>JARHVA010001111.1:922500-1522500 GCA_037957365.1 Torreya grandis | reverse complement strand
AAAAAATGGTTGGATATTTAGATTTTGACTACATTGGTGATCATAAAGATGGAAAGTCCACTACGGATTTTTGATAAACTTAGGAATGGCAATTTTGAGTTAAAAATCCAAAAAGCAATCAGTCTCAGTAATTTATTAAGTAGAAGTAGAATATATGGCCACTTCAAAGGCAACTAGAGATATCTTGTGGCTCAGAAGGGTTCTTTAAGATTTATAAGAGAAATAGGTTTCATCAACACCTCTCATGGTTGATAACACTTTTACAATGAAGATGGTAAAGAATCTAGTATTTCATGACTGAACCAAGCATATGAATACTAAATTTCATTTGATTTGGCACTATGTTAAATATGGAAGTGTCAAGTTATAACTTTGCCCTACAACATAGCAACTAGCAAACATCTTAACAAAAGTGCTTGGAGGAGAAAAATTTTAAAAATTCATGTGAATGCTTGGTTTGGCAATGGCCCCTACAGATTAAGGGGGAGATGTAACAATATTTGTAGATAATTTGTATCCATTCCTAGGTGTCATTTGTCTCTTTAGATAGCTTTTGTCTTTTTCAAAAAGTTGTTTTTTGATTCCCATAGGAATATGAAGAGTCACATTGAGAATATGAAATAAACAACCATTTTGGCTTTTATATTGTAATGTTTGCTCCCTTTCAACTTGAATCGTGAAATATAAATTTCATTGTCATTCCAAATATAATCTAGCCTTTCATCTTTTGTTTTGTAATTTAATATAAAGGTTTTTATGTTATAAAGGTTGTTCTAAAACTAATATATTGCTTATATGATCCTCATCAATGTGTGCGTGAGATATCATCTCACATAGATGGTATCAGACACCCTTGAAAAATGTTATCCCTCAAAAATAATTATTTCACTTCAATGATAGGATGTCCTAAAACTAATATATTGCTTATATGATCCTCATCAATGTATGAGTGAGATATCATCTCATGTAGCTGGTATGGGACACCCTTGAAAAAAATTATCCCTCAAACACTTTTCGAAGGACATAATTATTTTGTCTTCTTGGAGATCATTGGCTTCTAAGTTATCATTAGGATGGGTAGGTTGTGGAAATATAGGGATTTAGTTGTGAACTTAGGTACGTGATTACTAAGTGATTATGTAAATCCTTGGTCTCACTATGACTCAGTGAGTTATTGAGTTCAAATGAGACAAGGTGGACTTTTCAAATCATGTCTTATGGCTATAAGCAATGTATACCTTTTTATCTATGATAAATGTTTATTCCTTGTTTTGTATACATTAGGAATGTGCTAATTATTATTCTAGTTCACTATCATACTTTTTTTATGTTGTATGGAGTAGTTGCAGTATTGACCTATATACACTTTGTCCTCCTCCTTTTCATTTGACTCATATCTATCCTTCTCATAAAGGGTAAGCCCACTCCCAATGGATGATAGGTGTGTGTGCGATCCAAAAGTATTTGTGGTTAGATGTAAAGTCCTCAATGATACTCTCCCTCTCTACATCTTATTCAATTACTTCAAGCTTTAGTGATGATCTCCTAAGTTCTCTATGTTTGCATTGAGGTAAACATATTGATTATATATACCATTGTGAACAAAGAATTACTTTTTATTTATATATATATATATATATATATATATATATATATATATTAAAAATATGTATTCACATATGTATTACTGAAAATGATTTTATTTTGAGAATTACAAATGTTGATTTTTGTAGAATAATCATTATTTAGATTTATACCTTTGAACATGAATAAAAGAGAATACTAATTCATGAATGTTTAATTTTTTATTGCAATTGGATAGAATCTCTAATTAAGGAAATACTAAATGTTAAATGAATGCGTACATGATTTTATAGTGATTTAAATTAGTAGTGATTATTGAACTTAATCAATAAATGAAATTAGTGGAATTACTTTGCACTTCCGCATTTATTTCATATTAGTTACAATAGTTATTATTAAGCATGATGGAATTATGATTCATTATGAAACCTTAAAAAGGACAATTTATAATTAAAAAATAGGTATTTTCATATATTCTTCTAAGGGGTTCTTACATTGTGGTATTAGAGCTTAGGTTTAATGCTTAGATCTAAGGCACACATTCACCATTTTTAGTTGTGTGTAGTTAATTCCTTTATGAAGGAAATCATGGTTCACACAAGAGATAACGAGGAGGTTAATATGCAATATGAGGAACTTAAGAATAATATTAATCAGATCTTGGCCAAGTTAATCAATACCTACGATATGGGAGGTACCCTAGAGTAGTGGATTCAATAATTGACTTTATATTATGGTATGGAAAATAATTCAGCATAAAATGAGCAAGAAAACCCAGATAATAATTGAAACCCTAAAAATCAAGTGGAATAGGTCATCAAGACCAGAATCAAAAAAGTTGGATCTACAGGACCAACCTAGAAGAGATCTTGTTCTAAAATAAAATTGGCTAGGGATTTGAAAATAATAGTGTCATCCAAGTACAATGGCATTGTACTTGGTGATGGTGAAAAAACTTTGTTGATCGAGATGGAAAATAGTTTGAGCTTGGGTATTTATCTGAAGAAACCAAGGCAACTTTGGGAACATATCAGCTCATAGGTGAAGTTTCATCTTGGTGGACAAATCTAAAGACTAGGTAGTAATTGTTTTCTTAATTCAGAAAATGGGATGTTTTTGTATCATATTTGAGGAAGACATGGCTTCCACAACATTATTTTGATGAAAAAATGAATGAAATCCAAAATCTAAATCAAGAAGATATGTTTGTTGAAGAGTATTTGGAAAATTTAAGCCAACTCGTAAGGTATGTTCCTCAATACTAGAAGGATGAAATGTTTATAACTAAATTTAAAATATCCATCCAAGATGAAAATAACATAATTATTTGAGTTGAAAGCCCAGTTGTAGGAAATTCTTTCAAAAAGGTTGATCTATCCAAAAGTATCCAGATGCGTTGCACTTGTAGTTTTTGTCAAAAACAAGGATGGGACTCTTAGATAGTGCATATATTATAGGATGTTGAACAAAGCCACTATTGTGAATGGATATCGCTTACCACACATAGATTATCTTTTTTTTTTTAATTGTGAGGGGATACTATCATTTTAAAGATAGATTTGAGATCAATTTATCATTGACCAAGGATAAAAGAGTAAGACATACCAAAAACAATGTTTTTTATTCTTTATGGGCACTATGAGTTCACTGTGCTCCCCTTTGGACTTGAAAATTATCCTAGGAATTCGTGAACCTAATGAATAGTGTTCATAGATTATTTGGATGGTTTTATGCTAATGTTATGATATGACATTATGGTTGATTCTAAAACAAAGGAAGAACACATACAACACTTAAATATATATTTTTTAGCATTTAAGACAACCCAAAATATATGTAAACCTATCAAAATGTTCCTTATTTAAAGATATAATTTGCATTATCTTGGCCATATTATCTCTGAATAAGAGAAATGATAAACCAGAGTAATATAAGATACATTATGGAGTGGCCCTCTCCATAGAATGTGCATGAATTTCATAGCTTCATGGATCAGGTAGGATACTGCAAAAAGTATGTGGAAGGAGTTTCCAAGATAGGGAATTTGATCACACCCTTGTAGAAAAAGGATAAGAGGTTCACTTGGATAGATAAGGGTGAAGAATATTTTCAGCATCTTATGTAAAAGCTAACCATCATTCATGCTTTGAAGATTCCATTTACTAATGAAAAAAAATTAGTCACTACAGGACATCTAGAGAAGGATTGGGTAGTGTTTTGATGTAGGATGGCCAAATGGTGGCCTATGAGGCACACAAATTTAAGCAATATGAGCAAAATTATTGACCACATGATTTAGATCTTGCAATGATTATTCATTGTGTTACAAATGTGGATACATTTCCTTATAGGAAAGCATTTTGATCTCAGGGTAGATAATTTGGGTCTCAAATTTATTTTCACTCAACCCAACATTAATGCAAGGTAGAGGCATTGGCTAGAGTTTTTGTGTGATTATGACTTCTACATTGAGCATATTAAGAGCATCTCAAATAAAGTGGTAGATGCCCTTAGTCGAAGGGGGTATATAGATTCTATGAAAACTATAAGGACCACTTTTCAATGGCATATTTTGAGTCAAATAACATTAGATGAGTTTTATTTGAATGTCAAGGTGCCCCTTGAAGCTGATAGTCAGGATCATAGATTTGAGGGCTATCAGATAGAATAAGGTAGAATTATTTGATTCAATGGCAGAATATATGTACCTAACCTTAGTGATTTTTATATCATATTTTTTGACAAGGCACATGCAACTCCTTATGATGGTCACCCCAATGTGACTAAAATGATAGTAAACCTTAAACATCTTATTTTTGGTCAGGACTCAAAAGAGTTGTTACAAATTTTATGACATGGTTTTTAGAGAGTCAATGAATCAATGTTGAGCACGTATACCTAATAGTTTATTTTTATCCTCATGAGGTTTCAGAGTGGAAGTGGAAAGTTATTAGCATGGATTTGTTTCAAGGAATCCCTATGTCAAAAAAAAAGCATGATGTTATCTTGGTTGTAGTAAACAAACTCACCAAGATTTCACTTTTTATACATAATAATTAGACAGATGATTCACTAATTTTGGCAAAAAGGTTTGTTCAAATAGTGTTTAGATTGTCTAGAATACTAGAAAAGATCATTTTTTACCATGATACTAGAATTACATCTTGATTTTAATAGACTTTTCATGTAGATTAATTGAATTTTAATACAACCTATCACCAAGAGACAGATGGTCAAAATTAGATATTAAATCAATTTTTGGAAGATTCACTTTGTATGTACTATATAGATCAACAGTACAAGTGAGAAAATGTTTTCCTTTAGTTGAGTTTGCTTATATCAACTCATGTCATTTTAAACTTAACATGGAACCATTCAAATAATTGTACATGAGGAAGTATCTTACCCCTCTCAATTGGAATAATCCAAGTGATAGAGTTTTTTTTGGACCCGAATTGCTTCGGGATATAGAAGATAAAGTCAAGTGAATCAAAAAATATATTAATAGAAGTTTCCAATCAACAAAAGAGTTATGTAGATAAGAAGAGAAATCTTAGATTTTTTGCATTCAAAGACAAATTTTTCCTTAAATTAAATCCAAATAATAGCTTTGTTAAGTTTCATCCAAATTAGCTCTGAGATATGTAAGACCATTCAATGTCCTTGAAGTAGTCAATTCAGTTTCCTACAAACTTGCATTTCCTCTTGTTTTGTCATGATTGTTTAATGTTTTTCACATTTATTTTCTCAAATGTTACCATGCCAATATGTCACATGTCATTGATTAAAAATCTTCACAAGTTTAGGATCCAAGAATGATATTGGTAGAGCCCCTGTGAATCATTGATACTCACAAAATTAATATGTGAAAAAGAGAGGTCTCTTAGTGTAAGGTCAAGTGGGACCAATACTCTAAAGATAATGCTACTTGGGAGGAACTTGCAGAAGTCTCTAAGGTTTTTCCTTATCTATTCAGTTGAATTTTCTATTTTATTATAGTCATCGGGACAATGTCTTTTTTACTAATGGACTACTTATCTATTTTGTATTGACATGGTTTTCCATGTGGACTTATTTAGTTGGAATATTAATGTCGTAATAAATTTTTTGTATAACTAAATTTACTTCATGTTTCCAAAACAATGGAATGTTTACTTAAATATATTTTATTATATTATGTGGTTTTGATTATTTTGAATAACATCATATATAAATGCTTTTGAACAACATATGGGATTAATGTGTTTATCTAATTTAACATAACAAAGATCATTGATTTAACATTAAATAGGAGTTACATGGTTATTTAAACACTGAGAATTACATGGTTATTATGATTGAACATCAAATGGGAAATGAAATGTTTCATTAGATCAGTATCAAAAAAATGAGACATGCTTAGGAACACTAATGCCAAGTGGGTTTAAATTTTTGATTTACTTACAAAATGTAGCATCAACTTAAATTTTATTTAACTAACTTAAATAGCCTAAAATGGCAATGCCATGCTTACAACGTTCAACATCAAATGAATTCAATGTACCTTCATTTGTTATGTTTTGTGAATTTTTTGAAGTGCTTTATTATTAATTTGGTTTGACCAGTTGATGACTTTTTCTAAATCTGTGATTTCAATATAGGTTTCTTTGCCTACAAAAGAGGGATCATCAAGGAGTGATTGATAGATATGATTTTTATGGAGAGAGAGAGAGAGAGAGAGAGAGAGAAAGAGAGAGAGAGAGAGAGAGAGAGTATTTTGTATTTAGGTCTAAGAACTATCATTGACAATGAATTATGTGTTAGGACCTTTTTAGTACCTTTAGGGATGAGTAGATAGTTTGATAGAGATCTTACCTTTTTCAATTCTTTTTTTTCACATTAGCATCGGTAAATGTCAAGGTCAAGTGTCAACCACATTAAACCTCCATGTTCTCAAAAAACTTCAATCCCTTTGCGCATGTGAAATAAATGTGGGGAAACCTTTTGTGTCACAGCATGTGAAGACTCCTATTATTTTGCGACAAAATTTGACATGAGTATTTCTTATATAGAAGGCACTTTATTTCTTACCTTTAGTCGCAAACCCTTCTTTTGTCTTTGTGCCATATTTGCAAGGTTTGCCAATAGTCATTATGTTTTTTACGTAGCCTTGTTTTCTTCTCATAATTCACTATAATTATTGTTATTTTTTCTTAGCTAGAGAAAATAAATATACTTATAATATTAATAATTGCAATAAAAAGATATTTAATATTATTTTTGCGTTGAACGGCTACACATAGGATTATTATGACTACCTACCTTTTCTTATGTCATATGGAATAGAGACCTATTTATTTCATGGCTCTAAGATAACTAGAACATATGGTTAAATTTTCCAACATTAATAATATTTTGTTATAAATTATAAAGTGGAAATTTTAATTTATAAGAAAAAAATTCCGATTATAAATTGTAATGGCCTCCAAAAAGAAATATGCATGATATTAAAAATGATAAGAAAATCTGGAACTCTTAAATCTTCTTCATGAAAAGCACTTGCATCATGTTGAAAAAGACTATTAACTACTAAATTGGTGGTATCAACATTAAATTAAAATATTTATTTTGTTTATTTTTTTAACCTGTTTAACAACATGGGTGGGCCTTGTTAATATCTAATAATTTGAAACTTATTAATATTTTACTATTGATTATCCACAAGCAACAAACATTTGTAAGGCTGGAAGGCTGTAAATAAAATAAGTCATTGTCATGGATCAAATGGATTTTGAAACTTCTAGCTAGCTGAAAAAGGCCACATGGGTTGCACCTAATGTGATAAAGACTTTGGACCAAAAAGATATATATGCCAGCTTTTCAGTGATCTGCGCTATCAATGTATGAATCTCAGCAGCATTAAAACAAAAAATATCAATGGATGCCTAGGGGGTGTTCTTTTGAGTAGTCAAAATCAAGGAATAGAGGGACGTTTTGGAGGTTAGCATTGACAATTAAATTTTTAGTTTTAGCATCGATACTCGTTATAATTTTATACGTCAATACTCGTTATAATTTTATATGTCTGAATGATATTCAGAAAAATAGATGGTCTAATAATTTGTGCAGCCTGCTAATTCATTAACTTATCTGCATTTTATTTCCAAATTTCCATTGTTATCTTTGTCATCGCCATTTAGCAGTTAAACCATATGTGTTTGTTTTTAAATCCCATAAACCATATGTGTTTGTTTTTAAATCCCAATGGGCATTTAGCTTTAATAGGCCGAGTCTGCCTACAATGAATATTATAGTAACAGTTGTTTTGTTTTCATTGAATGAGCTAATACCTTTCTCTCTGTTGCATCATGTTTGACAAGGCACTAACTCACCTAAATTATAAAGTCTCTACTATCTTTTAAAATAGTAGCTCATGTTACTCATTCTTCGCATCCGTCAAAAATATTCCCTCATAAAATCCATATATTTCGATTAAGTACTTATGTTATTAGTTCTTCATATCCACCAAAAATGCCCTCCCCGTGCTTTCTCTTCAATATGGAAAATATATTACTTAAACAAGTATTTCATCCCCTCAAATTTTGTTACATACAAAATAATTTATAAAATGGTATAATATTAAAAGTATCACGAACCTAAAATTATCGCGTAAAATTTTATACTATTAACAACCATGGAAACAGAGGTCAAACGTTGAGTCGAATTACTCGCATTTATAGTTTCATACTACCTTCATGTGGAGTAGAAGCATGAGCAGGTAGATTCAGGGAATGCCCACATTAAAAAAAGTTTTATCTTTACCATTTCATATTTTATATTCTTAACTTGTGTTAATTCGTTGTTACGTAAATTATATTATTATTAATTTTTAAAATAATGAAATTCTCATGTTATATAAGTTTAAACATCATCCTTCCACACCAAAACGCCAACAAATAAAATTATGAGTTAGTGCATGCTCATCAAACATTTGATCAATAACTAAATAAAATGTCTATTCATTAAGATATCATAGTTACGTCTCTTAAAACACATTAGTATCTTTATGAAACGTTGGCACTCTAATTTTTTTTACATAATACAATATATAGGTGATTCAAGGGACAATTCGGGTGATGGGTCCATCCCAATTGATGATGGAACTTCCAGGAGCCATAACTTTTGCACCATAGCTCCTATTGACTCGCCATTTGAACCATTGGAAAGCTAATAATGAGGGGAACGTCATGAGATGGCAATGAGCTTTGCTCAATGAAGTTTGACCCCTGCTCAATGAAGTTTGACCCCCAAAAATCCAATGGAAGTGCCCCAAATTTCAATTTTAGTAGTGCAGTCTAAAAATAGTAAGTTTCTAAAAATAGTAATTCCTCAAATTTTGTATTGTTGTAAATCGTGGAAGTCAAACCACTTAATATCTCTCGAGATTGGTGACCTTCCACATCCTCCTCACACATTCAAAACATGTATAAATGAAGATGTAACCCGAAATGGAAATCAGACATCTCTTCTCAGAGATAGGCATATGTTTGGGTTTGCAAATTTGATCAATAAAACATCTCTTCTCAAAGATAACATTATTATAATTTTTTTGTTCTTATTTCTTAAATTATCTTTCAACCAAAGCTTTTGAGTTTTAGATTAGTGGTATTAGAGCGGTTTGTCTTTAGAGTGTATGATCCCAAGGATGAGGTCAAATTACAGGAAGCTTGGGTGGAAAATAGAACCAACAGATTATCCACCTATTCACTCCAAATGACCTCAAATGGCGGACAACACTGAGACATCCGATCCTTTCAAAGAAATGGTGAATGAAGCCCTCCAACAGCAGCAAGCGCAGATGCTACAACAATTCGCTCAAATTCTCCAACAAATCTTGATGGAAAATTCTTGTTCCACATCTGCACCCCCATATCCTTTCAGTGCCCCAACACCCTTCAAGGTTTAGGTGAATTTTGATATCCCTAAATTTGAAGGCAAAATCAATGCTAATGCAGTAGAAAATTGGTTGGATCAATTGTCATCTTATTTTTCTATAAATAAATTCACTGATAAATAGAAGATTACTTTTGCTCTTTTGAAAGCATCATTGCCTGTCAAAAATTGGTGAGAAGTGTACAAAAAGAGATTCAGTGCAGATGATATTGGCCTTGAGACGGAACCTACATGGGATGATTTTGTAAAAGCTATAAAGGAAGAATACTACCCCATTGGAGCATATGACGATCTGTATATAGAGTGGCAACAACTTCGCTAAGATAAGGAACAATCTGTTCAAGATTACACTGGCATTTTTCATTCTCGATCTACGAGATTGGGCATCCAAGAAAGTGAGAAACACAAGGTTCTCAAATATCATGGCGGACTACAATGGTACATATAGGGAGAAATGAAACTCTTCAATTTGAAAACCATCGGTGAGGCATACAATTTCATAGTGAAGATTGAGCAAAAGCATGGAAGAATGAATATGTAGAATCAGACTTCGAAATAGAAAAGTGACAAAGAAGGTCAAACACGAGGCCAAAGTTGGAAGCAAAAGGAAAGAAAGACTGGGAAGTGGTGTGATTATCACAAATCTAGAACTCACTCCAAAGAAGAATGTCGAGCCATCAAGTCCCTACTTTCTGAGTCACAATCTTCAACATCTACTACTCTACCTCATACAGACCCTGTAGTCGAAGAGGTTGAAGAATAAATTGTAGATGTTGATCCTGAAGCCATTGTTGCTTCATCACAGACCCACGAGGAGAGGCTAGATGACAAGGAAAGGTTGTTTCACTCTAAGTTATGGGTGAGAGGTAAGCTTCTGCATTTCATTCTTGATAGTGGAAGTCAAAAGAATTTAATCTCCACTAATGTTGTGATAAGTCTAAATTTGTCCATGAAGTCTCATCCAAAGCCATACAGTATTGGATGGTTGAGTTCAGGGAGAAACCTCCATGTCACCCACCAATGTCTTCTCTCATATGCAATAAAACCTTTCCAAGATGAGGTCTTATGTAATGTGGTCAATCTAGATGTTTGTGATGTACTCTTTAATCAGCCATTCATGTATGATCGACATGGCATCTATGAATCAAGAACTTGAAGGATCACTCCCACTCTTGGAACATGGTGCTACAGGGTACCAGAGGTACCACCTTCTACATCTTTCTCTCTGATTAGTGCCAAGAAATTTGTTCTCATGGTGGTCAAGCCACAAAAATCCAAAAGGATCGATGTTACAGCTCTGACTACACAAACAACACAACAAAAAAATCAAATAGATATCAAGCTAAAGAAGTTCATGGCCTTCCATCCACAGACTAATAGTCAGACAGAAATGGTGAACAATCGGGCCCTGCATAGTTCCATAAATCACAGTCCCTTTCAAGTATGCATCGAGAATCAAATCAAAGTACAACTACCACACTTGATGACAAATATTGATGTAATTGGGACCATTGCTTCTTAAGGAGGAAGGAATGATCCAGGCAACAATTCAAGGGATAATTTGGGTGATGGGTCCACCCCAATTGATGACGAAACTTTTGGGAGCTATAAATTTTGCACCGTAGTTCCAATTGACTCGTCGTTTGAACCGTTGGAAAGCTAATAATGAGAGGAACATCATGAGATGGAATTGAGCTCTACTCAATAAATTTTGACCCCTGAAAACCCAATGGAAGTGCCCTAAATTTTAATTTTAGTAGTGCAGTCTAAAAATAGTAAGTTTTTAAAAATAGTAATTCCTCAAATTATGTATTGTTGTAAATCATGGAAGTCAAACCACTTAATCTCCCTTGAGATTTTTGACCTTCCACATCCTCCTCACACATTCAAAATATGTATAAATAAATATGTAACCTGAAATAGAAATCAAACATCTCTTCTCAAAGATAGGCATATGTTTGGGTCTACAAATTTGATCAATAAAATATCTCTTCTCAGAGATTAAATTATTTGAATTTTTTTGTTCTTATTTCTTTAATTATCTTTCAACCAAATCTTTCAAGTTTTAGATGAATAGGTGTTCAATTCAATCATTTCTTCCTTTCCTAACTCTCGTTTTACATTCTATAAATGGATTTCAATTAAATTGCAAAAAACACACTTTTATACATATAACTATTCCTTGACAGTAGATGACTAATATAATGACGTTAAACCTTACTACTAGTAAACTCAAACCATACATTCAAATCCCTTTTGGTTGTTATAAAACTTGATATCAAGATCTTACTTTAAACCACATCTGAGTAGAAATTTTTTTAGGTGACTTGCAAATTTAGGTTTATTTTCTTTGATGTTTCTGTAAATTATAAGTTAAAGACTTAAATTATTATTGAATAAGCATTGCACTTCAGCATTAGGAAGTCTGAAAAGTAATAGAATGCTTATGTGATCCTCTTTAAAGTGTGAGTGAGATATAGTCTTGTCTGGATGGTATGGGACACCTGTGCAAATCATTATCCCTCATGCACTTTCGAAGATCATAATTATTTTTATTTTCTTGGAGATCATTAGTTGTTAAGTTACTGTTGGGGTGGATAGGTTGGGGAAACCTGGGGATTGAGTTGTGAACTTAGGGACGTGAGTACTAAGTGATTGAAGAAATACTTGTGTTACCATGACTCAGTAACTAAGTCTAGATGTGACAAAGTGGACTTGTCAAACCCAATCTTATGACCATAATCAATGTATACTTAGTTTATCTAAAAGGAATTTTTATTCTTTATTTTTTATACATTAGGAAAGTACTAATCCATGTTTCAGTTCACTGCATACTTTATTTGTGTTCAGTGGAGTAGCTACAATATTGACCTATATACACATTGTCCTTCTTTCCTTTTGATTTGTTTCTATCCTTCTCACGAAGGGTAGGGCCACTCTCAGTGAACAAAAGGCGTGCAGAGGATCTAAAAAGCTCTGTGGTTGGAAGTAAAGCCCTCCATGCTACTCTCCCTCTTTGCATCTTATACAGTTACTTCTGACTTCAATGATGATCTCCTATGTTTTTGATATTTTCATTGAGGACATTATAATTATTATATGTGCCATTGTGAACAAATATTTGCTTTATATTTGTATGTCTATTGAAAAGATGTATTCTAGGATGTATTACTGAAAATAATTTTATTTTGAGAACTAGTAATGTGCATGTAATTAGGATATTTATGTAGAGTAATCATTATTTTAGATTTGTACCTTTGAACATGAATAAAAGAGAATACACTTTCATGCATATTTTTTTTTTTATTGCAATTAGATAGCTACTCTAATTAAGGAACTAATGAATATTACATGAATGCACACTTGATTTAATAGTGAATCAAATTTGTAATGATTGTTGAACTTAATCAATAAATAGAATTAGTGGAATTAATTTACATTTATTAATTTATTTCATATTAATTACAGTAGTTATCATTAAACATGATGGAATTATGAATCATTAAGAAACCTTCAGAAGGACAATTTAAAATAAAAATTTAGGCATTTTAGGATGTTCTTTGAAGGAGTTCTTACAAAATGTCAGGAACCTTGCCTAGAAATGCAAATTTGATCAAGTTTGTAAGTCAAATGTGTTTGGACGCTTCTAGTAGATGTCTCAAATGTAGGGTCGTTTTTGGCAAATGAAAAGAATGGTGTAAAATGAGTTAATGATTGTGTCCATTCAGTCCTGATTTCTTGTTTCCTCACTCCAATCTACATGTTTTGATCTTGGTAACTTTCAAAACAAAATTTCTTTTCCTTGCTCTTGAGTGGAAACAATATCTAAAACATAAGGAAAACAATGTGAACTTTATGAACTTGTGTCAAACTTTAAAATGGCTCAATAAATACCATTTAATTATTAGGATCTTAAGTGGTGGAAACTGCTAGATATGATATGTTTAAAAACAATAATTTGCATAAATAAAATTAACTTCATTGATATAAAACTTTTAGGTCATGTGCGAAAAATGCTCCATAGGAAATCTAGCTTCAGAGAATAATAAATACACTAATGATTGCTTTATCTTTTAATAATGTTTATGAGTGCTCAATAATACTTTACGAATGTCCAATATATTTTTTAGTGTCAAGTGAACTACAATATCTATGTAGTTATAAACAATTGAATTTAAATTTTTACCATATTAGCATGCAAAACCAACATCAATGGATAAAAAAATGAAAAATACAAGACAAAGGAGGTTAATGCATCCTAACCAAAAGGAAACGAAAAAACAAGCCTATAAATATTTGATGCTATTAATAGATATAAAAATCGTTGAGGCGTTATTAACATAAAATCTAAGACAAAAAAATAAAAAAGAAAATTAAAATTATCGAAAACAAAAAAATACACTAATAAAACTTAATTTAAATTAATAATTAATAGATTAAAAAATAGCTAAAATCATATTAATTAATAAATGCTTTAAACCATTTTTAAGTTTCTACGACCCTCCATTTCTATTTTTCCTCCTTCTGGACACAAGACACTACATTATCAGACCTTATGGGAATATTTTTTCTCCTTCTCAGTCATCCATTTAACCTCATTTTACATCTCTTTTTCCCGATACAAGACAATACATTATCATACCTCGTGGGAAGTATTGTGCTTTTAAAAATACTATTTGCCTCTATTGCCATTCAAGCCCCTTATCGACATTGAGAAAAATTCAACTTCCATTTATATTAAGAAAATTTAAATTTTGTTTGACCCCGCTATTTAGGAAAATTTCAATCAAAGTCTAGACCACTCAAGAAATAATTTTTCTGTAATGTGAAAACGCTACTAAATTTTCTCAAAAATACATCGCATCAGAAAATTTAGTGAGCCCCCTCCATAGACCAAGGAAAAATCTGGACTCTTGGTTACATTTAGTGCGGAGTGTAGTGTATGGATAACGTGGACCTGAACGACGAGAGTCACGTGCACCAGACCCAGGTCGTTAAAAATATTTAAACAACTTAATTATAATCATTTTTTGCGTGAAAAAGAATTGATGTTCAAATCAGAACGATTGGGAAGGTCCTCAATTCTTCTAGATTAAATTGGACTCCTCTGCATTCTCCTCGAACTTTACCTAAACCCGCCGTACACTTCATATATATTGCCAAACAAAATATACATTCGCACATGAATTAGGTTCATACAAAAAAATGGCATTTTCTTGTGTTCCCAACGAAATTCAAAGAATGTTTGAGACCTTGGACGAAAATGGCGATGGAAGACTCACTCTGCACGAAATCAGTTGCTTCCTCAACAAGCTTGGAATGAGTGTAACAGATCAAGAGTTGAATTGTATGGTGATGGGTGTTTCTGAGAGCGAAGATGGTAGCTTAACATTTGATGAATTTGTTAGGCTTTACCAATCTGTTCTGGAGGAGATCACTGGTAGTACCAGTACTGGAGAGGGCGAGGATGAATTAATGGAGGCATTCAAGATCTACGATAGGAATGAAGATGGGTATATTTCTTGTGCTGAGCTACAGCAGGTGTTGGGTAATTTGGGATTAATGGAAAAGGGTGAGCATGATGTGGAGGAGTGCCAGAGAATGATATGCAGATATGATTTCAATTCGGACGGCCTCATTGACTTCTCTGAATTTAAAAACATGATGATGATGACATCTAATATTTGATGCATTTGTTAGGTTTTACCAATCTGTTGTGGAGGAGAGCACTAGTAGTACTAGTATTGAAGAAGGTGAGGATGAATTAATGGAGGAATTCAACATCTACGATATGAATGAAGATGGGTATATTTGTTGTGCAGAGCTTCAACAAGTTTTGTGTAATTTGGATTAATAAAGAAGGGCAGTCATTATGTGGAGGAGTGCTAGGAAATATGATTCAAATTCGGACGGCCTGGTAGACTTCTCTGAGCTTAAAAACATGGTGATGATGATGGCATCGGATTCTGTCCAGGGTTGACATAGTTTCATTGCTCGAGGCTAATTAGGGTTTCTGATTTTCTGTATATGTACCATAAGGACATTGTTGTATAAGTTACTGTACTGATATATTAGGGCAGGGTTTATCAAGAGGGCAATCTGTGACAATCTGTGACAGTGGCCCAACGAAACATAAAAATTCCTGCATATGTAAAATTAGTGCCTATATTCGAGATGAAAGAATTATTTTCATTTATAAAATTTTGAATCTTTTTCTAAAATATCAGGCAGTTATGTTTGAAGAAGGAAATTTCAGCGACTACTCTGGGATGGGGACCCTACAGGAGCAGCTGAAAGAATTTGTGTTTGAAACTTCTTTTATATATATAAAAATTAATAAATTGAAGAATTTTGTTTTCTATAAAATTTTAACAGTAAAAGTTTCATTATAAATCCCTTCTTCTCCTTCCTGTAATTCTAAATTTAACAAATATTAAATATAGAATGTTTTAACAATTGACTGCTTCAAGATATCAATAAGATAGTACCTTCCAACATATATACTATATGTGAAACTATATTAAATATGTTTTTTCAACCTCACCAATGAGGTCAAGATATTTGTCTTAACCTTCTGGTGGATCAATTTTAAGGAATAATAAAATCTTCGTACTTTTTCTTTCTTATTAATGTCCTGTGCTAATATGTTTTCGGCCGGCGCATAACTGTTTGTTAAACCATGGTTATTTGAGATTCATTGAAGTTAAACTCTTGCCTCGTTCCCACCCACGGCTCAAGTTCAAACTAATATGAATCCAACTAATTTGCACAGAGGGTTTAGTGATGATACTATACTTCTTCCAATGCAGCGTGGGCCTTATAATTCAAGATCTCTTTTTTAAAATTAAAAAAATTGTACTGATTCTTTTAAAATAATTAAATTTAAAAAGGTAATTCTCAATTTTATTTTATCACTTCTCTTTATAATATGAATGGACTCAGACTCCTATCAGTAGAATATAAAACTTTGTTTTTTATATTGGTGAGAGTTTGGTTGAAATGAATGGTGAGACATTGCCATTTCTCGAACTTTCAAATTTTATTGTATCTATGGTAAGTTTGTCATAAAGCTCACGATGTGTCACATAAGGAATATTCGCAGGGTTTCACAGTCTTGAAAGGTCCCCTTTAAATGAGGACCTTCAAAAAGAACTTGCTACATGGCGGCAAAAGCTCAAGGTTGAAGAGGCCTATTGAGCTCATGGCACCCAAATTTGTCCTTGTATGCACTGGTTGAAAATTGAAGACCGAGCTTCTAAATAATTTTTCTCCCTTATTCATTCTAGGCAAGTAGCAGACAAGTGAAAGCCATTCATGAGGCCAACCAAAAATTGACACAACTTTCTAGTATTTTAGTAGTTTCTATCTCTCATTACCATGGAATTTAGTAAGAAGGCCCTCACAAGGTGTGTGAAAGTTGTTCCTTGCAAGCTTTATAAGGGCCAACGAGTGCCTTGTGATCAGCGTGTATCATTAGAAGAACTTCGTGAAGCAGTTCGACATATGGGTGTTGACAAGACTCTTGGAATACATGGTTTTCCTTGTAAATTCTACCAAATCTTGTGGGTTATTGTAGGTCTAGACTTACATAATGTCTATTTGGAGGGTGTTCATACCAACTCCATTGGCAAGTTCATCAATCAAGGCAACATAAAGTTCATTCCTAATGTTGGGGCCATGAAGCTCATTACCAACTTGGATCCAATTACCCTTTTGAATGTGTCTTACAAGATATTTGCCAAATCCCTTACTCTCGAGGTGAAGTATTTGTTCTCTCATTATCCACCCAAAGCAAACTAGTTTCATATGTAATACATGCATTTAGATAACAATATTGCAGTTTAGGAAAGAATGGAATATACTCAATCCTCATAGCAAAAAGCCTTGTTCATCAAGATAGATTTTGTGAGACTTGTGACAGAATTGAGTGGCCCTTTATCCTTGCCATGTTATAGGCTTTAAGGTTTGGGGCAAGATTTGTGCAAACAATTAATATATTTTTTAAGGAAGTTGGTCCCTCTGTCACCATTAATGGAGTTTACTCTAAAATGTTTTGTTTGTTTAAATACATTAGGCAAGGTTGCCCACTTGTTCTCTCCCTCTATATTTTGGCAAGAAACAGAGGTTTAGTCACCTCCTTGTTGACTACACCTCTAGTGGTTTGGTTACTCCCTCAATCTTAGAGCCAAAAGGTAAATGTTCATTTTGTTGATGATTCTTTTATCACCCTCATTGAAAAAAAGACATCTCAACAATGCCATGCATTGTTTAGACATTTTTTGCTTAACTTCTAGACCTTTTATTCAATGGTAAAAAACCCAATGTTACAAACACTCTGATACTCCCATTCCAACTCTGTTACAAAACTAAAAATGGTACCACATTTAGCCTAGATGTCAAGCTCCATAGCATTGCCTTCTATATCAAATAGATCATATGTTCCCTTGAAGGCGAAGAGGCTTGGAAAATTTTGTGTCACCATTGCATAATGGAAGGCACAACATTTTTGGCAAGCAAACTTAGAAAGGTCTTGGCATGCAATCACTTTTATTCACTTAGTTATTGTTGTCACTTGGATTTTCACCTTTTGATGAGATGGCAAAGCTCTCCTCATCCAAGTGGCACAATGGAATCACCTCTAGGCTTGTGGGTAGCCTAAGGAATGAGGTGAATTTCTAGATAGGGCTAGCTCCCTTGATGTACCACTTTGGACTACAACTACTACTAAACTTTGGGGGTGAAAAGGGAGAAGGATAACTAAAAGCAAACTAATATAAGGGAGGTGATACATCAAATAACATGATGACATTCAACCATATGCATGTTACACTTGAAATCAAAGGACAAATTGAACATATACTTCTCCAATCTTCATCTTCTCACATCAATGTTACATTATGAGGTTATGGATGAATGTGCAAAGCTAGGAGGACTAGACAAGAGGCCTATGAGGGCACTAATGAATAGGCTAAATCACTAAACCTTAAACATTTCCTAGAACACTTCACATGCCCTGTAAGAAAAATCTTTTCACCTACAAATAGATGATAAAATGAAATGACATGCTAAGGAATCCATAGTTTTCACTTTTGCAAAATCAAACATTCCAAATGAATACACTAAGAATAGTCATGGAGGACGTAAACATCAATAGTATTATTGATCAAAAGGTATACATTTAATCAGGGATTTGTCATACTCTGGTGGAGCATCCAATACAATGGCCAAAATGGCTAGTTCATATATAACTTGAGAGAGAGAGAAGAAGAGAGAAGTCCAAGGGTCACAAGGACACTTTTCAAGTTTATAAAATTAGTTACTTGTGCATGAAAAGAGGATGTGGGACTAACCATGCAAGGTCAAGAGATACAAGTGTCAATCCAAATCATAAACCTCATGAAAAGTGCCAAAAAACTCCTCACTCTGGCTTAGAAAAATTGTCTGCATGATTAGCCTTGTTTGAACACCTTATAACTGATTGGGACCAGGTATGATGATTGGAATGAATTTTAAGGACAACATACATTCCTCTCCATGCATTGGTTGTAGGCCTAGTCATATGAAATCACTTGGAAAGGACCAATCATCATTTGCAGTCCAAAAAGCACTCCATACACCATACACACTTGGTTTCCAAAAAGAGATCAGTTTCCCATGAAAATATGTACAAGGCAGTGAATGACATGTGTTAAGGCCCTCCATAGCCTTAGAAGCATCAGGTACACCTTAAAAATCTATCGACTTGAAGTTTTCACACTTCTCCCTAGCTTGTCCATTAGGCCAGTTTTGACTGGCTAAGTTGAAGCACCTATTTTGGACACTTAGAAAGATTTTTCATGAAATTAAATGACTATAGGGAGTTAGAACAAGTCTAAAACTTCCCTCCAAACTTGATTTCACCTTTAAACTCCTCCTGTAGCTTTCACAACACAAAAAATGGTCAAAAATACCCTGTTTCAACCATGTCCATACAAATCTGTACAACTCGTCCTAGTTGGAATTAGCTTGAGGGAGTCCTATTCAAGTTCCAATAGGTTTCATGGTCATATTGGTCCATATGGATGCATCTGTAACCTTATTTCTCCAATCGGGTTCCTCTAAGGGTTTTGCAAGGGTTTTAGACAATTTACATTCTTAAGCTTTGTTCATAAAAGTTGGACATTGGAACTGCAAAAGAAATCCAAAAAGTGGTTGTTCAAGACCCCCTCTAACTCCTCTAAACCTCTCTGACCTCCATGCAAATCCTCAATAAAGATATGAGTGTTCCAAGTTCACCTATCGAGCTTGTTCTTGCTTTTCTTGCATGATAATGTCGGTCTTGAGCCAAAAATGGATTCCCTAATGTTTTATATGTACTAAAAAATATTAAACACCTCTTTCTCCATCCCATAACATGTTTCAATAATATGGAAATCTCATCTCAAGGTGAAGTGACCATGACTCTCCTTTTGGACCTTTAGGCCTAGCTATGCCTAGTAGGTCTACCTTGTCCTTGAAGCTCAAGATGAGTTTTTATGGATTCCCCTACATTATGAAAGCTTTTACACATCTAATGTGATCCCATATACATGCTTTGGCCCATTATAAATTTCACTTAAGTCCATAATTGAAAGTGACTATAGTTTGGCCTCTATGCATAACCATGCCTACTAGGTCTGACTGCAACCTTAGGAGTATGGAGCACCTTGTTGAGTTTCATCCCCTTGTGAAAGTTTTTCCATGATGTTATATATATGTTACAACTTTTCACACCATCCTACAAGACTCTATCAACCTCCAACTCAACTAGACATCCCAATCTTCCAAAACTGCAGGTTGTAAACACAAAGGGAGTGCCCTCTGTCTGAGACAAAACAGAGGGCACTCCCCTTCCTCCTCAGACAAATTTGAAACTTTCATGGGCCTCCCCAAGTCCTCTAGAGGCTCTATCCCAATTTTGAGCTTTTGGTATGTTCATTTGACCTTTCATTTCTTCACTAAACCAAAATAGACTCTTGACAATGCAGACTGTGCAGGGTTCCTTAGCATGGATTATACCTTGCAGGTTTGGAGTCACCTTTGCTTGTTATTCATCCATTTTGAGATTTTCATGAGGCTATACTAATCATGGTGAAGGTGCCTTTATCTTGGAAATATCTTCATCTTCCTATGCTTCTTCCCTACACACTTGAACTCTTAAGACTGCCCTCCAAACCTTGACTGTGTTTTGCACTTGGAAGTGCCTTCCCCTTGCTTGATAGATCACTGTGAGAGCCTATGGAGGTCATAATGATCAAGATGAATGTGTTTCAATCTTGTTTACCAGTTTGACCTTCCCACATATTCTCCATACTTTGACTGGTTAGGACTAAGTGTAACCTTAGTTGTGCTCTTGCTCTCTTCTCAAGAAAGACCCCTGCATGTAGGTTGTTCTTTTGCATGTTTAGGCTTGAACTCAATCCTTAGGATCCCCTTAGAGTATCCAAAGGTAACCTAACATTTTTTGAGCCCATTTGCCTCATAGTTATGTTGCATTCATGTTGTAAACTTTACCTTCTCACACATTGCATGTCATTATCAACACCTAACTGTAGGTTGCATAAAGAGGTTTAAGAGGTTTGTGTAGGTCCTTTTATCACTACCAAGGGTTTATAGAGGTGTTAGGGATATTGAATTAAGTTTTATAGGTTCATTCCATTAGTCCAACTTACTTATACTCTTCATACATACTTGGGATTCACCCAACTAGGCTTCCTTTGTCCCTTACTGCCCCTTACAGTTGGTTGTAGGTGTTCATGTCCAAGTGAGGGACATTTGAAGGTGCTTCTCCAATCAAGACCTGACATTCCAACCTCCCCTTTTTGGTTTCCATGTTCAAAAATGCTCAAACCATGTTTGAGGTTTTATGAAACAAACATCCTTTCAAATTTCCATCTATGGTTGGATGTAGGTTCTCATAGGGCATTTGTACGGAATGATAGGTGTGAATAAAAGGTCAAACATAATGTACCATCCTCCTCAAGTGGCTTTAGACTATAATTACTCTCTTCAACTCATTGGAACTCCTTCAACATGATAACATGGTTAATATTGCCAACTTGGAGCACAAAAGTCTACTTTTGACTAAGGACTGTAGAGAATACTGCCTGAACTCAATGTATAAAAGTGCCCTTTTAGGCCTTCTTATAGCTATCTTCCCCTAATCCTTTTCCTTCCAAACTTTACATAGTCCATTTTCTTGATAGGGGTTACAAGGCTAAGCCAATAGAATGCCTCAAAGATCCTCATAGCCTTGTCATATGCTATTCTCAAAACCTTCATGGACCTCTGTTTTGACGAATTAGGGACTGTGTCTCAAAACTCAGTCAACTCATGTTAGAAAGTGCTCTATACTTTCACCTTGTCAATTGACACTCTAAATAGGTTTATCATGCTTTACATAACATGCTATGATTTCCAAGGTTGGTTTCATTATGTTCTAACAATCCCTTATGATGCTTCAGACCTCTGCTAGGGCCACCTGTAGGTGGACACTCCACTATGAAGGCAGTGAGGAAAAAAAGTAATATGCAAGATTCACCTGTTTATGCTCAAATTTAGACTTCCACAAGGTTTCCAAGTGTACTATTGGCACTCTAAAAGACTAATACACTATTCAAAGCTCCCATTTGAACTCGAATGTCATCTTAAGAGGCTCTTGTAGATGCACTTTAGGTTGCATATAGGCAACAAGCATGAAATGTCCCATATATTGAAATAATCTGCCTTTACAATTAATTTGTCATCCATAAATGGTGTTGAAATGAAACCTATAGATGTTTAAAATACAAAACAATATCTCGCACATCCTTTCAACATTGAACTTTTCATGAGAGCACATGTAAGTGCACACTCCAACAGCAGACTCTGTGTGTGTACAATGAGTGCAATTCATGGAAAGTTGCTTTGGAGGATAAGAGTGCAAGGCGAGGGGATTGAGGGGGAATTTCAAAACATGATAGTTAACTTATCCCCATCTTATTAAACCATTACCAAAGCATGAAGGTACTTCAAACAGTAGAAACCTGCCAACCACACAGAATGATGCTTCTCTTGCTATCTTGATGCACTTGACCTATCTAAACACTTTGAAACATGAAACAAAGAATTGGAAGCATCTGGAGAGGGAGCCTACATCTCTTGGAGTCAACATCATCAACTGGTTTGTAGGGATTTGACCAAAATGGAGCAAAACCTATAGGATGCAAGAAATAGTTAGCAAAAAAGTACAGTCAGCTTGCAAAGGATGGTTCATGAAGCTCAAGCCACCATTCTTTGAACTCATTATATGGAAATGAAGGTTCTGGAGCAAAACCTATAGGATGCACGAAACAGCTAGCAAAAAAGTACATTCAACTTGCAAAGGATGGTTCATGAAGCTCAGGGCACCATTTTTTTAACTCATTATATGGAAATGAAGGTCTATGAGTGTTCTTTAACCTCCCCAAGGAGTTTGAGCTGAAACATCTTGAGTTGTCTATACCAAACATAAACCTACAGGTCACTTTTATATGTCTAAAAAGCCAAGAAAGGAGCAAAATGGTTTTGAGCAAAAAATGGCACTTTCATATCAAACCAAACGTGAAATTGAACATGGAAAAACTGAAGAGGCACCCCCTGACCATTTTCCATGTGGCACACTTCCCAAGAAAGCCGTACAAGTGCCAAATTTTTCTTTTTCTTCAAGAAAATTGTCTTTTCTTCTACATAACCTACCATCTTTCAATTTTGTTAGTTACTTAAGACTTTTAGGAACACATGAGGCATGACATCATTTTTTGTAACCTTCACACTTCCCAAGAAACCCATACAACTCATTAAATGTACCATTTTGACCCCTAAAATGACTCAAAATGACTAAAAGGACTAAGAAAACTAATGACCAAGGCTAGTATAACACCAATTGACAATAATTAGCATATAATACCCCATGACAATATATTAAACCCCTAAAACCTCTAAAAACTCATGTTTTTACCTAGGGTTGCCCCAATTTGACTTAAAAGTCAAATTTGGTCAGCAGTTACTTGTCAAGATTAAAGGGGCTTTTGTGGCTCAAAGTCTCTATAAAGCTTGGAAGTTGGTCAAAACTCACTTAGTCTCGGAGGGAGATGGTTTCAAAATTGGATTTTATCTACAATCTCACTCTCTGGTGGTCTCCAATTCTCTCTTATTATGGTGTTCCCTTTGTCGTGGTTCCCTAGATTAAGAGTCTCTTGACTTTTCAAGAAAGAGATTAAGGTGATTTCATATGTCTTGTAAACAATCTTGGGATTGTATACCTTCACCTATCCTACATGATAAGTTTTAAGTTTTCTCTAAATGACCTTGCTTCAATCTTTGAGGTGCAAAAGGCCTTCCCAAATCAACATCTCCACAAAATTTGGGTTCAAACATCTAAAAGATGGTGGATTGATTGGAAGTGCCCTATTAAGAACCCCTTACAAACCCCAATTTGGTTATAAGTTGCTCTCTCCTCAATACATTCAAGTGGATTCTCTAAATGCTCGCTAAAAAATTAATTATTATACAAAGACATGAGAGTCAAGGTTTGACAAAAAATTGAAAAGAGTTATTAAGCCCAAACATGCCTATTTCCTTTGGTGTATTTTGCATCAAGGCTTGCCGTTTGGCAACAAATTTATCCATATGGGTGTATATAATCCCTTATGCCCTTCACATCAATGCGTTGAGATGCTTCAGCATCTTTTTTGGTTTTGCAAACATGCTCCTTCAACCTGGAGGTGGAGTCGTATCTTTTTTCATTGTCCAAAATTATTCTCTTAGAAAATGGTGCTCTTCAGGTATTGTGATGTTTCTTGCACAATACAATCAATATGGCATATATTTTGTTCTAAGATTCTTTTTCATTTACATGGAAAGAAATGAGCAATACAATTTTTACTATTTACTTGTGGATGGTTATTTTCATATTACTAACAAAGTGCAAATGATCTTAAATGTTTGGTACAAATACAAGTGCAAGCAAAGAAGATTCAACTAGGAGGTTGAACACCTCCAAACTTTGTTCGACCATTTAGGAAGTGTCGCCCATACAATTGGTCTCCTCATCGACAATCTTCCCCTCAAGGCCATGGTTTTGGAGCTCGTGGTAGCCATTGTTCATGTAGCAAGTGTCGAAGTGGTTCACCACAATCACGACGGCCCTCATCAATGCACAACTCTTGTGGTGGCAAGTTTCCAAACACTGATGTGTTGAGGGCTCTGCAGCAAGGAAAGTTTCCTTAACTAGCTTTAGCCACTTCCTCACCTATGCAAGAGCCAACTGAAGAAGAAAACAAGGACACTCAAATGATGAGTAGGACTAATTCTTGATATTCTTGATTCATTCAAAGTAGTAATTGGAGCTTGGTTGGGGCTACGTTGACAAACAAAAATTTCCCATTTGCCTTTGCCACCTTCGTGGATTGCCTTTGTCACCTAGTTTATATGTTGTGTTATCTTGATGCCCTCATAACATTCTATCATGTTTATTTTAGGTTTTGTTAAAAAAAAATTATTATTGAAAATATAATATTTTAAGTTTCTTTTTTAAATTAATTTAGCTCTCTCAATTATTTGGAACAATTTAATATTTAAAAATTGAACATCATCTCACTCATATTTTGTAATAATAACAATATATAATTTAAATTATTAATAAAAACCACTTTTCAGTGAAAAATAATAATCAAAGATAACTCTTACTCTCTATGCTAATGGTCATGGTGGTCCTTATATTTTCGATGCGTCATTTCTCTATATCAAAATTTACCGACATTTTTACAACCCTCTTGTTTGTTCCCAAGTCTCTCTAATATATTTTAATCGTTTGTAATTTTTACGGGAGCAGAATAAGGTGCATCAATGAGGTACATTCTTGCACTCTTTAATATTTTAAAAACACACTCCAGCATTTAACAATCTTATTATAATTGTAAAGATTTTAATATGTGGAAAAATTGATCTTTAGTAATCTTACATCATTTTGAACTTCTAGTGGTGATACCAAATCATGAAAAGCTGACCACTTTTGACATCAACAGTCTTAATGCCATCTGTAAGACCACCCGAACGCCAAAAACACACTACAGAACACACCACTCTTTTTTATTTTAATTCTATTGAGGTAGAACCATGTCAGCTTGGTTTTTTATCTCCAGAGTCTTACACATCACCTCACCCCATCTTAACCACTATACCGCAGCCCAACAGACTTTTTCATTATATTCTTGCTTTTGTATTGATAATCATTTGTTTCAGTATCTTTTGTATTATATTTTTCAATCTAATACTAGCAATATATGAGTATACTTTGATCTTGACATTTCACAAATATGCTCCCAAAATATGAAACGCTGCGAGCTTGTAGAACTTATCATACAGAGATCATGTGAACAAAGAGCAATGCTTCTCACAGACAAGCACAAACTTTACTCAAAATGGCAGCATCATGGGAAATTCTTTACATAATTAGTGGCACAGCCAATGCATACAATGGCAAAAGGAAAACCGAAGATGATTAACAAATATTTCGGCAATAAATCAGAATTGGGTCAGAAAACATCACAGTTTTACACGGAGATGCACGCCCCACCCCGCTCCGCTCCCCTCCCCTGCCACATCCGGGACATTTTGGGGATGGGGGATGGAGGGGAATGCCCCCTGGAAGTACCAAAAATGTAATAAGGCAGGGGTTGGGAGGAGAGGAGGGGAGCGGAGGTACATCCCGAGTTTGAAGGACATCCCCAAAACTTCCCCCTTTTTAGTGGGCCTTTCAGCGACATCATGACATCCTCAATTTTTTTTAAATTTATTTGTATAGCTAAACTGTCGGATATTTATAGGACAGTCGTGCTGTCAGATCCAGAATGGCAATCTTTCCCTTTCTCTGAGTAACTATGAAAAATATAAAGAATTGACATAGCTAGCGAAGCTATGCATTCTGGTAAATTTTTTGATCAAGGTAGTTTATGTATTTAACCAACAGTCAGCAAACCACCATGGAAAAACATCCTTTTTTACCAGCAATTACTTATTTCTGCATAACATAGTAAAACACAAAATGCTAAAATAGCAAGTTAGTCGATGAAAAGAGTGATCTCCAAAATAAATTATGATCAGTGGCAAAGACACCCCTTATAAGCATATTATTTTAGGTAAAAGGAATACCACAGATGCTTAACAAACATTAAGGCAATGAATCAGAATCAAATCAAAAAACATCAACAAGATGTTTGTACTTAACAATAACCAACAAAACACCGTAAAAAGGAATCATCTTTTTACCAGCATATAGCTATTTCCAAAGAACATATAAAACTAGAAAATGCTAAAATAGCAGGGTCGCCAATGTGAAGAGCAATCTACAAAATACGATGAGAGAAGACACTAACGCAGATCCAATAAACATCTTTAAGGCAAATGCACCTACCAAGTACTCACATAATGTTATAAGCTTAGTGGCATTAAAATGTGTATCATAGTCATGTTTGTGTCAGCCAGATCACTACTAAACAAAATGCATTTTGTGCTGGAAAATGACTCAACTTTGCATGATTTTGCACAATGATAATTGTGCGCAAGCTAAGTGGTGTGTAAGGTGTTTTGCACAAGCACTAGCTACGTGCAATGTTGTGCAGGTTGATCGCACAAGCAGGGATGGTTGCATAGACTTGTGTGGAGACTTCTTATGACAGTTGCATAAGGTTGTCTATGTGCAGGAATGATGGTAGAACTATGCAGAATATTCTGCTCAGTTTCATTGCACTTTGGGAGATTGCAAACTAATGTGAAGTGGCTGAGTCACAATAAGGTGCTCAGTATTTTAAAACGTTTCATACACTTGTCTAATTGTATCTGTCACACTGAAGAATTGTTAACAACACCTTGGGGGTGCTTTGCCACAGCCCTGTTGAGAAGCGTTACATGTTCACTTTGCTCAATTGTTGGTGGATACAAATTCCTCTATTGTGCGGACATAACAAAGTGAAGTCCCTGATAAAGACATGATTCTTTTAAGGATGTGTAACAAAAGTTGTGTGCATTGTAATTTACAGTCTAAGTCATAAGGTTCCAATTCGAGTTCAATGAGGATAAAATTTAGTTCGAGTTCAGATAAAAACGAATAAAAATCGCCATTAAATTCGAAACATAAATAATATTAAAATTAAAATTTAAAAAAATAAAAATAAAAAATATTTAAAATATAATTATAAAAAGTAAAATTAAAAATTAAAATACAAACACATAATTAAAAAAATTAAAGTAAAAGAAAAAATTTAAATTTAAAAAAGTAAATAAACAAAATTATAAAATATAAACAAAACAGAAAATAAAACCAAATTTAAAAATAACAAAATTAAAAATAAAAACTCGAAATAAAATAAAATAAATAAAAACAAAACAAAATATAGTTAAACATTAAATCTTAATAACAAATAAAATGAAAATTTTTAAAACAAAGTTTATGTGGACCTTGTTGCTATTGTCGTTTGCGTCCAAGCAACTGGGGTTGTCGACCTCTCTCGTCCCTTGCCGTCTACGTCCAAGACATTGTCGTTCGCCTTCGTCACGTAGGGCCACAAATGCGCTCATGGATACTTCACTCAACTGAAAAAAAATTAGTGTCTATAAATGTGTTTTCTTGGCCATGTTTTACTATCTTATGCTATCTACCGATACTAATTTTAGGGTTTGTTTGGCTGTGATTTTTGGTGTGTGATTTTTGACCAAATTTGAGTTAATTTATCTAAATTTATTTACGGCTTCAAAAAATTGACGATTTTTGAAATTCTAGGTTTAAATTCATCGAATCTTGTGACTTAGAATACAATAAAGCATAGTATGAAGGCTTTTTTAGGTTAAAACTCATTGAATCTTGTGGCTTAGCATACAGTAAAGTGTAGTATGAAGGCTACAAAACCTTGAGACTTGGTTTAGCGTTGTAAGACGATCTAGTTTATGCTATAAAATCAAGAAGGTTATTGTGTTAGGCTTTTTTCCTGAAAGGTTTTTCCTAGGTTGAATCTGTGACCATATATGTGTACTTATCATCTTTGTCTGTGTAAGATTCTCATGGCAGAACTCTCCTCTATGTGTTTGTCGTACACAAGTTATTACCAACATTTGGTATTTAGAGCTCAGTTATAAGCTTTGTAGTAGTTTGAATAACTTGCAATAAATGGTTTCATTGAAGTGGGAGTCTTGCGAGAGAATCTAGCGCGAAGAAAATGTCTAGAAACATAAAGATAAAAATTGAGAAATTCAATGGTCAAAATTTTGAGTTATGGAAACTCAAGATGGAAGATCTCTTAGTAGACGAAGATCAATGGATTGTTGTTGCAGACACAGCATCCACCGAAATGAAACCGAAAGAATGGGAAAAGGTTGATAGGAAAGCTAGAAACTCTATCAAATTATGTCTATCGAATTCAATACTGCGAAATATTTCGACTGAAAAGATTGTGAAGCTTCTTTGAGATAAGTTGGGAACGTTGTACCAAGCCAATTCACTGTAATAATTTTTTCTTGTGAAAGTATTTGTTTTCATTGTGAATGAGTGATGGTGACTCGATCGCAGAGTAGTTGAATGCCTTCAACACTGTGGCAAGTCAATTGTCATCTATGGTTGTCAACATGAATGATGGAGAAAAGTGTATCGCGTTGTTGTACACTTTTCCATACTTGAGGGATAATCTAGTGATGGCAATCACTAGTACTACATCGGAGCTAAAAGTCGAAGATGTAATCGTAACTCTGTTATCATAGGAGATGAGGCACAAGTCTGTGGAAAGCTATCATACGAATGACAACCTTATTGTGCGTGGCCCCTCGCAAGAAAGAGGCAAGTGGAAAACTAGGGAGAAAGGCTCGAAGTCTAGAGGTAGATCTAAGATTTCAAAAAGATTATTAAAGAAGTGTTGGAACTACGACAAGATGGGGCACTTCAAGAAGAATTGCAGAGCAAGAAAGGTGGAAGAGGGCAAACCACTAGATGTTGCACAATCCTTAGGGGAGAAGGTCTCCATTGATGAATATGGAGACAAAGGCGTATACCTCGCAGCCTCAAGCTCACATGCATGCAATGATGCATAGTTCATTGACTCTGGAGCCTCCAATCATATGATTTCTACAAGAAAGTGGTTTTGTGAATATGAAGAATATGATGTCTTTTTGGAAGACAACTAAACCTATAGGGTCATGGGTAGAGGAAGAGTAAAGCTTAAGTTAAAGATGGGATGATCAAGGCTCTCTTAGGTGTTTTGCACATACCTAGCCTTGCAGGGAATTTGATCTATGTGAGCAAGATGAATGATGCCAATGTCCAGGTCTCATTTAGCAGAGATGAGTGCAAAATGGTACATGGAGCCATGGTGTTGGCAAGAGGCATGCACACGGGTACTATGTTCAGGCTTGATACGACTACGATAAGCAACACATGTAATAGCATTGTTAGTCCTAAGTCCAAGGCTGAAACAAGGAACTTGCACATTGCTTCCAGTGTAGAAGACAATGCTTTGACATCAGAAGTTGGGCCATATTGGTGAAAAAGGTCAGTGCATGTTGCAGACTAAGGATATGGCGAAAGGGATAGAAAATTCTCCCTTCAACTTCGACTTCTGCGAGCATTGCATCTACAGCAAGCAAAGTTGGGTGAAATTCCTTACAAATGTTGCGTGGGCAAGTGGAATTTTATAGGTGCTCCAAAGTGACGTGTTTGGACTTGTAGATATCTCATCATTAAACAAATATGTCTTTTATGCGTCTTTCATAGCCCTGCTCTTGCAAAAATTGGATATACTTCCTCCTAAAGAAATCTGGAGTTTTAAAGAAATTCAAAGAATTCAAAGCCCTTGTGGAGAACCAATCGGAGAAGAGGATCAAAGTAATGTGCACAAACAACATGGGTGAATATTGCTCCAAGGAGTTTAATGAATTCTACAGGTAGAGTGGTATTTAAAGGCAAAAGACAACTCCATATACACCACAATAGAATTGAGTTGCTGTGCAGATGAACATGACACTGATGGACAAGGCCCAAAGTATGTTGAGTGGTGCGCATTTAGAGCAACAAACTTGGATGGTTGAAGCAGTGGTTACTGTTTGTTACCTTGTCAACTGATCACCCACTTCAACATTGGTTGACAAGACTCCACAAAAAGCGTGTAGTAGTAAGAAGCCATGCTTGTAGCACCTACGAATTTTTGGTTGTGAAGCTTACTCTCACACTTTTGTACTCTGCAGTCCCTTTGACCTACTTTTGTGGTCATTTGTCGAACATTAATATATTTATCTTATCTTATCTTATCACCTTTCAAGGGAGAAAAGGTCAAAACTTGACTTTAAGTCTACAAAGTGCATCTTTATTGGGTATGGGAGTGGTGTCAAAGGGTACAAGTTATAGAATACCCAGACAAAGAAGGCAGCATACCCAAAATGTAGTCTTTAAGGTGTGCAAGAACCACCAAAGAAACTGAGAAAGGAAGAAACAGAAAAAATGCAGTTTGATGGAAATGCTAAAGAGCTTATATTTGAGTATGGTGCAACAGATGTCACAAGAGTCAGAAGAAGAGGAGCTTGCGACTCCTATTCTAAGGAGATCATGATGGGTGTGCACAATCCTTGAAAGGTACAGCCCATTGAATTATCATTTTGGGCTCCCATTATTAGTGACTGATAGTGAGGATCCCCAGACGGCGAAGGAAGCTCTTGGCTGCGAAGAGAGCAAGTCTTGGAAGAAGGCTATGGAGGAGGAAATGGAGTCTCTAGACAAAAATGAGACTTGGGACTTGGTAAAGTTAATGTTGTCATATGAATCTTGCACCCGTTTGATTAATATGATGATTCAATGCAACAATGGGAACGTCCCCAAGATGTAGGACCTTGATTCCTTGGAATGAACCTCTGGAGAAGGCTAGCCCCTGCCTATACTAAGTGCACCTGAGGTAAAATCAACTTGTAGGTCTAAAACACTACTAGAAAGACTTATTTACATATGATACTAAACTTCTTGTCATGAAAAAGAGAATAGGAGTGAACTGAAAATACATAAGTGGTGATGCACCTAAAGTTTAGAGAACTCCTCAACTTGCTTCAATCGGCACAAGACAACCTTCAGAACTAATAACTTGTCTACACAATCTTCAACTCACACATCTCTCACATAAGTACTTTGCATGAAGGTAAAAGACTAACACAACATTAAGGGGGGTCACAAGTGACCTTGCAAAAGCTTCAATTTTGAGAATCCACAAATAATTCTGCATAAACGTGATTATACACAACATACAATTTGTAAAATAAAGTGTTATACTTTTGCATGAAGGTAAGAAGGACAATACAAAGGAAAAACTGAAATCCACAAGCAAAGATCAACAACCCCAATGTCATACACAACATGCAAGAGTTTTGAAGAAAGACAATATCAATTCTTTATTGATTCAAGGCTAAAGCCGGTATACAATCTTCAAAAGAGCAGAATTTTGCTACAACAAAGTAGAGGGCTCACTGAAAAGTCATTTTTTAGTCATATATAGAAAATACAAGTGAGAGAAGAAGACCACAATAACTTCCTCAACTACCTTCATCAATTCAGGGATGTGTAGGAGAAAGAGACCAACTTAGGCATAGTAGGGTATAAAACATCCTATTTTCATTCCATTTGTCTCTTGGAAGGGCTTGTCCATGGTAGATTTGGTCAAAACTCACCACTTTTCCCTTGACTCAAGTGATAGTTGGAGAGAAACTATTTATACTTGACTTATTCTCATTTCTTAGATTCCTTGCTAAGTCTCATGCACCAAAATAGGCCTAACTCGCCCATCTAGAACCTTTGCACATGTTTCTCATCAATGCCAATCACCTTGAGGAGGTTGCACGTCTTTAAGACCCTGTTTACAACTGGTTTCCATAGTTATTCACCTTCTCAAGCAACTTGAACCATCCATTAGTCTGAGGAAAATCTTGTCTCGGTCCTTGGAAACCTCTCTAGGTTTTTCCATTCACTGTAGATGCTTGAGGAGCTTCAAGAAACCTGCTGGCTAGTTTTTAGGAGCCTAGAAACTCTGTTTAATCATTGACCAATCAAGAAGTCTTGGAAACAATGTTGCCTGTTGATGCTCCTAGAGGATGCTTGAGACCTCTATTATTCACTGCAACATCAAGAAAACTTGGAACTCTGTCTACAGCTCTATTAGTGTGGTCTTGATGACTCAAAGGAAACCTTTGTTTTATCATTACACCATTGAAACCTTAGAACTTAACTTGCGGACCTGTTTGTTAGGTTTCGAGATCATGGAAATCTTGTCTTGGCCTTTGTAACCCTCTATTCTCTACCCTGAGATTTGTATGAAGGTTTTGAAATGTTAAAACCCTCTGTATGCTCATGGAGACTTGTAAACGCTATTCAAGATCTACTTCATGTTAGGATAATGGTGGAAACCTCTGATATTCTGCCTGCAACAGTCATGTTGATACTACTTGTATCATGAAAACCTCTATCTTTGTCTATAGTCTGCAGGAAATCTTGATCATGTTTACAACTTCGGTTTTAGCTTTGATACAATCATGGACATTTCACACTTTGTTGCAGACCTATTTATGAAGATCTTGATTAGTCATGGAACCATCATAAAAACCTTGTAAGTCGTGCCTGCAGACTTATTAGCTAGGTTTTAGGAGCTCTAGAAACCTTGCATTGGTGTTATATGATCAAAAACTTTTGCAAGAACTGCTACAGACTTCTTAGATGACTCTTGAGATCATAAAACCTTGTTTTCTTTTTGATACAATCACCATGGAAACCTTCTGAACTATGTATGTTTCATCAAGAAGCCTTAGCAAGAGTTGTGGTACAGACATATTAGCTAGGTCTTGAGATGATGAAACCCCTTTGCGATCTTCTTGCAGACCTGTAGGAGCTCTTGTAGGAGCTTAGATCATGCTCAGACCTCTGTTATCACCTTTGTTCATCATGAAGCCTTGGAAACCTTCTAAACTCTGTATGTTTGGTCTTAGGTCATGCTAAATCTCCTTGTTTCTTGGTTTAGACTTTGCTCACAGACCTTATATCATCAAACACCTTGCTGCAGACCTGTTAGTGCTCTTAGAGGATGTTAAAAACCCTGTTTAATCATTGATAACATCAAGAAATCCAACTACAGACCTGTTAGCTATGTCTTAGATCATGAAAATCTTGTCTTGGTCTGGTAATCACCATGGAGACCTTAGAAATTCTGCTACAGATGTGTTAGTGTGCCTAAATGATACTTGAGTAGCATTATAAGGTCTTGGAAACTTTGTCTTACATCATCAAGAACCTGCAACTTTCATGTTTCTTGTTCAAGCTCTTGATCTTGGACCCTACAGAGCCTATGGAACCTTGGAAACATGCTTGGAGACCTGCAAACTTTGGTAAAACTTTGCTTTGTGGTTTGAAGAGGTCTACAACCTTGTTTTATGCCTTTCCAAGCCTAAAAACTATCTAAATGCCTTATCACGGGTTTAAGGTTTTAGCAGTCTTTGACTGCCTACAGGGTTTTGAAGATTTTTAAGTAGATCCACGTACTCTCTCCATTCTCATAAGGTCTAGAGATCATTGATATATGTATTAACACTTACTAAGAGTCCTCCAAAACTCTCTTCATACCATGCTTGAGGGGAAAAAGAAAAGAACGTTGACTGTTTTCTTGCTTGTATACCCTTGCAACGTATTGTCTTGCCCTGCAAACCTCATGTTTCTTTCTTTAAAGGCTTTCAAAAAACCATTGATGATCTTGAGAACCTTCTCAACCTCTATTTCATGCTTGAGATCCTTTGTCACGACCCTGAAAACTTATACAGACCTACAAATCTTGTTTTTGAGCTTGTCACATAGCTTGCAGACCTTTGTTTGTTCCCTTGAAGGCCTGCAATTCTTCATTTGTGGTTTTTCACCACTGCTTGACCTCTATTTCAACTCATTTTCTTGCTCAATCCTGCAACCTCTTGGAAACATGATTGGACACTGCTACAGACCTTGATCAGCAAAGAGCAATTGTTGCGCCTTCCTTTATATGTCAATAAACACATTTCCATGCTTGGAGACCTCTGTAAAGCTTGATTTGGCACTTTTAGATGCAAGAGAGAGTAAAAGGTTGAGAAACCTTCTTGAAACCTGAATGGAAACACCTCAGAAACAATAGAAACTGCTTAGATGCTCTTGAATGAGAACTTGGAGAGGTGCAACAATCCTGATCATGGCCTTGACTGAGCTTTTTCACACGTTAGAAGATTGAAGGAGTCCACAAGGAGGCAAGATAGGAGGGGCAAAAAAACAAAGTCAAAGATATCCTTTGAGCAAGGAGTACGGACTTAGGGGACTTGAAGGAGTTTCAATACTTCTAAATGACCTTTTGTCCCCCTGTTAAATGTTTCACGCCTTTTGAATGTTTCCCCCCTTTTAATGACCTAATGAATGATTTAAGACCTTTTTGATATGTTTTTGCATTGAGAAACATCTTTTAATGCTTTTCGTCAGCAAATAGGCTTTGACAAGGGCTAATATGACTTCATGACTTCCAAATATGCTTATTAGGCCTTATGAAACATGCAAAAGTATGGAAAACCTTAACTACACATGAAATACCTGATTTTGGTCTAACTCCACATGAAGGTAATACTAACTCTTGCTAAGCTGGTTTTGGCCTAAAGGTCATGCGTCTAGCATGTGAAGTGATGAGAGATCAAGGTGACTTGAAAAGTCAATAGTTGCCTCCCAGAAGAACCCCTGTAGGCTGCAAGTGGGATTTCAAAAAGCAGAATGCACAAGGTAGTCTAGGGAAGTATAAGGCTCACTTGGTGGCAAAAGGATTCTTGCATGCAGAGGAAATTGACTTTGGGGAGACTTTCTCTCAAGTTGCGAAACTGACTCCAATCAAGGTTCTTTTAGCTATCGCCGCTACACTTGATCTTGAGATAGATCAGATGGATGTTAAGATAATATTTCTGCATGGAGAGCTTGAAAAGAGATCTATATGTCACAACTAAAAGGTTTCCAGGCGAAAGGGAAAGAGGACTTGGTCTGTACACTGAAGAAGTCCTTGTATGGCTTGAAACAATCACCTAGAATGTGGAATCATACATTCGACAATTATGTGGTTGGGATTGCATGCAATAGTGTTGACCCTTGTGTTTAGTACAAGGAAGAGGGTGATAACTTTGTCATCATAGTCCTTTGTGTGGATGATATGTTGTTGATCAAAAATGACAAGTGCATGATCAAGCAGGGAAAGTATCAAATGTCTCCACATTTTGACATGAAAGATCTTGGGGCTGCAGGATTCATCTTGGACATGGAAATCAAACAAAGTCGCACAAATAGGAAGCTTTGGCTAGACCAAAAGAAGTATGTTGAAAGGGTATTGAAAAGGTTCAAGACACAAGACTGCAAACTTGTGTGCACACCTTTTCTAGTTGGTCAGAAGCTATCCACAACGCAATGTCCAAAGACACAGGAGGAGTTGGGGGACATGAATCAAGTTCCATATGTGAGTGTGGTGGGAAGCCAGATGTACGCAATCGTTTGTACAAGACTTGACATTGTGCAAGCAGTGGAAGTAGTTGAAATATCCAAATGGGATCTGCCCTAAATTATTGATTTTTAAAACTTGAATTCTGCCCTAAATTCTACACTTTAGTTTTCTGCTCAAAACCCTAGGTTTTGATTTGACTTTTTTGCACCTTTGATTCAAATTTCTGCCCTAGAATTCTGAATATCTATCTTTTTAAACCCTAGATCTGAAATCTGATTTTTTGTTCTGAATTTATAAATGATTTTGGCAGCGAACAAATGTATGTCAAATACACAAATAAACATGCCGATTATATGCCCTTATGGAAATAACATCAACTCTGAATTCAAACACATAATATGGCCATCCAACACAAACAAATGACATATAATTCTGTGTTCTGAATACAAATGACTGCTGCTATGAAAAAGATTATCCAAAATTGCAATTACATTAAGTTTATAGACTCAAACATGCCCGAACACAGTCCAAATCCCTGATGTTACAAATCAGACCTAAACATATGCAAATCCAACCCCATGGAAGTATTATCATGCCAAATACAATTAACAATTGATATTCCACAAACCTCCACAGATCTGCTATGGCTAGGGTTAGAAAACCCTAATCAATGAGAAATCAGCCTCCACAAACAAATTTACCGTTCACAAAGTGTAGCGCTCCAATTAGGGCTTACCCTAATGTAAGAAACCACACCCAATGCTATGAATTGGATCCTTCAAGGGTGGCACACAAATATGCTGTAGATGCTGCTCCAAGAGATGTGTAATCTGCTCCAGTGATGTTGATTAATTGCTGCTCCAAGGTGCTCAGGTCTGCTACTATAGATTTCAGATTCATGAATCCAAGCAATGGTCAACGATGCTCCAACAAGACCTCAAATGATGGCGCCTCAATCTGCTCGAAGTGATGATAAGATTCTGCTCCCAAAAGATATTATAATTCTGCTCAAAACGCTGCTCCAAAGATAATATAAATTTGCTCCAAAATTCTGATCAAAGTCTGCTCCAAAACTGATATGCAATTTCTGCTCCAAACTCGTGATTCTCTAATGAAGTGCAATTGTGAACTCCATATGAATTCACCTCCGAGATGCGATTGGGTTTTTGTCGAATCCACCTTCTTTCCTCAAGGGTTTTCGTCCTTGGAAAAGTATTGTAAACAAAGTTGCAGATCCACAATGGGAAAATAAATAAACACGCTGACTGAATGAATTTTTCAATTGCCTCGCCAAACCTTGTATTTATACATATTTTCACCTTTTTCCCCACCAACATTTCCAGACGCTTTTATTTCATTTTATTTTAATTCACTTTTTAAATAAAAGCTCCTTTTTGGCTCCAAAGACCTTTTATCAAAATAATGATAATATTTGATTCGCAAGGTCCCAATATTATGTGTCCATGATTTAGAACTTTTCATTCCGGTTCTGACAAGCTATAACACTAAGGTGTTTTTAAAACATTTTAAATAATATTTAGCAACTTTAGTAAAATAATTAAAATAAAGTCACTGACACCCATTTTGCAGAAACTGTCGAAATGCATCAAGATCAAAAATTGATTACACTGAAGTGATCCCGATGAAGAATAATGATAAACGAAGCCAACCGGACGATTTACTATAAATAGACACCCCCTCCAATATTCTTGGAGAGCACACCCGAAGCCGAAAATCACCCCAAAAAGTGGCATATGAGTCTTCCAGACCACCTGAGCTCAATGGAATCATCAAATAACTCCTCTGATAATGTTGACACATATCCACAAGGTCAGCGCCAACTGCAATGCAAGAGAACCCGAAAATTGGGGACATTACAATAGTCAATAGATTCATTTCCAATCCGAGCAAGGGGCATGGGTCGGCAGTGAAGAGGATCTAAATGGAACATCTAACTATGCAATTTGCCATCAGCATACACCTAGTGGAAACAAGGATTTGGTTCTGTAAGAATTTGTGGACTCTAATTGGGTCGGAGATCTTGATGGTTGTAGATCTAGTACTGGGTATGTGTTCAACTTGTTTGATGGAGCTATAAGTTGGATGAGAAAATGGTAGGCTAGTGTTGCAATATCTAACACTAATGCTGAATATATCTACGCTACTCATGCAAGTAAGGAAGCAGTGTGGCTTCATAGGTTGTGTTCTACGATTGGGTTCACACAAAACGATGTAAAGATAATTGTGATAGTCTAAGCAAAATACAAAGAACCCTGAGTATCATTCTCAGTCAAAGCACACTAATGTGTGATATCATTTGTAGGAATGCTTGCCGTTGCGCCAAAAGGTCGACCTGTTAACGCCCGATACAAACCCCAGATAAGTACCCACGGGAGGCTGTTAGTCCATGTCACGAATCCCTAAGGGGGATGCTGGCGATTAGTCCAACAATCCCCCCCTCAGCATCACCCGAGGGGATTCGAACCCGTGACCACGGCTCTGATACCAATTGTAGGAATGCTTGCCGTTGCGCCAAAAGGTCGACCTGTTAACGCCCGATACAAACCCCAGATAAGTACCCACGGGAGGCTGTTAGTCCATGTCACGAATCCCTAAGGGGGATGCTGGCGATTAGTCCAACATCATTTTGTAAGGGAAATGGTGGAATAGAGAAATATCTATCTAGAGAAGGTGGACGCAAAAGGAAAATGTTGCACATTCATTGAATAAGGCAATGAGCACAGAGAAGTTCTCTTAGTGTAAGAAAGAGATGCGCATGGCTGCCCGAAGCTACTAAAGGATGAATGTGTGCTCCCTTATACAAATGGAAGATTGTTGGGGAATGTCTCAACTTTGCATGAATTTGCCAATGATAATTGTGTACCACCAAAGTGTTTTGCACAAGCACTAGCTACATGCAATGTTGTGCGGGTTGATTGGACAAGCAAGGATGGTTGCACAGACTTGAGTGGAAATTGCTTATGACAATACCGCAAGGTTGTTAGTGTGTGGGAATGGTGGTAGAATTGCGCAAGATAGTCTACTCAGTTTCATTCCACTCTAAGAGCTTACAAAGTGGTGCGCAACTGCTGAGTCATAGTAAGGTGCTACAACGAGATGTGCAACATGCAGAGCGATGAGAGGTTATCTAAAGGAATTTCATACACTTGTCTAACTATATCTATCAAACTAAACAAGTGTTAGCAATGTCTTGGTGGCACTCTAACACATACCTGTTAAGGAGCAATTACACATTGTTCACTTGGCTTAGTAGTTCGTGAATGCATATTCATACACTGTGCAGACATTACAGAATGAAGAACTTGATAAAGACATGATTCTTCTAGGGAAGGATATGTGTAATAAAGGTTGTTGAATGCTGAATACACATGGTTAAGTGTGTGCATTGTAATATACAGTAAAACATTGTATGAAGGTTATGGAGCCTTGAGACTAGGTTTAGCATTGTAAGACGATCTAGTTTATGTTATAATCAAGAAGGTTGTTGTGTTGGGTTTTTTCACTAGAAAGGGTTTTCCTAGGTGTAATCTGTGTCCATCTATGTGTGCTTGTCATCATCTTTGTCTATATAAGATTCGCATAGAAGAACTCTCCTCTAAAATTGTTTTTCATTCACAGAGTTATTCCCAACATTTCGGTGATCCTTTCTTCCCATCAAATACAAAGTGAACTAAGCCACATGTTCTTGACAAAGGAAATCCTCATTTATCTACCAATAGCTTAGAACTGCTAACATAGCTATGTATGCCAACCAATTCCCAAGGTGCAAAAGAAAATGTGTACTATATAATTCCTCGAAGTCATCAAGCATGCAAGGATTAAAATCTCTAACAGTACCTTTAATATATCACTTATTATACTCCAATAAAGAGATGCACGGAAATAAGATTGCAAAGGCTAAATCAATCTAGGTTCCACCAAAAGATGGATTCTTAATTTTGATGGTAGAGCCAAGGAGAATTCAGGCAGATCTTCAGAGACGAGAAAGGCAGCTTAGCGCATCTCTATTTCATATGCCTCAATAGGATAATCAACAACATTGCTGAGATGGGAACATATTAAAGGGTCTCAAAGCTGATCATCAGAGCAGTGAATGAAGGTAACTACTCTAAATGGCACCTATGAAAGCTAGTTGATGAGATGGGAACATATTAAAGGGTCTCAAAGCTGATCATCAGAGCAGTGAATGAAGGTACCTACTCTAAATGGCACCTATGAAAGCTAGTTGATGAGACAATGGCTCCAGAAGGTAATTTGAAGCTATCATCTTCAAAATACTGCCAAGGGGGCCCAATAAAGTTGCAAGTTGGCTGGACAACTTACAAATAAGATTACAAGGCCAGCCGGGCACTCACACCATCATATCTAATGGTATTGGCAATGAAGTCTTTAGACCTTTGGATGCGACTTGTTACCTAGAAAAAATTTGATAATCGTGTTCAAGATGATCTTATGGGGGATTAGAAAGCATCTTATAGCATATGCTACCCCCCTAGTATTCAGTTAGTATCATGAAAGGATTAAGTAGCAGAACCTGTGTCCTGTTGACATGAGGCTAGCTGCAGACACCCTCCTTGGAGAATGTTGTATGAAGCTCTTTAGTTTATCTGCAAACACCAACAATAGAATTTTGTTCTTGTGCAAGGATGCCCTTGAGTAACCATGGAAACCAACGACAGGGCTGCCAAGGCTATGGAGAATGGTAAATATGTTATGAAAATGGTACCTGACAAGTGACAACACTCTCTGGATGGCTCAAGTTTTCCCTGAATGAAGGAATTCAGTCCCCCATGTAATTTCCAGAAAATTTGAGACATAACAGAGCCAAAAAGGCTCCACTGGAGAACACCGATATTAATACACTTATGGAAGGCTCCACTGGAGAACACTGATATTAATACACTTATGGAAGGCTCCACTGGAGAACACTGATGTTGGAGAATGTTGTATGAAGCTCTTTAGTTTATCTGCAAACACCAACAATAGAATTTTGTTCCTGTGCAAGGATACCCTTGAGTAACCATGGAAACCAACGACAGGGCTGCCAAGGCTATGGAGAATGGTAAATATGTTATGACTATGGAGAATGGTAAATATGTTATGAAAATGGTACCTGACAAGTGACAACACTCTCTGGATGGCTCAAGTTTTCCCTGAATGAAGGAATTCAGTCCCCCATGTGATTTCCAGAAAATTTGAGACATAGGAGAGCCAAAAGGGCTCCACTGGAGAACACTGATGTTGATACACTCATGGAAGGCTCCAAGACATGTTGGAGACCAAGGAAAAATACCACGGTGAAGGGAAGGCAATTTCAGTCTGTCAAAGGGCAAGCAAAAGGAATATTAAAGCAGCCCAAGGAAACCCTGCTTTGGCGATATGCGCGAAGGAAGACAGAGTCAACTGAAAATGCTTGAACATATATAGAGAAAGAAGGAGCTTGGTAGTTCATTGCCAGTTGGGGAGGTAACAAGTAGGAGCAGCTTTGGCTTCTTAATTCATTGACTACATGGGCGGAAGAGATCATATAATGCTTGATGCAAAGGAGCACTATGCTGAATGTTCGGGCAAATATGATCATATTGCAGGTCTGCTTGAACGAGTCCTTGAAAATATTAATAGGGTGCATCAATCAAAGGTGGAGGTCACCAGAAGTCATGAGAAATGAATTAATTGCTTCCTGCTTCGAGTGGGAACTAACCCCCAATGGCATTTGATGATTCAAACAAGAATTATCCATGGCAAGCCTCAGCCATGGATGTTCCCTGATTTATTTTCAAAGGCATCAATATGATGGAATCGTACAGTTAATAGCCATGGTTTCTTCCTGTCATGCTTCAGCGGACACTTTTTAATCAGTAAAATGGGGGTAAAACAAGTCTTCCACCCATAAAGTAGAACAGAAATCAAGACATTTACTCTCCAAAAAACAACACTTTCTGTCGGGCATATTCAATATAATTTCAGAATTACAAATTTTCAGTGTTGCAAGAGTCGTGTCCCCCACCACCTAGGACGTGTCTCCAGTACGGGAGACAGGAATGAAAATGTCTCCAATGCCCAGAGACGCCCTTGGAGACTGTCAACATATCTTGACCCTTCTCTTCTTGCCATTGACCAGTCTCAAAAAAACAATTATTTATTTTTTTAAACCTAAAACATGTTTCTTTGGTGTTCATTGTTTGTTGTTTTCTCTTCCCTGCAGATTGCATTTTCACTGCACTAGGGCTGAGTGCATTCACGCTGGCTGTTTGTCATTTTCTCTGAGTCCGATTCACCTGCTTGCTGCAGGGTTGGGCTCCTCCCTCATCTGCCAGGTAAAAGTTATTTTAAACACAGGAGGTGTTCTCGAGGTAATTAGGAAAGCTTTCCTTTCATCCTGCAACACTCTTAGGTCCCAAATGTACCTGGTAAGCTCAACACAATGCGCACGAACTGCTTCAAAAACGCCTAGACAGAGAGATAGTTCTGCGCCAAGTGCAGCTATCTCCTCATTGGCCACAGGGGTTTCCTCAGCTTGTGGCTGCAGGGCATCTCAAGATGGAATTTCAGAGGCACTGCTAACCCTGACAAGGATCCAGTAAAAATCTTCTTTATTCTGCACCGTCACTGCAAGTCTCTGAAAAAAATCTTCCTAAATTAAGGTCAACGCCCTCCTCTGCCTGTTATTAGCAGTGCTTTCCTCTCCTAACACAGCCCTAATCACGGCCAACATGCCTGAATCTTCTGCACAAAACACATTCTTTAGACGTCAATCAGATACAGCCCCAACAAACAGGGTGTCTTGAATCTCTTTTCTATCAGCTGCCGTAGCCGAGAGGATAAGCTGAGCACAAAAGTGCATACAGGTAGGAAACTCAACAAGCAGCACCATGAGAATCACAAACGAATGAGAGAATGCAGTGGGAAAAAGAAGGAAAAGGAGGCAATGAATAAATAACCCTGCTGCACAATTCACTGACGTCAGTTGCCAGCGCTGGCAGGATTGATAAATGATCTTTGGCATTATGATTGGATAAGGCATCATTTGCCTAGATCCAAGCTTGTCCTTCAGGGTCTTTAAGGATAATAATGTACTGTCAGACTGACAATGAAACAATTAACATTTTTGAAATGACAGCTGTCTAGTGATTCTGTCAAATAGAGTAAAGCTGGGCCTACATAGGATGCTCCCTTATTGGTTAAATAAATCCTTCAAGAGGAAGGATTGAAGGTGTCCCCTCTTACTCCAGATTGAAAACTTGCTACTAATCCTAGCACATGCTAAAGGATCCCTACATTCGATAGAAGTTCTGCTGGACTATTAGTTTTCATTGAAACAATGCTGGCTATTTATTGTATAGTGATATTCAGTATCAGGTACCTTGCTTCTTTAAGAACGTTCTCTAGCTTCCAGTTAGGTGTCAATACTTTATTCATCAAATTAATTAATCATTGGAAGTCATCTTCCACTAATAAATGCAAGTGGCCATCATACATGCTAATAATTTCAAGCCTTCAGCCTAACCAACTGCCTCTGCTTCATTGATTGTTTCAATTGGTATAAAGATAAAGAAAGCTGCCAAAAAGAGTCCATTATGACCTCTTATGAGGCACCCTGCTCCCACAATCCCCAGTTTTGCCCTTTATAGCGCCATCAAAATTGAGTTAGATCTAACCCAAAGGAGGTGCTCTCTATGTCTGTTTGCTCAATATTTTTCACCTATGGTAAATTCACCCATGGCATCTCGTCTTGCTTGAGAGCCGACAAGACTTTTAGCCCTTCCTTCATGGAGTCTGTGCTATGGCTGTTCAAGCTTCGGTAGAAGAATTGCATCATAAATAAACAAAGAGCAGTGTACATAAAGATGAATTTAAAATTCTCTCTGCAAGATAATACTAGACTCATACATCTAGAAAGTAAGGCCTCCCACTGTATTCTAGTAAACTGTAAAACTGGTAAACGGAGTATTATACAGTCGAAATTATATTAGCTTGCACCCCAATACAGGTCTTTCAACCGTGGACATCTTCATTCAGTATATGTCCTCATACTACATGGAGATAATGACAAGTCCCAATTAATACCCACTATCACATTCAGGGAAAAGTTGGTGATCAAATGAATTCCCATCTCTCTGACTTACTAGCAAATGCCTAATTAGCCATAATCATTATTACAGTGAAGTATGAATGCCTTACAAGCCAGTGGGCATGATACAGAAGATACTTCACACCATCCCTGAATAAAATAACTGAATTCTAAGCACTGTCACATTCCTGGATGTGTGATGAGTATTTTTTGGTATCCATAAAGCAGCTATCAAAAGGAGATTTAACTTGACAGTCTTTATTAAAAAAGCTCTTCTGGATAACCTGCATAGAAATTATTTGTTAAATATTGATGCCGAGCTCGCAAGTCCTCTGTGTTGTTCCAAATTTGAGGCATTTGACAGATATGAACAATGCAGCCAAAGAAAATTATAAAACATCATATCGCACATTATGCAATGATTAATAAAATAGCCAAACGGATATCAGTATATATTCAGAAGTAGATAATGCTGCATGACTTTCAAAACGGAAAGCATTGCTTACTGAGATGTTCATTTTATCTTGAAATGAAACTTGACCGTATATGATATCAAATTTACTAGATCACAAAAAACTCTCTGATTCATCAACAAACATTTTCATTAGGTCCAATGGGTCATGCTCTGGTTAAAAGGTACATATATTTCCACAATAACGACCCAAGTTCAAACCCCACCGGATGTGCTTCTTGTGTTAAAGCTGACTGCACCCCAGAAAACCCCTTGGTACATTCCCTTGTGAATTAGACAGAGTAGAAATCATCCAAAAACATGTGCAACTTTATCATGAAATTTTGTTTCAGCATTGCTAGTTTAGATATCGATGAAATTATTAAACCATCTAAGGATGTGGTCTAATAAAGGGTGCCGTTGCTCCAAATTTTCTGTGCTGGTAGTCCTGTATAATGTTTGAATCAGGGAAACAGGAAGTAAACAAATCCCTACCTTCAAATGCAAAGCAGCAATTTTTATGCCCCAATAGTTTTGGCATCCACTAGAGAGGGGTTGGAAGTTTGCAGCACCTGCTCAATCTTTTTAAGAGGTTCTATTTCCAAATTGTAGCAGTGCAGTGGATTTTTTCTGAAAATTTAATACTAGTTTTTGGATGCAGAGTTCGGAAAAACTGTAGCTGAGAGCTGAAAAATCGATATTGCATACAACCATTTTACTGCATATTACTCTGAAATTCTCCCAGCAGCACCCACTGAAAAATTTCTGGAAGGCCCCCTCCATGAGACATTTGCCTAACAGCACACATTAGCTAGACAATAGCATATCAGAACAGTTGGCAACCTATTATTGATCTAGAAGAGACAGTTCTCATAGACTCAAATGAATCACAAAAATTGCTGAATTTGTGCAAATTTTTTATTAAAATAAAATTTATGGAAACACTGAAAATTTTCAATTAATGTTAAAGAACGTTCCCCACTTAAGGGAAACACTGAATACTGAGCTGCCATTCTTTGCAATGCACAAAACGGAGAACAGACATAAGGCAAATACTGATCTGCCACTTCTTTGTCATGCCCAAAGAAGAGAACAAACAAACCCTACAAACAACTGATGCCACAATCTTTTTCTCCAATGCGTGATATTCTACACGGCCAAAAATTAGACTAAAAAAGAATTGTAATAAGAAACCAAACCCTAATGCAAGGGCAGGCCAATCCTAACCCTATTGACCTAAAATAAAACACTAACCCTATCCAATTCAGGGCACCCCAATGACAACAACAAACCCTGGTACAATTAAACAGGAATTAGAGAAAGAAATGCCTAACCCTGTCCATTTCACGGCAGCCCAATTAGAACAATAACCCCTAGAAGAATTAACCAGACAATATGTACCAATAAAAGTGCCTGTCCTGACAAAAGGCCGCTCCCTCCATTGCTGCCCACTGGACAAAATCCAGTCTTGGCCACTTCAACGCTTGCGCAGTGAGCCTCCGCGCAACCACACCAGTATGTTATACCATTGACCCCACATACGGGATCTGCCCTGAAACAGCTTACAGGGCAAGATACCGATTCATAAAATTTGCTGCAGGGCTTCTGCTCGCTTGGTAAAGCAATGATTTTCTCGTTTTCAATTGCCAACACAGATGGGATTACAAGAAACAAGATCAATGTTAGAATGGCCATGATTTTGGAACGTGGAGAGTAAATCGTTGAGATTACGCCCGATCTCAGCTACACCCACGAATTCCAACGTCCATGTGATTGATTAATTATGGTTTCGTTAAACGTTCAATGACTTTCGGCGCATAAAATTACTCGCAGCTGCCCAGAATGTGCAAGGAAAGCCGCAGGAATGGTAATTTAATTTTTTTATCGATTATATGTAGTGTGTTATTTTTATTTTTCGAATGTATTCTCCTTTTACGCAGTAGTCTCATATTAAAATATTATTTTGTTATTACATGATCATTTTGATACGCAGTAAAATATTATTTCGTTGTTACATGATCATTTTGATACGTAATTATTAATGTACAAGAAATCATTTTGATTAGATGTGTATAATTAATGTCCAAAAAATCATTTTAGTAGAACATCACAGTTATTTAATTAAACAAATTAAAAATTTAAATAATATTGTAAGAGCTCATATAAAAACTCTCACATTATATTGTGTTTGATAATAACTTCACATAACTAAAAAAATCCAACTTCAAATTTATCAATAATATCACATGTAAAAGAATATATAACTATGAAAAATACATTCAAAAAATAGAAAAATATATACGTCTCTTGTAATTGCATAAAGTCTTTAGACTAAAATTCTTATACATAAATATGTTTGTGTAGAACTATGGTCGTAATATTTCAATTAGAGAGAAGATGTGATAGTGGATATGAGATGGTTGCACTCTCTTATGAGTTCAACAATTATTCAATGTCAAAATTAACAAGCTAACTACATTGCTCAAATTAACTTCAATGAACTAAAGTTAACAATTATTCAATGTATATATATGAAGAATATTTACAACAAATGATTATAATCTTCTACATGGCATTTTTGCAGAACCCCTCTTATATTATATATATATATATATATATATATATATATATATATATGTATATGTGTATATGTATATGTATATGTATATGTATATATATATATAATCATAATCTTCTACATGGCATTTTTGCAGAACCCCTCTTATTATATAAATAATATATAATATTTTTATATATTGAAAATTTATTATATAATATATATATGAATATTATATATTTTATATAATCTAATATAAATAATAGATTATATAATATACATTTTAATATTATATTAGACTTTATAATATATATTTTTTATTAAGGTTAAGGGGGGCGAGGTGAAGCGAGCGGGATTTTTTGGACTACGATCCCCAAACCTTATAAGAAGTACAACCAAAAAAGATCCAAAGGACCACCATAGTCCGCAAAGGAGATAAAAACAAACAGAACCAAAAGCAGCGATATCATTGCCCAAAAATAACTAAAAACATCTAAAGATATGCCAAGAGTAGGAAGCAGCTGAAAGTGAACCTGGAGCCTATTCCATGTCCAAATTACCAGAAACGTCTTCCCAATAACTCTTCATTCTTTTGAGATTTGAATTTAATTGAAGAAGAAGATTTTCTTTGTCAACATATTTATGACACTCGCTACACTAAACTTGTTTACCTTTGCCTTTGTTTGGGTTCTTAATGTCAAACAAATCTTGTAGATGAGATCTAAGATTTTCAACATTTTGAATTCCCTCGTTCATAGCTACCTTGCTACAATTCACCAGAAAGCTAATATTATATTTTAGCTCGTCATTTTCATTTTCAAGCATACCAACCCTCGCTTGGAGACTCTAAAATTGATGATTAAAAACCTTATCAAAATTGGTTTGAACCAATCTTTTGTTCCCCTGCTGCAAATAGTTTGCTTTCCCTTTAAGTTCAGTCAATTCCCTCATGAACTAATGCATGATGAATTTTTGTAGTTCTAGTTCTTCTTCTATCTTGTCAGATTTTTGTTTCCCTTTCAAAGAACTCACTAAAGTATTGAAGTCTTCATTAAGTCATGAGGCTGCTTACATGTAGAGTCTTTGTCTTTGACTTTATAATATATATTAATGTTAAAAGTGTCGAAGCTCTACAAAATGCATTGTATATAATAATAGTTACAAAGATCTTCATTTTTTGGGGGTTGTATATAACAATAGTTACAAAGCTAGAGTTGTTATGAGTGTTGTGGAAGAGGTAATTTTGTCAATCTTTTTTCCTCTGATTTTTGAAGATTTACATATTTACTTTCTATCATTCTTGCAAAGTATTCAAAGGTAAATGTAGGAGAGATATGCATGTTATTGATTGAATATACTCTTGATACGATAGTAAATATTAAGTATTGGTGATCAATGTGTCCAATGTCAATTGTTGCTTTATTGGGTGTCATTTTGTAGTCATATACAATATCCAAATTGGTAGTTTGATTATTGCTTGTGACACCCTATCCATAGGTCCTTACATGCTCTTATGACCCTTTTAGACACCTTTTCTATCTTTGCCCATCATCTATAGCCTTCCAAATGGTCATTCCACCTCGGTTAGACTCTATTTCTCAAGCCAATCCTATCCCCCTAGGTCTCGAGCCTATAGGACAGGAGCGCCATACCTAGACTATAGTATCGGACCCTAGGGTGTCCTATTTTTGGTGTTCCTATCCATTTGTACTTTGAGCCCAAACAATCATTTTCATCCAATTCCTATCCTTCATTATGTCGGCCTAGCATGAATACATTTGACCCATTACCAATTATTCCTTATAAAAGCCCATCTAAAGTTCATTTATAAAAGGAGGTGACAAATCTTACAAAGCAAGCAAGAATACAAACAAAGCACTAAGGTAAACTTCCACATTCTATGCATATAGTCACCCAACATAGCTACAAACATATTTTAACCCTCATACCGGTCCCTAGCCACCTCAAACACTCTCAATTTGGCATTTTTGCATCCGCATCACACTATTACATAAAGCATATTAGGTGGGATAACTACATATGGCTTGATCCCTCTTCGGAGTATTAGTATGTAAGCAGTGTACCCACACAAGGGGTGTGGATCACACGTTCAGTGCATCTTACACACACTAACCCCTCTTTTCAAGTGATTCAAATCCCATTTATCAAGCATGATGGAGGGTTAGGGTTTCAAGATTAAATCATCTTTATAGTGAGCTCTGTCAACATTCAACACTCAAGATTTCATAGGTAGGCTCACACAGGAACAACGTAAAGAACCTAAAAAGTTCAAGTCTCTATGACCAATTTGGACAACAATGACAAGAGTGGACAATAATGCTAGACCTCAAAGTGTTTTGTTTTTGGCGGTCCTATCCTTTCATTGAATGAAAGCTAGATTTTGATTTATGACACTGTCCCAGTCTTGCACAACTGATTTTAGACCCTGTATCAATTATTTTGGCTTGTTTCTAGATAAGTTATGTTTTCTTCTTATTTATTGTTATTTTTAGAAAGGTAAAAGAAGACATAAATTATACAAATTAGGACTATAATTATTCCAACCTTATTTAATGATTTATTAATCTATACACTTTAATTAAAATAAAAATAAAACTCCAATATTCTTTAAAAAGTTAAATCATTTGGTAAACCCGACTTACTTTGTTTGCGCATAAAAACCCTAGAAACCCTAGGAAAAATTCTTTACTAATTTTTTATAGTATTTTTTTTATTTTTCCTGAATATTTAAATCAGAATTTCACATTTAATTTATAAAATTTACCATAATAATTTTTAAAATTATTTCATTCAAAACCTAGTTGAATTTACTAGGTCCTTTTGTTCTTGAGGTATCACCTTAAATATTTGTGAGTTTCATATCCTTTTTATGCATATTTTGGTTTGTTATTTTTAGGACTTTACATTTCTTTTATTTGATACTTTCCTTCCATCACATTTTGCTTATTACAATTTATTGCAAATAATTCAATCCATTTTTGATTTGTTTTCCTACTTTAACAATGGCCCAATATACCGATTTTGATAAAATTCATAAGAGGGAACTTCAAGACCTTTTAACTAAGCATCTTGATATACAAGATGATATGCTTAAAATACTACAAGAAGAACAACAAAAAACAAATAATGGTCAATCCTCTCAAACCATATAACAACTAGTTACAAATGACACTATGGGGGCAACTATGTCTCAACAACCCCCTATAGCAACCCAATCTTCTTATGAGGCACCACTAGTTATGACTAATACATCTTTATCTCCTAATGTGGCTACCTTTGTGTAAGAGATAAAATATCTTCAATCCAAGGTGTTACATCTTGAGCAAGGTGCCTCTAGACCAACACAGGCTTTGGATTCTTTTGCTCTACTTCATACACCATTGACACGTCATATTATTTTTACACCCTTGCCAACAGGTTTTGTTCAACTCAAGCTCACTCTATATGATGGCAAGGGTGATCTAGAGACACACTCGAGAGTTTTTCATATAGCATGCTTGGACTATGTGCCAAATAACTGGTTACTAACTAAGCTATTTCCATGGAGTTTCAAGGATTATGCTTTACAATGGTTCTATAGTCTACCAAATCAGTTGGTCAATGCATTCAATCTTTCATTTGGCATGTTCCTAATTCATTTTAGCATTAACATAGGTGACAAGGTTTCTCATGCCCAAATTGCATAACAAAAACAAAGGTCAAATGAACATCACAGATTATGTTCTTAGATATAAGACTAACCTGGATAAAATGACTAGTCCCATGGTTGATCAAAAATTACAAGATCTCTTCAAACAAAGTCTTCTATCAGCTTTACATGAGTCAATAGTGTTCAAAAGTTTCTCTTCCTTCATTGAGTTATGTCATACACTAAAGGAAAGAGAAGTCAAACTAATTTCAATGGGCAAAATCAAGTACACAAGCATATCAAAAATAATAAACAAGAGTAACAATAAAGTCCCATACAAAGTAAAAGTCAATGATAGCAAAAGCCAAAATCAACCCACAACTAATGCAGCTTTAGAGCCCCCTCAATGAGTGGTTTTATCATCTCATCTTCATCGAGCCTTTACCAATCTATCAGTATCTGTAGCCAAAGTCTTACATTAGCTTTTGGAATGCAATGTCATATCTCTCCCTCCTCTTCGAGAAGTTGATCCAATAAAGCTTCTTCTGTGTGGTTATGATCAGAATGCATTTTGTGATTTTCATAAGGCACCAGGCCATATAACAAATAGATGCATCAGTTTGCAACACAAGATACATGACTTAATAGATGGCAACCTTATTGATCTTGGCACTCCAGTTGAACCTCCTCAAGCAAAGCAAGCATAGGACAAGGCTCTAAAAATGTTCACAAATCCTTTCCCATAACATTCTAGACAAGAGACAGGGGATACATCAGGTGTTCACCATGCATATTATGCATATCCTCCACCATCTACATACCAGGCACCTTTAGTTGAGTCACATCCTTTAAGCAACATGATTGGTGTTTATAATTTCAAAGTTCCAGCTAGACCTTTGATCTCCTTCTCAAAGCAGGAGATAGTTGAGGATGATTTGTTTTACCATGCACTCTTTATTAGAGCATACATTAAGTATCATCCTATTCATAGCGTTCTCATAGATAATGGATCCAATGTGAACATGTGCACTATGACTGTTGATGCTGTGGAATGCACCCTTGACGGAAGGCTGAGTCTCTATCCTCCACACAGCATAATGGAAACTCCTCTCTTGCATGTGGGTCTGGCAAAATTGAGGGGAGAATCTCTAGATAAGGGCTAGCTCCCTTTGATGCATCTCTGAGTTATTCCAGTACTATTTTTAATATATAAAAGGGGGGTTGAAAAGAGAGAAGGATGTGGAAAATAGAAACTAACTTAAGACAGTGATGCACCAAACAAGTTTGATCTACTCATTTACTCACACTTCAGACCATAAGAAGACATACATACACTTTATCTGATAAAAAGACTAGACTGCAGGGAGCTTTAACAGGGAGGCTTAATGGAGACACATAAAAAATGAACTTACCACATGCACTGTAGAAACACACTGTCTGATAACCTTCTTCTGTCTCTGCGCTCCAAATACAACACTTCTTGTTACCTACAGAAATGGTGCTTTGTCCATACCAGGTATGTTGGTATCAAACTCATGAAAGCATCAAGCTACAATGACTGAACACAAGGTTAATACTCAGACACACTCAAAGATATATCCAACCAGATAGAGGTAAAACATATTCTATTGATTCAAGGTGAAAATTTGGCAGGGCTGCACCATACAAAATGAGAGATCCCTTTCTCAAATGAGAGTTTACAATATATATAGAAAGAGGAAGCAATGGCACCTTTTTTACAAGTGGCCCATGCTATGTTGAAAACATTGGGAAGAGGAAGTTGTTGAGAGAACATGTTGTGTTAGTTGCCAGTCTTGACTTTGGCTTTCAAATTTATATCAAACATTATTGTGAAAGCATGGGTCGTGCCCCTTTGTCTACTAACAAGACCACTCCTTAAAGACATTCATGTGGTTGTCTACTCACCAATGCAAAATGAGGAAAAATAGGTCGCACCACTTTGTTTGCGCTCCTTGATGATCATTTCATAGGGACTATTCCAACCGTTGTAATAACTCTTCTGTCGATGCTTCCCTTTTGCCACCTGGGTTGTTTTGTCCATATCTATGCTTGGCTCCTCGAGCTCCTTTCTCGATGGGTCGTTGAGTTCACTCTTGACTTTTGTCTTTTCCCAGCTTTTGTCTTTTTTTGGCTCTTTCAGCCCTCAGGGCTATCTTCTATCAATTCTTGGCTCTGTGGGCTCCTTTCTCAGTGATCTCTTCCTTTTGGCCTTAAGGCCTTTAAATTCCTTCAATTCATGCTCAATCATTTAAATATCAATGGTTATTTCATTACTACAAATTTGACATCTGTGGGGACGCCACCATTTGAAAGCCAACGACTATTCCATTGCCCTGAGTTTGACGTCCTCGGGCCCGTCACCCCTTTAGTAATTCCTTTGGCTTTACTTTCCTTCAGCTTTCTATCATTGAACCCTCTCTAAGGGAAGGTGTCCCTTCAGAGCTTGGAGAAAGGTCCCATTTTGGCAACTGAGAGTCCCCCACAAGGGCAATTGCCCTTCAGGCTCCTTTGGGCTGCCTTGGCTTCTTAATTCCTTCGGACATTTTGTTCGAAGGAAATGTTCCATTCATGTTTTTTTGCTTATTTCTTTTAGTCGGGCATTTGTTTTGAACAAATTCCTTCGGACAAAAAGTTTGAAAGAATTCCTTCAAACTTTTTTCCTGAAGGAATTTTGCCTTGTCATTTTGCCACGGATTTCCTTTGGACAAAAGTCTGAAGGAATTCTTTTATATTTTTGCCTTGTCTTTCTTTGAAGGAAAACTCTGCCCTTTCGGCCCTCTTCCTTTGGTCCCTTTTTAAGCATTTTCTGCCCTCCACAAGGGCTGCTTGGTCTCCAAAATTGCCTTTCAAAAGAGTTACAAAGGTCTTGCTTGTCGTCCGGGTGCCCCCCACAAGGGCACCTACCCTTCGAGATTTTGGAAGTGATCCTTTGTCCCTTTGAACTTGGTTCATTTTGTTGATAAAAGCCTTCTGAAGTGGTTTTACTTGTTCCTTTGCAAATTCCTGCATAATCACTCCTTTCAACCCTGCCTGTACCTTCCATACCAAGTGCTTGAAGTTGAGCCCTTTTATATGCCAAGAGGAGAAAATGAGTTGTAGAAGCATATTTTTGCATTATCCTTCATGTCTGAGCATGGAAATGGAAGGAAAAGAAAAGGGAGACTGATTTTTTGTCCATAGGACCAAAAATGGTCATTAATTTGGTGATTCCCAGGGGAAGCATGCTTGCTATGCTTAAAAAAGACTGGTAGTCTCAAATTCCATTGAGCACAGAGTCAAAACATAGCTTTGAAAGAGTTATCAATAGCCTTGAGATATCCAAGAATCAATCACAAAGTTCTTACCCCAAAAAAGGAAACAAAACACACACAAGATTAAGAAAACTACTAACATGTGCAAAAGCACTTAGGGAAAATAGGGAAAAAACATAGAAAATATGTATATGATGGGAGAAGGCTCAGTGATAAGGCTTAAGATGTATCCCATTAACTGGTATACACGGTTTTTCACCATCCAACTTGGAGAGTTGGAATGCATTGTGCTACTTGCACTAAGTGATGACATATGGACCACTCCATAGGGCATCAAACTTCGTGTGTTTTCCAAGCTTAGCTCGGTCTTCATCCCATTTCAAGATGATGTCTCCTTCAGAGAAACCTTTTGATGAGGATCTCTTATCAAAGTGATTCTTTATCTGCTGTTGATGACTGGTCATAGTAGCCATAGCTTGGTCCCTTGTTCTTGAAGTTCCATCAATTCACATAGCCTAACCTCCATGTTGTTGCCTTCTTCTAATTGCAACTGGTGAACAAGGTCCAAAGCTAGCAATTCAAGTGAAAGAGGAAGTCTAACTTCTCTTTCATACACAAGCGTGTATGGTGAATTGCTAACTGCCCTCTTTGGAGTGACATTGTCTGCCCACATGGCTATTTTCAACTTGGCATGCCAAGTTCTCTGATTCTCCTCCATTATTCTTTTGATAATCTTGATCATATTCTTGTTGGTGGACTCAGCCAGCCCATTCCCTTGTGGGTAGTAGTTGGAAGAAGTGTTGAGGTAGATGCTATATCTCAATGCCCACTCACTTGTCCTAGTTCCCAAGAAAGCCAATGCGTTGTATGATATGATGGTAGATGGGCCTCTGAACCTTGTCACCAGGTCTTCATAAAAGTCGAGGACTGCACTTTCATTGGCCTCTTTTAAAGTAACAACTTCTACCCATCTCGTGAAGTAGTATGTAGCGGTTAAGACCCATTTGTGTCTAGCACTAGAGGGAGGATTGATCATCCCTATGAAGTCTATGCCCCATTACATGAATGGTTGTTCCACCTAAATAGGCTATAGAGGCATTACAACCAATCATTGTTTCCCATCAAAAAGCGCACACTTTTGGCACTTTCGTACCCAGGCATGGGTGTCTCTGAATAGAGTGGGCCAAAAGTAACCAGCACACATAATCCTCACAGCTGTAGGCTTAGGAGCAAAATGACCACCAGCTGGCCCGTCATGGAACTCGGATAGCACCCTATCGACCTGACCTGGATCTATACACCTTAAAAGTACTCCTGAGAAATCCCTTCTAAATAACACTCTATTAATTAGGACATAAGGAAGAGATTAGAGTCTAAAATATCTCCTATTAGTCCTATCAAGGCCCTGCAGGCTCCCACCAGTGAGAAGAAAATGCCTCATGTCTGATGTCCAATCCTTCATGATTGCTGGTTCTTCTATTGCGGCTTCACCATGAATGAGCAAAGTATCCTCTTTTTATTGTTTAAAGTCTATAGCAAGGTGTTCACACAAGCCTTTTCCTCTTATCAGCTTGGTGGTTTTGATGTCCATGTCATATTTTATTACTTTAGTGATCCATCCTGCTCTCTTTTCATTCAGATCACGGCTGATTAAGAAATCTTTGACGCTGGGATGTGGAACCATGAGGTGAACCCTGCTATTGGACAACATATGTCTAAAGTTATTTAGACTTTGTATGACCGCAAGGACTTGCTTCTCCACATATGTATACTTGACCTCAAAACCCTCTAAACCTTGGCTAAAAAATGCAAGCAACTGCTCAAAGTTCTAATCATTCACTTGGGTAAGCATATCAGAGATTACCTCTTCATTTCTAAAGGTGTAGAGGTTAAAATCCTTGGTGAAGTTAGGACTGATCAAGGTAGGAGCTTGGGCAATAGCCTACTTGATCCCTTCAAAACTATCTTTCCTTTGTGTTGTCCACATGAATTTCTCATCTTTCTTCAGCATAGAGATCAATGGCTTGACTACCTCTACAAAATTTGGAATAAATCTCCTGATAAAATTTATTTTGCCAAAGAAGCTTTGTAGACCCTTTTTATGTTTAGGCAAGGATAGCTCTAGGATGGAGCAAACTCTTTCGGGATTAATGGTTAAGCCTTCCTTCGAAACCACATGGCCAAGGAGTTTACCCTCATGGATAGTGAACACGTATTTCTTGGGTTGAGAAAGATACTGAACTCTTTACACCTCTCAAAGATTTGCCTAAGATGTTTCATGTGTTAGCCCGCTTCCTTAGAAAATACTGTCACATCATCAAGATATACCAGTACAATATTATTTATCAGGCCTTGAAAAGCCATGTCCATGGCTCATTGAAAAGTGGCACTGAAATTAGACAGTCCAAATGGCATTTTTAAATAAGTAAACATTCCCCATTTGGTAGTGAAGGTTGTCTTATATTGGTCATAGTCTTACACCAAAATCTGATTGTATCCTGAATACCCATCTAGGAGGGAGATACGCTCACTGCCTGTCACCATTTGGAGGATCTACTCCATACTCAAGAGAGGATAATGGTCTTTCAAAGAGATTTTATTTTGGTCTCTAAGATCTACACATAATCTTATCTCCCCATTCTTTTTTCAGACAGGAACAAGATTGGCTAGCCAAGAAGAGTGTTTTATCAGAAATATGATTTTGGACTCAATCAACTTGGTGAGTTCCTTTCGCATGAGAGGCTCAATCTTTGGGTTGATAGGCCTTTGTTTTTGCTTGATCAGCTTGGCACCTTCCTCCAGCTTGATGGTATGTTGGGCCAAACTTGGGTTAAAACCCTTCAAGTCACTATACTCCCAAGTGAAGACATTAGCAAACTCTTGGCACAACAAGATGAAGTCATGCCTTTCATAATCTGTACACACTTTCCCAAGTGCAAGTAGTTTATTCTTGAATATTTCAACCTTTTCAAAGTTCTCCTTCTTCATTGTGATGCTTACTTTTCAATTGGTCATCCTCGTTGAATATACTTTCGAGAGTGACCAAGCCTTTGAGAAGTTTATTATTCTTCAGCTGAATAATCTGGCTGTCATACTACTGCTGTAGCTTAGCCTGGTTTCTAGCAGCAAACTTAGCCTCCTCTTGTAAGAAGAGTGTTATTTTCTTATCATTGTCAAACACCTACCAGTTGGTGATGTTGTATTGTACAGAGGGTCTAATTACCACTTTCAAATGGCACGAACTGCTATTTCGGCCTATCTCCTTGGGGACATCAAACTGGGCACCAACTATTGCTAGTCTACCCACTTGCTTAGTCTGCTATCTTGGGATGGAAGCAAGATTGAAAGCGAGGAAACTATCTACTAAGTCCCATACCCTGTGCTTGTCAGACTTAAGTAAGGAATTCTTTATCAGATTTTGGCCTCTCACTTGATTTACGATTAACTCACTGTCACTAAAAACCTACAACACTCTTATTCTTCTTTTTTGCACCCACTCCAAACCATGGATGAGAGATTCATACTCTACAACATTGCACGTGCAAGTAAATTGGAACCTAAAAGCCAAAAATTATTTCTCCTATGAAGGGGAAATTATCACCACTCCCCCACCAGCTCCCAACTTGCTTCTTGAGCTATCAAAGAAAAGCTGCCATAAACCTGAGCTCTCTTGGCTTGATTTCATCAAATTTGGTAAAAAAGTACCCTCTTCATGCATGCAATAAATCCCAAGTCCTGCCTCTTCTATGAACTTGTAAGGATCATGTTCAAAGTTTTTACTTTCCCATTCATCTAGGAACAGGTCAGCAACTCCTTCAAAGGCAGAGGTCAGAGATTGATCCACCTGAAACTCTTCTTGATCAATAATGGTGTAGCTAACATTCATTACCTTGAGTGAGTACGGCTCCAAATGATATTTGTGGATTGGCTCTGACTCAATCTTGACTTCGTCCCATATTTGGTTCTAAAAACTAGGTAGGACTAGTTTGCTGCTAGGGACCCACCTATTTTGGATGTAAAATCCCTGGACAAGCAAATGGCAAAGTAGGGAGGAACATCCACCACCACCACATCATGAGGAACTGAGAAAGTTGGATAGGCGTGGAGCATCAAGTTCAAGCCTCTCACCACTCTTACTATCTTTGTTGGTATTCCATCTAGTTGTAAAACTCCCTTAGTCATTTCTTCGTACTTGAGCCCCAGTTTATCTGCTATACACTTTGGCATTATCGAGGTGCTTGCCCCACTGTCGATAATGCAATTGTGCACTAGGAAATCTCCTATGACTAAGAATAGATAGAAGGGGGAAACCTTTTCTTCTTTCTTTATTTGGCCTACTGTGGAAGAGTGCCCATTCATGATCAGAACATTATCGGCCTTTGTTGGGATAACTTGTTCATTTAGCTCGTACAATTCCTTTTGGAGCATGTCCTTTTGTCCCAACATTGCTATGAATCCCACAAGGAGATGTTCATGTGTAGCTTCTTCATCTAGTCTACCACATTTATTTGAGGGTTATTTCCTTTCAAATTTTCTTTGGGATTACTTGCATCCTAAGGCATAGGTCAAGGAGCTGAGGGTGCAACTGGTGACCTAAAATTTGGAAATTTTTGGCTCACATGTGGCAAAGAAGATGGTGCAGACATTTGAGCAGCTACCTGATCTTCTTCCATAGCTCTCCTTTTGGATCTTGTGTTGGCTGCAATGTAGTCACCTTGATTATTCACATTACCCATGTAGTTGATTGCATAGAAGTCACCTTCCAAGTGATTCATGAGAGCAGAATTAGACTGAGCTGGCCTGCTATCCATGCCAGGTTGTAATGATGCCTTAAATCTTGGGAATTGAGTGGCTACCTAATTATCTTGTGCATTCATGTATTGACCCAAGATATCATTTATGTAAACAACTTGATTTTGACCATATCCCATGGATGAACAATTTGGCTGTTCTTGTACGAAGTTATTTTAAGCGGGCACTGGAGCCTTGGATGATGGAACACCTAGATTATAGCCTTGATAAGGTTTGGCTTGTGAAAACTAACCTTGTCTTTGACTATAATTCTAGAAAGGGGGTCTATTTGCTTGCCCAAACTACTGGTATCCCTGATTTGGCTGATAGTTTTGAGCTTGCTGCCTTTTGAGAGCCACTAGTTCATTTGTCACACTTTGTAACAAGCTTTTGACTTCATGGAGGTCATTGGACGAAGTAGCAACCAACCTTTCTATGCCATGTATAAGAGCTAAGGTGGGTGCAACAATATGGATTAGAGGCAACAATTCAGGGAAGAGCGGCATATGAGGTATGGGGGCTATCTTTCCCACTTGCACCAGGCAATTCTCAGTTGATATGGCTATTTCATAGGTAGCGGATAACACATGTCCTCCCATGGACTGTATCATGACAGTAATGTCACTGTTCAATGCTTTCAAATAATAAAGGAAAGCATAGCTTGGGGTCGGCCTTACCAGAATGAAAATTCCATCCCAGGTCTTCTAAAACTGAGTATTAAAATCTTGCATGAATTCGTGTGAAGCTCTTTTCATTGTGGTTAGTTGCTCGACAAGTGAGAGGTGGTCACTCTTCTTCCCAAATCTATTTGTTAAGAGGGTACCCAATTCATTCCATGTGTTGATTGAATTCATGGGCAATGTCCCATACTAGTCCAAAACCTTGCCCTTAAAAGACAAAGCCATCAATCTGATAGCAATGTTTTCTTCGGTAACATTATGAATATTGCAGAGGTTGGCAATATTTCTAATGTGATAAATAGCAGTGATAGGCCCTTCTCTATTAAAGGGAGGTACACTCTTAAGGGCTGTACCTAGGATTGTAATCCGAACAATAATTCGGATAACAATTTGGGTGATGGGTCCACCCCATTTGATGGCGGAACTTTCGGGAGCCATAACTTTTGCACCGTAGCTCCAATTGACTCGCCGTTTGAACCGTTGGAAAGCTACTAATGAGGGAAACATCGTGAGATGGCATGAGCTTTGATCAATGAAGTTTGACCCCTAAAACCCAATAGAAGTGTCCCAAATTTCAATTTTATTAGTCCAGTCTAAAAATAGTAAGTTTCTAAAAATAGTAATTCCTTGAATTCTGTATTGTTGTAAATCATGTAAGTCAAACCAATTCATCTCCCTCGAGATTTGTGACCTTCCACATCCTCCCCACACCTTCAAAACATGTATAAATGAAGATGTAACCTGAAATGGAAATCAGACATCTCTTCTCAGAGATAAGCATATGTTTGGGTCTGCAATTTTGATAAATAAAACATCTTTTTTCAGAGATAGCATTATTTGAATTGTGTTATTATTATTTCTTTGAATTATTTCAGCCAAAGCTTTTGAGTTTTGGATCAGTGGTATCAGAGCGGTTTGTCTTGAGAGTGTATGATGCCAAGGACGAGGTCAGGCTACAAGAAGCTTGGGTGGGAAACAACAGAGCTTCCAAATTTTCCACTTGTTCGCTCCAAACGACTTCAAATGGCAGACAACACCGAGACATCCGATCCTTTCAAGGAAATGGTGAATGAAGCCCTCCAACGGCAACAAGCGCAGATGCTACAATAGTTTGCCCAAATTCTTCAAACACTTCTGATGGAAAATTCTGGCTCTACGGCTCCACTTCTTGGCTCTTCAACCAGGGAACGTCCTTTCAGTGCCCCAACACCCTTCAAGGTCCAGGTAAATTTTGATATTCCTACATTTGAAGGCAAAATTAATGCCAATGCAGTAGAAAATTAGTTGGATCAATTGTCTTCCTACTTCTCTATAAATAATTTCACCGATGGAGAAAAGATTACTTTTGCTCTTTTAAAATCAACATTGCTTGTGAAAAACTGGTGGGAAGTGTACAAAAAGAGGTTCAGCATAGATGACATTGGCCTTGAGGTGGAACCTACCCGGGATAATTTTGTGGAAGCGGTGAAAGAAGAATACTATCCCATTGGAGCATATGATGATCTCTACATATAATGGCAACAACTTCGCCAAGGTAAGGAACAATCTGTTCAAGATTATACTGATATTTTTCATTCTCTATCTGCGAGATTAGGCATTCAAGAAAGTGAGAGACACAAGGTTCTCAAATATCGTGGTGGACTACAATGGTACATACAGGGAGAAATGGAACTCTTCAATTTGGAAACCATCGGTGAGGCATACAAGTTCGCAGTGAAGATTGAGCAGAAGCATGGAAGAATGAATATAAAGAATCAGTCTTCAAAATGGAAAAGTGACAAACAAGGCCAAAATTGGAAGCAAAAGGAAGGAAAGACTGGGAAGTGGTGTGATTATCACAAATCTGGAACTCACTCCAAAGAAGAATGTCGAGCTATCAAATCACTGCTTTTTGAGTCACAATCCTCTACTCTACCTCATAGAGACCCTGTAGTCGAAGAGGTTGAAAAAGAAATTATAGATGCTGATCTTGAAGCCATTGTTGCTTCATCACAGACACATGACAAGATGCTAGATGATAAGGAAAGGTTATTTCACTCTAAGTTATGGGTGAAAGGTAAGCCTCTAAATTTCATTCTTGATAGTGGAAGTCAAAAGAATTTACTCTCTGCTAATGTTGTGAAAAGCCTAAATCTATCCATGAAGCCTCACCCAAAACCATACAGTATTGGATGGTTGAGTCCAGGGAGAAACCTCCGTGTTACCCACCAATGTCTTCTCTCATATGCAATACAACCTTTCCAAGATGAGGTCTTATGTGATGTGGTCAATCTAGATGTTTGTGATGTACTCTTTGGTCAGCCATTCATGTATGATCGACATGGTATATATGAATCAAGAACTAGAAGGATCACTCTCACTCTTGGAACACGACGCTACAGGGTACCAGAAGTACCACCTTCTACATCTGTCTCTCTAATTAGTGCCAAGAAATTTGTTCTCATGGTGGTCCAGCCACAAGAATCTAAGAGGGCTGATGTTACAGCCCTGACTACACAAACAACACAACAACATAATGAAATAGATATCAAGCTCAAAAAGTTCACAACATTTCATCCACAGACTGATGGTCAGACAGAAATCGTGAACAATCAGGTATGCAACAGGAATCAAATCAAAGTAAAACTACCACACTTGATGAAAAGTCTTGTTGCAATGGGGACCATTGCTTCTCAAGGAGGGAGGAATGATCTGGACAATAATTCGGATAACAATTTGGGTGATGGGTCCACCCCATTTGATGGCGGAACTTCCGGGAGCCATAACTTTTGCACCGTAGCTCCAATTGACTCACCGTTTGAACCGTTGGAAAGCTAATAATGAGGGGAATGTCATGAGATGGTATTGAGCTCTGATCAATGAAGTTTGACCCCCTTAAAACCCAACAAAAGTGTCCCAAATTTCAATTTTATTAGTCCAATCTAAAAATAGTAAGTTTCTAAAAATAGTAATTCCTTGAATTCTGTATTGTTGTAAATCGTGGAAGTAGAACCAATTCATCTCCCTCGAGATTGGTGACCTTCCACATCCTCCCCACACCTTCAAAACATGTATAAATGAAGATGTAACCCGAAATGGAAATCAGACATCTCTTCTCAGAGATAAGCATATGTTTGGGTCTGCAATTTTGATAAATAAAACATCTTTTTTCAGAGATAGCATTATTTGAATTGTGTTATTCTTATTTCTTTGAATTATTTTAGCCAAAGCTTTTGAGTTTTGGATCAGATTGGGTCATAATACAGAAGATTCAAAGGACTTTGACCATGAAAAGTTACAAATGGTAAAGCCATAGTTATGATAGGATTCAACCAGGGCCTTCTTGCATAAGTGTATCTTGTAATAGGTCTAAGAAAATGGCTTGCTGAATAAGAGTGAGTCCTTACAAACCTCAATTACCTTGCTGAGTTTAATGGTAATTCAATGAATTCAAAAGGGACACCCTTAGCAATAGATCATGTGGTGACCTTAGGTATAAGGTGTCAGACTGATCTTTAACTAGAGACTAATGCTCTTGATAACGGAGTCGCCAGATGCTGGATTAATGATTGATTTTTTGCTATAATAGGACTACCATCAATCCTTGAATTTTTTTGAGTTTTAAAATTTTGGTCCCACTGGGTGTGCCAAAAACTGTTGACGCTGTGGATTACACCCTTGATAGAAGGCTGAGCCTCTATCCTCCACATGGCATAATAGATACTCCTCTCTTACCTGTGGGTCTAGCAAAACTAAGGGGAGAATCTATAGATAAGGGCTAGCTCCCTTTGATGCATCTTTGAGTTATTCCAATACTGTTGCTAATATATAAAAGGGGGGTTGAAAAGAGAGAAGGATGCTGAAAATAGAAACTAACCTAAGATGGTGATGCACCAAACAAGTTTGATCTACTCATTTACTCACACTTCAGACTAGAAGAATACATACATACACTTTATCTGATAAAAAGACTAGATTGCAAGGAGCTTTAACAAGGAGGCTTAATGGAGACACACAAAAAATGAACTTACCACATGCACTGTAGATACACACTGCCTGATAACCTTCTTCTATCTCTGTGCTCCAGATACAACACTTCTTATTACATGTAGAAATGGTGATTTGTCTATACCAAGTATGTTAGTATCAAACTTGTGAAATCATCAAGCTACAATTACTGAACACAAGGTTAATACTCAGACACACTCAGAGATATATCCAACTAGATAAAGGTAAAATGCATTGTATTGATTCAAGGTGAAATTTTGTTAGGGTTGTGCCATAAAAAATGAGAGATCCCTTTCTCAAATGAGAGTTTACAATATATATAGAAAGAGGAAGCAATGGCACCCTTTTTTACAAGTGGTCCATGCTGCATTGAAAACATTGGGAAGAGGAAGTCGTTAAGAGACCATGTTGTGTCAGTTGCTAGTCTTGACTTTAGCATTCAAAGTTATATCAAACATTATTGTGAAAGCATGGGCCACGCCCCTTTATCTACTAATAAGACCACTCCTTAAAGACATTCATGTGGTTGTCTGCTCATCAATGCAAAATGAGGAAAAATAGGCTGTGCCACTTTGTTTGCGCTCCTTAATGATCATTTCATAGGGACTATTCCAACCGTTGTAATAACTCTTCTACCGACAGCTTCCCTTTTGCCACCTAGGCTGTTTTGTCCATATCTATGCTTGGCTCCTCGAGCTCCTTTCTCAGCGGGTTGCTGAGTTCACTCTTGACTTCTGTCTTTTCCTAGCTTTTGTCCTTTTCTGGCTCTTTCAGCCCTTGGGGCTATCTTCTGTCAATTCTTGGCTCTTTGGGCTCCTTTCTCGATGATCTCTTCTTTTTGGCCTTAAGGCCTCTAAATTCCTTTGGATTCACACTCAATCATTTAAAGATCAACAGTTATTTCATTAGTACAAATTTGATGTCCATAGGGACATCACCATTTGAAAGCTAACGGCTATTCCATTGCCCTGAGTTTGACGTCCTCAAGCTCATCACCCCTTTAGTAATTCCTTCAACTTTACTTTCATTCAGATTTCTATCATTGAACCCTCCTGAAGGGAAGGTGTCCTTTTAGATCTTGGGGAAAGGTCCCCTTTTGGCAGCTGAGAGTCCCCCACAAGGGCAATTACCCTTCGGGCTACTTTGGCTTCTTAATTCTTTCAGAAAAAATGTCTAAAGAAATTCCTTCCAACATTTTGTCTGAAGGAAATGTTCCTTCATTTTTTGTTGCTTGTTTCATTTGGTCAGGCTTTTGTTTCAGACAAATTCCTTCAAATAAAAAGTCTGAAGGAATTCCTTCAAACTTTTTACCTGAAGGAATTTTGCCTTGTCATTTTGCTGCGGATTTCCTTCAAACAAAAGTCCGAAGGAATTCTTTTATCTTTTTGCCTTGTCTTTCTTTGAAGGAAAACTTTGCCCTTTTTTCCCTCTTCCTTTGGTCCCTTTTCAAGTGTTTTATGCCCTCCGCAAGGGCTGCTTGATCTCCAAAATTGCCTTTCGAAAGAGTTACAAAGGTCTTGCTTGTCGTCTGGGTTCCCCTGCAAGGGCACCTACCCTTTGAGCTTTTGGAAGTGATCCTTTGGCCCTTTGAACTTAGTTCATTTTTTTGATAAAAGCCTTTTGAAGTGGTTTTACTTGCTCCTTTGCAAATTCTTGCATAATCACTCCTTTCAACCCTGCCTGTACCTTCCATACCAAGTGCTTGAAGTTGAGCCCTTTTGTATGCCAAGAGGAGAAAATGAGTTGCAGAAGCATAATTTTGCATTATCCTTCATGTCTGAGTGTGGAAATGGAAGGAAAAGAAAAGGGAGACCAATTTTTTGTTCACGGGACTAAAAATGGTCCACAATGACATTGCTACAACATTTGGGATATTTAGAGCAGGATATTACCCCAACAGACATAATTATTATTGGATTCAGTAGGCACATACAGAGTTCATTGGGTGAGATTGTACTTCATTTATAGGTTGGACCTACACATGTGGCCACACTATTTACTATTATTCCCAGTGTAGGATTCTTTAACATGTTGCTTGGTCGACCATGGATCCAAAAACTTTAAGCAATACCTTTTATAGTTTATAGATGCATGAGATTCATTCATGCTAATTAGGTTGTTACAGTTGGTGGAGTCCCATATGAGTTGCCACTCCCCACTTTAGAGCCATCTACTACTCTACAACCACCATTTTAACTCCACCAATTATAGTTATTCCTCTAGTTCAGATTTAAACACAACCAAGGCCTCGCTCACCAGCACAGAGAGTTCATACACTTCCACGGAGGCATATTTTAAAGTAACCAGAGTTTCAAGACTCTAGACAGTTTTTAGCTACAATATTCACACCTAGAGTAGTATCATTGAGGTCTCATGCCTCTACATAGAGCAATTTTTTAGAGGGCTTCTTCTACTACCAAATGGGTCCCTAAGAGCCCCACAGTTGCATCTACTTCTCAAAACTATAGGGGGACCCCATAGTCAGTTTCCACTATAGACATTTTAGAGCACCTAAAACATAAACAACTTTTAGATTCATTGTCTTAGCCCTTCCATTGTGCTTCACAGTCACACATGATCCCTCTCCTTGATATAGGACACCATGATAGGGAGTCTCTCATGAGACTCATCGGTTAGTATCATTTTTTTCAGTCTTTCTTGTACATAGCTTCTTTTCAATTTCTTGTACATAGTTTCCTTCTAATTGCTTGTACATAGCTTATCTCAAAAATACCAAAAATAATACAAAATTTCAAAATACAAAAACATTTAAATAACTCAAAACACCAAAAATATTTCAATTGTATGCATTATCCATGCTTTACATTTCTACTACCATGCTAGACTTACATTTTGTTGTTCTATGAAATTGTTTGTCAATTTATCTACATTAGCATGCTTCACTTGATCTTTTTTGAATGTGTGTAGTGACATCCAGATCCTTAATTGATTCACTTTACCTATTGAGGGGGCATCCTAATTCATACATTCGAGACATACATCGATATATCTATCCATCAAGGGCATCTTCTACATGACTACACCATCTAAGTTATGTCATTCCTACACCACACACTCTAGTTATCATGTTGATGTACATTACTTACTATCTTACACATATTATTTTATCGACACTCACTAGTATATAACACTTGTGTGTTTTTTAGCATCTACCTAGTCTTACACTCCATGTTTTGTATGCTTTCACTTCTTTCTTTGATTAGTTAGATGTGATAGTATTTCCATCATTTACATGCTTTTCTTTCTTGCTTTGCGTAGCTAGATGTGATTGCATTTCTCATTTCCTATTTTATCTCTTGTGTGTGCCTTAAGACATTTGCCAATATCTTTTGGTTGTAGTCTTCTATGTGCTTGTGGCCCTCATGCCAACCTTGCTTGTTTTCATTTGAATGTGTATGTGGCATTTGAACATGACTTGTATGCTTGCTTTCCTAGTTTGAGTGACATATTCCCATGTCCCTTGTTTGCTCAGCCCTTTGGCCACTCTTGTATGCTTCTTACTTCTTACCTAGCATTCTTGTTTGCTTGTTTGCTTCTCAACTGTTTGCAATGCCATGATCCACATCATGCATTATCTTACTTTCTTGGATGCCATGATGGACATCATGCTCCATCCCTCCTTCACAGCTAACAACTAAAATTTCTAGTTTCAATTCAATATATTTCACATGTTATTACATGGTTACATCTATCTAGACATACCCCTATTAATCTAACAATCTCCAATACAAACTATGTTATATCTTGAGACATCTTTTCGATTATCATTGTTATATCATGTATTTCGTAGCATAACACACTTGAAAGGATATGTTTTCTAAGGGTAGTCATTATAGGGGCTTCATTCCTACCCTCAAAGGAGGGGGCAACAATTAGGGGTTTTGTCACAAAGATCAAAGCCTTCTATCGATGAAAAAATCAATTTTTAGAACAACATCCAAACACCAAACCAAACAAAATAGACCAAAAACATAGTGACTAATATATAATAGTGATAAAAAATAACAAAGAACAAGAGCAATGAAATTGAACAACAATGTTGAACAACAAGGTGTCCTATTTTCTATGCTCATGTCCAAACAAAAAAAAAAACCAAATTTTCTAAAAACAGATAGAAAGGTAAGACCAGTTATAGTTTTGTTAGCTATAGTTCAGTTCAAATTCAACAATTTTAGTACAATTTTTCTTAGAGAATCTAGACATAGGGGGCGTCATACACAACATGATGGTTTTCAATTCTAATTTTAGATTGGGCAATTGGTATAACTTCTAGATCATAATCCATGTTATAAACACCAATGATTGGGGGCAATGTGCATGACATATTTGTCTTCTCTCTCTAGTTTAGTACATTACCCATGTATTCTCAGTAGTTGTGTGCTTTATTCCATCTATAGGTGGTTGGTATCATTTTGGAGTGGCTTTCATATAAGCCTAGTTCCCAGTTTTAGAGTGGCTTTCATACAAGCCTAATGTCCACCTTTTGGAGTGGCCAAAATTGGCCTAGTTCTTAGCACACATTTGGCTATCTACGTCACATTGTCAAATTATAGAGCATTCATAAGCTTCAAGATCCATCTCATATGACACACATTTTATATTGGTGTCAGTTCATAGCTTCACTTAGTGGGCAATGATGGAGCCAAAGGACTGGCTAGCCTTTGTATTCTTAAGCCACCTACTCAAAGGGATTGGACACACAGTCCAAATATCGATTAACACGCGCATGACCACATGTTAGGTTGTGGAGCTAAAAGCTTCACTGATGCAAACAGGGGAGGAGGTTGCTGAGGGTTGCTGAGTTGCAGAGAAGCTAGGGTTGGTCTGATCAGCCGACGTCGGTAGGATAGCAAGGAGAAGCAACCGACGTCGGTCAGGGATCGGCCGACGTCGGTCACCTCCAGGCAGACAGGGACCGACGTTGGTCACCTGTGTAGTTCAACTGCGAGCTTATTACGGGCAATTGGTTGTCGAAGCAGGGGTTTGCATGACGAGTGCTAATTTTAGACTCATAGCTGCGAATCTAATTATTGTAATTAGATGTCTAATTATTGTTTGATGAGATCTATATAATAGACTCATGGTTGTATTGGAAACTTGGGCTAGTTTGAGTTGAGCAAAGTTTGCTCCTTCTGTGTGTGAGGTGAGCAAGGGTGTTCCTCCTAGTTCCACAGCAGTACCAGGGGTGTTGGTGCTGGATTGGAGAGCCAGCTGGGTTCTTCAGGAGTGTATGATCTTAGTCATCAGGTGAGCATGGCTTATGGGAGATCTACATGGTAAGTAAGATCGTTGATCTGTAGGTGTGTGTGTGTGCAAGGTCAAGGTTCACAGGTGTACAGAACCACTTATTGATCTGTAGGTTGGAGATCAGATAGGATAGCAACACAACAGGGAGCAGTATCAGGCAGGATCTACTTGGAGTATGGTGTGTACTCATTGGTATGTACGTGGAGTACATGGAGAGCTAAGAGGAAGGCAAGGCAGTTCCTTCCATAAGTATGGTCTATTGAATTGCAGGTTGTTGCAGGTTCATGGGAGATCTACTTGAAGTACTTTGAGTACTTGTGGAGTGCGTGGAGCACAGGTGTAAGGTGAACACCAACTCTGTGTTTGAGTTGGGTGTTGGGACCTAGTAGAGAGAGCTTTGAGGAAAGAATTACTGTTCACTTGAGGTGTGGGAAACCTCTAAAGAGGTGGTGGAGAAGAAGTGGCATCTTCTTTATTGTATTCTTTTCTGTAAGAGTTATTAATACAAGTTGTGTATTGTCTCTCATATTTTGTGTTATTCTGAATTCTAGTTACTTGTTGATTCTAGTTATTTTCGCATATTAAGTTGCTTGAAGTTGGTAATCAATTGTGTGCTTCCGGAGTTGGGTTCTTATTTCCCCAACAAGTGGTATCAGAGCATGTTTGTTGTTCGTGGTGCCCAACACCACATAGCTTCACTTAGTGGGTGATGATGGAGCCAAAGGGCCAACCTTTATATTCTTGAGCCACCCTAGAGGAATTGAGCACTCAAGCTCCTTTTATGATATTAATCTTGGTTCAATACATACCCAACATCACTCAAACATCACTCAATATCACAAGTTTTGTATTGGTTCACGTACCTGGTGAGGTGTATTCATTCCTTTCTCTTCATGTCTCTTTTACTCAAATTTTATACATTTTTATTTTAGACATAGTGTGTCTAGTAAAAACTGATCTACTCTTTGTTTTCACTTACAGATTCACACTTTATGATGTGCTCTCTACATACACTCAGCATCACACATCTTCACGAGTTTCACCCTTGCAAGAAAGTTCAGGTATGCTATATATTTTTTCTTTATCCTAGTATTTTGCTTTGATACATCACTAGAATAAAACATGGGCAAATGTAGTCATATAAAATATCCAAATTAGTAGTTTGAGTCTGGCTTGTGACACCCTATCCATAGGTCCTTCTTGCATGCTCTTGTGACCCTTCTAGACACCTTTTTGCTCTTTGCCCATCATTTGTAGCCTTCCAAATGGTCATTCTACCTCAACTAGTCTCTATTTCCTAAGCCAATGCTATCGCCCTATATCTTGAGCCTATAGGACAAGAGTGTCATACTTGGACTATATCATCAGACCTTAGGGTGTCCCATTTTTGGTAGTCTTATCCATTTGTACTTTGAACCCAAATGATCATTTTCATATGATTCCTATCCTTCATTATGTCAGCCTAACATGAATACATTTGACCTATGACCAATTGTTCCCTATAAAAGCCCATCCAAAGTTCATTTACAAAATGAGGTGACAATTCTTACAAAGCAAACAATAATACAAATAAAGTACTAAGGCAAAGTTCCCTATTCTTTGCATACAATCACCCAACACAACTAAAAACATATTTAAACCCTCATACCAGTCCCTAACCACCTCAAACACTCTTAATTTAGCATTTTTGCATCCACATCACACTATTGCATAAAGCACATTAGGTGGGAGAACTACATATGGATTGATCCCTCTTCAGAGTATTGGTATGTAGGCAACGTACCCACATAAGGGGTGTGGATTACACATTCAATGCATATTACACACACTAAACCCCCTTTTTAAGTGATTCAAATCTCATTTATCAAGCATGATGGAGGGTTAGGGTTGAAATATTAAATCATCTCTACAACGAAGCTCTGTCAACATTTAACACTCAAGATTTTATAGGTAGGCTCACACGAGAATAGTGCAAAGAAATCAGAAAGTTCAGGTCTTTGTGACTAGTTTGGACATCAATGGCAAGAGTGGACAATAGCGCTGGACTCTCAAGTGTCCTATTTTTAGTGGTCTTGTCCTTTCACCAAATGAAAGCTGGATTCTAATTTGGGACACTGTCCCAGTCTTGCACAACTAATTTCAGACCCTGTATTAGCCATCTCAGCTTGTTTTTAGATAAGTTATATTTTTTCCTTCTTTATTGCTATTTTTAGAAAGATAAAAGAAGACATAAATTTTATAAATCAAGACTGTAATTATCACAATATTATTTATTGATTTATTAATATAGACCCTTTAACTAAAATAGGAATAAAATTCCAATATTCTCAAAAAAGTTAAATCACATTCCTTGTGCTTTATGTATGGTCAAAGTCCATGCCATTTTTGTAGGCATCTAGTGACACTTAACTCATGTAATAGGAGCAATTAGTATATCATGTGTAGGATTTTTTGCATCCCATGGGGGGCTTAAGTATTTTTTGAATGCAATAATTGCATATATGGGTAGGGAAGGTGGCTTTGAATATGAGTTGTAGACAATATGAACAATTTCCCCAATAGCTGCATTAATGTATCCTAATTTTACCCATAAATCGGATGCTAACATAATTTTTTGTTCTTTTCATAGAAGCACAACTGGCTCAAGTTGAGTGTCATTGTGGTTAGACATATTTGTTTGTTTGCTTTTTTTGGCTCTGTATAAACTAATTGGCATATTTAGTGATTTTAACATCTGCTTATTATGTATTATTTCCAATATATTTATCACATACAAATGTGTAGAGCTTTTGAAATATTCCTATTCTTTTGGAGGCATGAATGATGTTGTTATTGACATGAGCATATTCCAATCTTCCTTTATTAGGTTTGAATTTTTGATGTTAGTTAATAACATTTTGAATAAAAGTTGATTTTATGTGCATCCTTATTGACGAAAGTTTGTTTCTAATGTAACAACTGTGTCAAATGTTTGCTATAATGTGTGGTGAAAATATCTACCTACATAAATTGGAAAGTCGTTTTTAGGTGGGAGTTGCCTTAGGTCTCCAATAAGTATAATTGAGCAACCACTAAAGGCTTTATTATTTTGCTGAGGAAATGCCTCACGCAATTGGCTATTTATCTTGTTGAGCATCTTTGGCCCTATAAAGCTCATTTTGTCTATGAACACATAGTGAATGTGTCTCATTTATTCTTGGAAAGTTGTTAATGTTTATCTCTCTAGTGCTTTCATTTCTTAGATAGGGATATGAAGTGTTGAAAGTATTGTTGATGCATTTATGTTAAATGTCGCGATGCTAGTTGGAACTAGAAGAAGTAAGGGAGACTTAATTCTACCTAGAAGCCTATCTACGGTGTGTTTGATTATGCTTATCAAGTAATATTTACTTGTGCCTATTATTCCTTATACAATCATTTGAAGTGGCGTACCTTGTGGGATTTTTTGATCATGCTGGTGAACTATGTTAAAGGCTATTTGTTAGCGACTTGAAAACTCATATGATATTAGTTTGTTGGTGTACTCAATCTCTGCATCTTTTGAAATTGCACATTGTGAATCTATGAATTATTGTGTGGTTCTATGTAGGTTGACTAGGACATCTAAATTATTGTAGTTGTGTTTGTTCTCAAAGTCATGGAGTCTAAGCATGTTAATGTCATCTAGATCAACATTTGTAGATGGGTGTGTATGAGATAAGATTTACCACTTGTGAATTTCCATTTCTTGTTGTAGATGCTCTTCATTATCACTTTTATCATTGCTTGTATCATCATAATTATTTTCCTCTATAGGTATCTGCTCATTATGCCATGGATTGTAAGAATCTTTAATTTATTCCCTATGCCTAACAATGTATGCCTTATTCAAACTAATGTCAATTACAATGTTATAGAATGGTTTGTAAAGTAAGAGTTCCATCTAGTGGAAAACCTCATATAATGGTGAATCAACAATAGGTTTAGAGGAGAAATGAGGGAATATGTAAATAATTGCTTGATTTGGTTTCTTTCTCCATTGGTTATTTTTGATATTATTATTATAAGACCATGTTCATGAAGCTTTAATAAGTGGCATTTTATTGAGGAAAGAAGGGCATTTTAGATATGTATCGATGAAAGATGATAGGTTGTTGTCAGTAGATGCACTCTAAAGAACTCATATGAAGATCTTTTTACCAAAAAATAAGGTAGTAAAGGTTCAGATACAAACTATTAAAGGTACTTTTACAACATGTGGAATATTTCTTATGTACCTATGCCATGATAAACAATAGTTTCTTATAGAAACTTGATATACGTAGTCTTGGTTGTGCTTTCAGCTATAATTGTAGATGATATCCTTATTAGCATATGATGGTAGCTTTTGGATTTGCTTTCAGATTTTATTGCATACTTTTCTATATATTTGAGCACAACATGATAGCAAACAACTAATTGGAAATCTACATTTGCATGTCATATTGAAAGCATGCTTGTATTGTGGATGTTTACTCTTTCATCATTACATGCTAGAAGGTAACGCTTTTGGCCTTGACTATCAATGATGTATGTTTGAAGTTACTTATAGTGGCCATGGGGCATTATATCTACATTGAAAATTAATTCCCTGTTTTTAACCATGTAGACTCACTGCATTTTGTGTGACATTGAGCTTGGTTTAGAAGCTCTTCATAATCTTTTTGAGGATTGCCATGTAATATTAAATCAGTGGTGAGCAAGCATGGATCATCAAGATAAGAATGATGGGCCCTTTTGTGGAGGCTATCATTTTTGCGTGGTTTACATGTTATTGCATATTGATCAAAGTATTTCCTTACAAAATCTACTTGAAGTGCATTTTTCCAATTTAATATGTCCATGTTCGATGAATTTTCTAACCATATGAACCCATAGATGCATGAAAATCCTTTATGTTGCCATTCATACTAGAGTATATAAAATAATTTTAATAATTTTAAATTGAGATAGGTTTTTAATATGTATGGCATGTAAAAAAAAATATAGTTTTAGTATGAATACCTGTACCAATAGTCTTTGTCATGGAGATATTTATCAAGTATTTTTTCACAAAAGATTAAAAACCTTTTTTCCATGTATGAAGATGTAAGATGGGGATTTGTAATTAGGATTTGATTTCTCCATTAGGGATTGTTGTAAAGGGAAAAATTAGAAGCACTTGGCATGATTTTGTGTAAGTCCAGCCACCTAGTGTCTGCTACACTCAAAGTGAATAACAACATTGGTGATCATAGTTGTGTGATCATATATGTTAATTCACTTATGCATTTAGACAAAAATGCACATGTAACTCTAAGAATTGAATCAAAATGCATTAGCTAATCTTCAATACTTGCATCAAGTAATTATGTTGGATATGCACACAAGTTTGAGATTATGAGTGGTAAGTTATCTTTTATGTTTTTTTTTGTAAATAATGTTGGTATTGCCTAACTTCGATAGCACATCATTAGGTTTAACAAGAAGTAATGAAAGTGTGGGTGGCTTACAAATTAATTATATTAATATCTAAGTAAGTGTAAATTATATTTGTGTAGTTGGAATTTTTTAATATGAGGTTGTTGGTACATATAAACACCTATTGGGAAAAGAGTAGGAAATGCCATAGAAAATAACCCCTCAGTGTTGCATCCATTGAAATGTGAACTACTAACATTTGTCTAATTGATTACAAGTGGGATTCCACTATTTGTGTTGTTTTCATAGTCTCTTATGTGATCAACTTCTCTTTGTGCATTTGGAAGAGAAGCTACAAAAGATGATGTTTATTGGTACTGTAGATTTGTAGGTACACCTATATCATCATCAAAGTCAAGATTGTTGATTAGCATATCTTGAATCTCTATTGTAATGTGGTGAAGGATGGGGGATATATCGGTAGGTTTTGATGGCATGGAATTTAGTGCTTGGTGGTCAACCTAGACATCTCTATAATATAGACCATTCTCCATTTTATAATGTAACACTTGGATAACATGTGATATATTTATGAATCAATCATATGGTTTATTCTCTAATCCAATTCTTCTTAACACTAATATGTCAATCTCTATAGGATGGCATGGTAGGTACTTAACAATAGAAGATATATCTTATGGGAAACTTATAGTGTATCCACTATATTTATATTGCCCACCACGTCCATGGGTTACTTGTAGTATTGGATTAACTCTTCAAATAAGCATTTCTTTGACTTGAGTGAGATTGATAGAATTTTAGGTTGTATACCTAGGTCCATGTTATTGGCAACATAAAAATGATTAGTGTTATTTTCATCAATGCATTGATGACAAGTTATTAGAACACAACTATCTATTGAGGGGGGGGGGGGTAAATTAACAAATCAACTAAAACTAGTCCTTTAATACCTTTTAGAACATATTAAAAGATATATGTAGATAAAAATAAATATGCGAAGATCACACACATACAAATTCACATGATACCAGATTTATACATGGAAAACACAAAGGGAAAAACCATGGTGAGAATAGCTACTAGAAACTACTATTTTAATCCAACCTCATAGTTTAAAGCCTCACTCATTACACTTTTAATGGCACTAATCCTAAGGAGACACCAATCCCATAATTGAGCACCAACTTAGCTAAACCTTACTAGTTACAATGTTTAAGGGCACTAACCCTAAGATGACACCGATCCCCTAATTGAGCACCAACTCAGCTTGTCTGATGGCACCAACCAATCAGATGTCTATGGAGCTACAACTCCAAATTACAATGTTGATTTATAAAATAATCCAATCTCTATTCTTTGTTATAGGTATGTTTTGTAACTACTCTTGCTTTGCACATTATCTCTTTATGCCTTTCTTCTTTCTACCCCTCTATCTCTATGTCTAGATATATCTCTATTCAACATACTTCATCTCTCTCTCACTCTACTCCTCTATGTCTCTATATTTTTAGTTTGACATAATTCATCAACAATAGCTCATACTTTCTACATGTCTATCTCTATGTCTCTATATACTTCTATATGACATAATACCAACAACCTATGCTTGTATCCTATATGACATATATATATATATATATATATATATATATATATATATATATATATATATATATATATATATATATATAACCATTTGATCTAGGCCAATCTCCTTCTCTATGTTCACACGTGGTCTATAATACATCATGCTCATTTTGGACTCAATTCAAATTTCTTGAACAACAATTTCTTGCATCTTGAACTCATGCTCCACCATCGTGATTCTTGGTATTTTACTATATTTAACATATCTCAGGCTCCGATTTTGATGCACATGCATATTTACATAAATTAAATTGATCAAGGCAATCTAACTCATTGTCTGTGTCATGTTTTATAGCTTAACTACAAATTCCTATATGTTCCAATGCTTGACCATTGGGATGATCATGACTTTAAATCTTGATCTTTGATCTTAAATTTGGCACCATGATCTAATGATCCACATTCAGTTTGCTCATCTTAAAAACACATCCATTTGATCAATATCTGACAAGCTTAAGCACTCCATTGGATCCTTATATGCTTCCAGACATTAACTCTTCAAGTTTAAAATGCATCTATTAGATCATTTGATTTGAGCTCTTATGCGTAGTTAGATATTCAAACTAGCATGATCTTTACTTTTGTCTTGATGTTAAACATTGAGCTCTTTATCCCATCTCACTACTTACTAAGTATTTGGAACATTTATGCACCATTAATCTTCTCAAACTTGCTCGATCTTTAACTTACCACTATGTTGATAAGCCTCAAGCATTTTATCCCATTAAGTCCACTTGTTGCATTGGATCTCTTTTGCACGATCACCTGCTCACCATCAGATCTTTTAACAAGATCAATATTTATCTATGCTTAGCTCTTGAGAATGTGACACTTGGTATTAGTATGTGCCTTCTACACATTATTGTCAATTCTTGCTATTGAGACACTTAACAATCCCACATTGCTCATTGACTTTTTGACTTTAAATCGCTTCATAGATTTACTGTGCAGGCTTCATGATTATGACACTTGTCACCAACGTATTTACTTGAAGGTGCCTTTGATAAATTGACTTTACTACGTTCCATTGGATCTTCAGTATACGATTAAGTGCTAATTATTAATCAAGCTAGGACAATTACTAAATCAAGGATGTAAGAACTATTAGGAAATTTGATCACTACTCGAACCGGTAATTGCTAGGTCAAAGGGGCTGGTTTTATAATGATGACAAGGACTTAAGTTACAACTTAAGTTACTGGGTCCTGACTATATTTAGTCAACATCAAAATAGAACATGTCTATTGATGCCATGACTTAAACCCTTAGGATTTGATTGAGAAACCCTATAATGTCTGAGAGTAAAGATAATTAACTTCTAAGCTCATTCATTATCATTTAAGCTTGTGGACCGTATATCTAAGATTCTCATGAAAAAATCATAATGAATCTTCTATCTATTTCACTTCAAATATCCATAAATGGTCTCTATAAAATCATTATAACTTTGCACTAATGCAACTATGAAACATGCTCTTCTCTCTATCAATCTTGCTTGATCCTTTGACATCAATGACATGCTTAGAATGTCCCTTTTGACATCAATGACAACCATATTGCCAACAATATCCTCCTTTGGCATTAATGGCAAACTAAATGCTTTGATCTTTCAGATAGTTTTCTCCTTCTCTGGCATTGTTTGCATTGGCTTCTGATGAATGTGAGCTACAGATGTTCATACAAAACTTGCTCCCCCTTAGGCAATGACACATTTTCCTAAACTCAACTTGGACACTTGTTTTGCTTCATTTTTTTATAGAGAGCATTTTTACTCTTTCTCCCCCTTTGACATCAATGGCAAAGGGACTCCAAGTTTCTCACTATTTGTCCAAAATTTTCTCCCCCTTTATTATATAAAGGAGTTTTTCCAAGAATATGCAACCACCAACTCATTATAAATTTGTAAAATATGCATACCTAAGTTGCCTTTTCTCTCTTCTTCTATGGATTAATAAGACTTCTATGATTCTCCCCCTAGACTCATGCCCTATCACTAGGGTTTAGTGATGTGGTGTAGGATCCACCACTCCCAACTTTTATCTCAGATATTCAAATTTTTCCTTGGGAAGAGGTTTGGTGAATATGTCTATAATTTGATCCTTAGTTGGCACATATTCCATTGTGACCTCTTGATCTGTAACCTTCTCTCTCAAAAAGTTATACTTGATAGATATGTGCTTAGTTCTAGAACATATCACTGGATTCTTTGATATGTTAATTACACTTGAATTGTCACAAAGAATAGAGATAGGTGATTTATACTCTACCTTAATGTCTTTGAGGATTTTCTTCATCCATAAGATTTGACTACAACATGTCACTATTGCAACATACCCTGCTTTTGTTATAAAAAGAGTAACTGACTCTTGCCTTTTTCTCATCCATGAAACGAGTCTATTTCCAAAGAAGAATGCACCACCACTAGTGCTTCTTCTATCATCCACACTTCTTATGTAATCAACATTTGTATATGTTGTCAAAGTAAAATCTTCACCTTTGGGATACCATAGTCGATAGATAATTATGCTCTTGATATATCTAAAGATCCTTTTCATTACATTGACATGTGATTCTTTAGGAGTAGCTTGAAAGCTAGAAACCATGCACATTGCTTGCATGATTTCAGGTCTTGATGTAGTTAGGTATAACAAGTTACCTATCATTGATCTGTATATAGTCTATTTGCATCAAGAGACTCATCCTCTTTGCTCAACTTAGATCTACTTATCATGGGAGTACCAACTAGCTTGTTGTCTTCCATCCCAAACTTCTTGAACATCTCCTTAACATACTTAGTTTGGGATATGAATACCCCTTCATCAGATTGTGCTATTTGTAGACCAAAAAAAAAAGAAAGTTCTCCAAGCATAAACATCTCAAACTCATTTTGCATTTGAGTAGCAAATTATTTGCACATCATGTTGTTACTACCACAAAAAATGATGTCATCTACATATACAACAACAATTAATATATGTTTACCTTCAAATTTGAAGTACAGATTGCTATTTGTATAACCTTTGTTGAATCCTTGTTGCAAGTACTAGTCCAATATTGAGTATGATGCTCTAGGTGCTTGTTTCAAACCATATGAAACTTTTTTTATTCTGTAAACAAAATCTTCTTCTTTTGATAGCTAAAAAACTTTTGGTTGTTCAATATAGACTTCCTCTTCTAGGTTCCCATTCAAGAAATCATACTTGACATCCATTTGATAGAATTTGAACTTCTTATAGATAGAGGATGATAGAAACATTCTTATGGCTTCCAATCTAACAACTGGAGTAAATGTTTCCTCAAAATCTATGCCTTTAACTTGTGCATATCCTTTGCACACCAATTTTGCCTTATTCCTTATAACAACTCCATCTTCATTGAGTTTGTTTCTAAAGACCCACTTTATACCTATTACATTCTTGTTAGAATGTCTTGGAACTAATTCCCAAGTTTTGTTCTTTTCTATTTGGCTTAGTTCTTCATCCATGGCTTTTAGCCAATCTTCATCCTTGCTAGCTTCAACATAACTTTTAAGCTCAATTTTAGACATTAAAGCAAAACTTACTTGCTCCTTGTTTCGTGCAAATCTTCTCCTTGTATGAACTCCTTCATTCTTATTGCCATTGATAAACTCTATGGGATGATCCTTTTGAACAAATCTTGTAGGAGCCTTTTTATTCATTTCCTTAGCCTCTTCATTATCTGCTTCTTCTTTAAGATCTGATTCTTCAATATAGATTTCCTTGTCAGGTTCAACATGTTTCAAGCCTTCTTCAACCTTGACATTGATGATTTCTACAATCTTATATATCCTTTTATTTTAAAATATATAGGCTTTGCTTTGAGTGGAATAACTAAGGAATATTCCTTCATCACATTTGGATTCAAAGCTTACCAATTTGTCCTCCTTTCTCCTAATATAGCATTTGCTACCAAATACTCTAAAATACTTCACAGAGGTAGGTTTTCTATACCATAGTTCATAGGAAGTTTTGTCACTATTTACTCTTAATTGAACTCTATCAGATAACTTGGCCTTTTTTAGCATTGTTTTGGCGATCTCCTTGACTATCTTGTTCTTTCTCTCAACAACTCCATTCTATTGTGGAGTCCTTACTGTAGAGTAGTGTCTTTTTATTCCATGATTATCACAATATTCTATTAACTTATTTGAGGTGAATTCTCCACCTTTATCAAATCTTAAGCATTTGATCTTTCATCCAATCTCATTCTCTACCATGGCTCTAAAGATTTTAAATCTTTTAAATGTCTAAGACTTGTCCTTCAAAAAGGTTACCCATGTCATTCTTGAGTAATCATCTACAAATAACATGAAGTATCTTTATCCTTTAGATCCTCTTATGTTAATAGGACCACAAAGATCAATATGAACTATCTCTAAAGGCTTTGTAGTTGCATACCCCTTTGTTTGAAATCTGACCTTTGTCTTCTTGCCTTATTGACGATCCTTGCAAGTAATGTTTGTAGGTTTGGTTATCGTAGGAATGTGTCTAGCACACTTATTTGAGATCACTTTGACCAGGTTATAAAAATTAACATGACCCATTCTTCTATGACATAACCAACTCTCATCAATCTTTCCTATAAGGCAACTATTTCTATTTACTTCACTAAGATTGTAAATATTGCTTTTAGTTCTTTTCCTTTCTACAACTGTTCTTCTAGATCTCCTTATATTGAAACATTTTACATTAAATGTGACCTTATATCCATTATCACACATTGATTGACACTTAGCAGATTATGCTTCAGTCCTTCAACATAAAGGACATCATGAGTAGGCAATTTTATTTTTATGTTCAAGGTTCCTTTACCTTAGGTATTTATTATAGTATTGTCTCCCAATCTAACAAATCCTTCCTTACATTTTCTCAGTTTGTTGAACTCACTCTTATCACCAGTCATGTGCTTTGAGAAACCACTATCTATTACCCATAAATTCTGCTCCTTGACATGGAGTGCAATTTGAGCAAACATAAATTGATCTTTCACTTTCCACACATATTTAGTTTTCTTGTTAGGCTTATTTTTCTCTTTTGTAGAGACTGATGAAACTTTGTTCATATTGGGAGGCATGATTTTATTTTTACTTTGTACATCTTGTCTTACAAAGCTTGTTCTACATTATTTAGCTATGTGACCGAAATTATTATAGTCATACCACATTACATTTATATTTAACAAGTGTGTAAATGAATTTTTGCTTATAAAATTGGTTCTTCTTGTAGGTGCAATTTTAGAATTACTATCCTTATGACCAAAATGATTATAACTATAGCAATAACCATTGAAAGATGAGGAATACCTGGTCATAGTATTTCTCTATGCTGGATGAGGAGGTCTTCTCAAGACTAGTTTCTTCAAGTCTCTCACCTTTATGTAACCATCTACATTAGCTACCTTTGTCTTCTACATCTTCCTTGAGTTTGTATAGATTGAATCATTGTCCTTCTTTTCTTTAGGCTTCTTTTTAGCTTTCTTCTCATCAATAGTGCTTGTGTCTTTCTTTGTATCCTTGCAAGCTTTGAAGTTGTCATATAGTTTTGTAGATGTATTGGTTATGGAGATTTTGCCTTTTTCATAACCAAGACTAGATCTCTCTTTTAAAGGCTTTTGATAATTGATTAACTCATAAAGAATGTTTAAACCTTCTTTTAGTTTTAGACCTTTGTGTACTGTTACTTTAGCCTTTTCAAGTTCTTTTCTCAAAGCCAATATTTATGCTTTTAGCTTCATAGAATCATCAGATTTAGATTGTAATTCAATTTGACTAGATCTTATATTATTTTGGCCTCTTCAATTTGCATCTTTAGGCTTAATACCATCTGATCAGATCTTTCAAGACTTTTGGATAGTTTTTAAATTTTTTGTCCAATCTTCTACTTTGAGTTCTCTTTTCTTAGCTTGTCAATCTCATCTAGAGCACAAATGAGTTCACACTCTAGATCTACTTATCCTTACTCTTTTCCATTAGATTTTGTAACTTCTCTTTTTTTATTCATAGAATCTAATCCTGATGTCATGAATAGGACTTCATTTCCCTCAACCACAAAGGCACAATCATGACTATCATTTGAGCTATCACTATCATCCAATGAGTCACTATCTTCTTTTATGTATAGACACTTTTTATTTTTAAATAAGTTCTTCTTGTAGTAGTGGTGTTTCACCTTTTTACTCTCATATTTTTGCTCAAAGTTATCCTTTTTGTTGTAAGGGCATTTTATAGCAAAATGTCCTACCTTACCATAGTTAAATCATTTAAAGGGTAACTTACCTTTGTAATTTCTAGATCCCTTTTTATTATTCTAACAAAGTTGGCTTCTTATTCATCAGTCTCCTCGGATTCAGATGAGGATGCTTCTATTTTTAATTACTTGGCTACTTTGAATGCAACTTTCCTCTTGAAATTATTTGCTTCTCCCATTCTCATCTCATAGGTAGTGAAGGTTCCATGCAACTCATCAACAATGAGTTTATCCAAATCTCTTGCTTCCTCTATTGTAGAGATTTTAGAGTCATACCTTGATGGTAGAGATCTTAGAACCTTTTTGACAATGACTAATTCTTTCATCTCTTCTCTAAGGCCTCTGATTGCATTGACAATTTCATCTACCTTGAGGAGGTAGTCTATAATATTCTCTTCCTCATTCATTTTGAGGCTTTAAAACTTGACTTTGTAAGTTTGTAGCTTGGTTTGATTTACCTTGTCATCTCCTTCATATATGTTCTTCAGTTTATTCTAGATATCTTGTGCATTTTGACAATGCATCACTTTGACAAACTCTAAATTAGATAGCCCATATAGAATATTTTTCTTAGCCTTGGCATTTATCTCATATGCTTTCTTGGTAGCTTGATAAGTAGGATTTGTGTCAAGAGTTGTATATCCATTCACAATAGACATCCATACATCAAACCTTAATGAAGATAGATATGCTTCCATTCTAATGTTGCAAAATGCATAGTTTGATCCATCAAATAGATGTTATTTATTTGATGAAGATCCTTTTTGAATAGCTATTTGTGTTCACCATTCCAAGATCTACCTAAGTTGATTAAGCTTCTTCTAAGAAACTAGGGCTTTGATACCAATTAGTCTTGTAATACCTTTTAGAATAGATTAAAAGATATATGAAGATAAAAGCAAATATGCAGAGATCACACACAGATAAATTCACATGAAACCATATTTATACATGGAAAAATCAAAGGGAAAAACTATGATGAGAATAGCTACAAGAAACCACTGTTCTAATTCAGCCTCATAGTTCAAAGCCTCACTGGCAAACCTCACTGGTTACACTTTTAAGGGAACTGACCCTAAGGAGACACAAATCCCCTAACTGATCACCAACTCAGTTGAACCTCACTAGTTATAATGTTTAAGGGCACCAACCTTAAAGAGACACCAATCCCCTAATTGAGCACCAACTCAGCTTATCTAATGGAACCAACCAATCAGATGTTTATAGAGCTACAACTCCAAATTACAATGTTGATTCATAAAAGAATCCAATCTCTGTTCTCTATTACAATTTTGCTTTGTGATTGCTCATGCTCTACATATTATCTCTTTGTGCCTTTCTTCTCTCTACCCCTCTATCTCTATGTCTAGATATGTCTCTATTTGACACACTCATCTCTCTCTCAATTTACTCCTCTGTGTCTCTTAATTTTTAGTTTGACATAATTCATCAACAACAACTCATACTTTTTGCATGTATATCTCTGTGTCTCTATATAATTCTATATGATAGAATACCAGTAACTTGTACTTATATCTTAGATGACACACACACGCGCGCACACACACACACACACACACACACACACACACACACACACACAACCATTTGATCTAGGTCAAGCTCCTTTTTTGTGTTCACACTTGGTTTGTAATACATCATGCTTATTCTGGACTCAATTCAAATTTCTTGAACAACAAGTTTCCCACATTTTGAATTCATGCTCCAGCACTATGATTCTTGGTTTTTTATTCTATTTAGAATATCTTGGGCTTTGGTTTTGATGCACGTGCATATTTACATAAAGTATATTGATCACAATAATATAACTCATTATTTGTGTTATGATTTACAACTTAATTGCAAGTTTCTACATGTTTCAATGCTTGACCATTGGGATGATCATAACTTTAAATCTTGACCTTTGATCTTAACTTTAGCACCATGATCTGATGATCTATATTCAATTTGCTCATGTTTAAAACACATATGTTTGATCAATCTTTGACAAGCTTAAGTGCTCTATTAGATCCCTATATGCTTTCAAAATTTAACTCTTTAAGTTTAAAATACATCCATTAGATCATTTGATTTGAGATTCTGCATGCCATTATATCTTCAAACTAGCATGATCTTTACTTCTATCTTGATGTTAAACATCAATCTCTTTATGCTATCTCACTACTTATTGAGTCTTTAGAGCACTTTTGCTTCATCGATATTCTTAAACTTGCTCAATATTTAACTTGCCACTATGTTGATAAGCCTTGAACACTTTATCCCATTAAGTCCACTTGCTCCATTAGATCTCTTTTGTATGATCACTTGCTCACCATCAAATCTTTTGAAAAGATCGATCTTTATCTTTGCTTAGCTCTTGAGAATGTGACACTTGACATTAGTGCATGCCTTCTACACATTGTTATCATTTCTTGCCATTGAGACACTTAGCAATCTGGCATTGCTCATTGAACTTTTAACTTTTAACTGATCCATAGATTTATTGTGTAGGCTTCATGATTGTGACACTTGTCACTAGCATATTTGCTCGAAGGTGCCTTTGACAAATTGAATTTGCTATGCTTTATTAAATCTTCAGTGTATGATTAAGTGCTAATCATTGATTAAAATGGGATAAATACTAAGTCAAGGACTTAGGAAATATTAAGAACTTTGATCACTGCTTGAGCCGGTAATTACTAGGTCAAAAGGGCCAGTTTCATAATGATGACAAGGACTTCAGTTACAACTTAAATTACCGGGTCCTGACTATATCTAGTCAACATCAAAATAAAACATGTTTATTGACACCATGACTTAAACCCTTAGGGTTTAACTGAGAAACCCTATAATGTCTGAGACTAAAGATAAGTCAATTCTGAGCTCATTTTTTCTCATTTAGACCTATGGACCATATATCTAAGATGCTCATGAAAAATCCATAACAAATATTCTATCTGTTTCACTTCAAACATCCATAATGGTCTCTGTAAAAGCATGACAACTTTACACTAATGCAACTGTGAAATATGCTCTTCTCTCCATCAATCCTGCCTGATCATTTGACATCAATGACATGTTTATAATGTCCCTTTTGACATCAATGACAACCATCTTCCTAACACAAGTATGACCACCATGGTAATTTCTTATTTGAATACCTGGATATGATTCTTTACAAATAGAGCATGAATGTATTGAATAAAGGCTATCTATTCTTTCATATAATTTTTTTGAGGTTGCCTAATAACATCATTAGTAAGTGGTGGGTAAATATTTATTGTTTTTGGGTGGTATTAAAGCCACTGACATGCATTTATTTGGTCCTTGTGTACTGCATAACTCAAATAAGATTTTTGGTTTGATTGTTCACTTTCCATCAGTGCTTATAATGGCCACAATAGAAGCATTAATTACTAATTTGTTGAAAAAGTTATGTATAGCTAAATTTTTAGCAACTAAAAATAACATACTATTCAAAGATGTAACTATTTGAAAGTGACTAATATTTTGAAAACATGTTTTAAAAAATATTTTATGAGAATGCAATATAACAAGAATAATTATTTTCTTTACCTAATACATATATGCAAGAAAATGTAAATTACAATTAGTCATTTATTAAGAAACATAGATTAGATATGGTGAACATGCAAGGTTCTGAGCACGAATCCCCCTACTCATATCTCTCTCATCATAGCCATAGTAGTCTATATGCCATTCATCATTTGATATAGAGATATGGTGATATGGAATGGCCTCGAGTGACATGAACTTATTGGAAAAGTTATGTATAATTTAGTTTATAGCAATTAGAATAAAATACTATGTAAAGATGAAATTATTTGAAAGTGAATAACACCAACAAATGATCAAAAAAGAAGTATGGATGTACTCATAAAATTATTTTAAAAAACTATTTTCTTTACATGTTTCATATATACAAGTAAACACAAATTATAGTTAATTACATCAATTATAGAGTTAACATATGTGACTATTTGTATTTATTAAACTGTATCAAATGCATCAATGAAAGATGTATCTGCTAGTGTAGATTCATTTTAAATTGCATTCAATATGGTACAATGCAAATGTTCTTTGTCATTGTACATTTCTAATTTTGTTTCAATACTATGAAATGGTACCTACAGAAGAGCACTTTCTTAACAATTTTCCAAAGCCCATCAGGAGATGCTAATATCCCTTGTAGATATTTTGTTGTGGTACCCATAATTGCAATAACAACATCATCAAATGTTATGGTCCATATTATCCTTGTAGAATATTTAAATATAAAATTTAATGTGTACTTAAATTGGCCTTTTTGTACATCAATGTTATATTTTGGACAATGCCAAGATGCATCATTATTTTAAATCATTTTTTTACATTGTTTATTGATAATTAAAATAGTGTAAGTAGGGTAACAAAAAAATATCATTTTATGGTGCAGGTTAAGGTATATAGTATGTTGCTACAGGGACATAGAAGAGGATCCAGATGGATCATTGATAAGAAGAGAACAACCTTTATTTTCTTCTTTAAAACCCCTATTGAAAATGGTGATTGGTCTGTTGATGTCAGGAGATGGAGCGGTTGATCCGAGTGGGTCACAAGTATTGAGGGTGGTGCTAGGGGTGTCTCCTTTGAAACCCTTAGTGTATTTGAAGGTGTTTGATAAGATTGGCTAGGAAAAAAACATTTTTAAATTTTCTATTCAGTTTAATGAACATATTTTTTCTTCTTCTCAAAATCTTTTGATGGATCCCTTATCCTGGCCTGATAAGCTTAAAGGGAAGGTAGGGAAACCAATTTCAAAAGATGCAAGAGGGTTTCACATTGTTGTGCTAGATGCTCTTAAAAACAAAGCTTCATTATGGTAGAAATATAGTCTAGTGTGTAAGTTTTTAGGACAACGTCCTAACATTGAAAGATTTAGGCCTAGGCTAGGATTCATTGGAGAGTCAGAGATTCTTTGAAGATTTCAACCCTTTGTAATGATTTTTTCCTTATTAAATGAAATAATGAGGAGGATCAAGAGTAGATCTTGATGGGAGGACCATGGTTTTAGGGTATATCTAGTCTTTTTTTAAAGAAATGGCCTCCAGGATTTGATCCTAATCAGGAAGATATACATAAGATGCCTATATGGGTATGGCTAGTGGGTCTTCTGCTAGAATTTTGGGATGAGGATTTGTTTATTAGTATTGTAAATAATTTTGGCAATCTCATTACATTTGATTCAACAACTAAATCAAGAACTCGAATGGTGCATGCTTGATTTTGTGTTAATGCTAGAATGGATTTGGAATTGCCAGAATCGATTATTTTAAATTCCTCAATAAAGAGGTAGTTCAGAAAATAAAATATGAGAATTCTTTGTTAAAATGTCAGTGGTGTAATAAATTGGGTCATGTCACCAGAAATTGCCCCTTTTTTATAAAAAAGGGAATGCTTTTGTGTTTAAGAAGGATCAAAATATTTGGGCTAAGAAAAATAATATTGGTATAGAAAAGGTTCCAGGGAAGATTATTCCTAATGAGGTAGTATTTCAAGATTCAATTGCTTGTAAGGACACTTCTACTTAAAACAAATGTAGGGGTCTACCTGAAGTAGGAAGTTTGCTTGAATCAATAAAGAAGGATCATGTTCCACACTTAGGTTTGGATGCAGGGTTACAAGTAATTGCTCCTTCTTTAATAAATCTCATAGAAAAGATACATGAAATTGAAACTAACTTGGATGAAGAAAATTCAAAATCAGAATTAACTTGAATAATTTCTTCTCAATTGGAGTTTCCTGAGAATAAGAATGCTTTCTAGTGTTTGGAAAATTTGGAGGAAGTGGAGGTTGAATATATGACTAGCTCAAATTTTTCCCTAATAAAGGAACATCTTTTTGAGTTAACTTTAAATAAGGAGAAGCTGGATAGTAAGAAATTTTCCAGTAGTATTTATGCAACATTACATGAAATTGAAACTAACTTGGATGAAGAAAAATCAAAATCAAAGTTAACTTCAATGGTTTCTTCTCAATTGAAGTCTCCTAAGAATTAGAATGCTTTCCAGTGTTTGGAAAATTTGGAGGAAGTAGAGGTTGAATATATGAATAACTCAAATTTTTCCCTAGTAAAGGAACATCTTTCTGAGTTAGCTTTAAATAAGGAGAAGCTGGATTGTCAGGAATTTTCTAATAGAATTTATGCAACATGTAGTTCTCCAAGCTTTAAATTGGAGTGTAATAAAGATAATAAGGACTTTATTTTAGTTGGTTTTAAGAGGCAAGTAGATATTGGATCATGCAGTAAAAAGGGATGATTTTCCTCTACAGAAACAAGGAAAAGTCAAACTAAAAATAATATAGCCAATGGCTCTCAATCTGTTCTGAAGATTAAACTTATCAGGGAATCTATTAGGTAATAGAATAAATAGGAATAAACTTCCAAAGTATGATCAATGAATGGACAAATGCATATGAGTGGAAAAATAATCATTGATTGTAATATTGTGTTGTGAAGTAGCTGTGTACATGTTGTTTATTTGCTATTTTTGGTCTTTGTTCTCATTTTTTATTACTTTGTTTATGTTTGGTGGTTGGTATTTGTCACTTAGGTGACTTTATGTAATGCACTGAGTCTCTTTTAAAACTCACTTTTACCTTAAATAGAACAAAAATTTATTATTTTAATGTGTATAATTATGGCATTTAATGTGAATGAATTTGATTGCTCGATAACTCTTGATTAATGGATGTATTCAATTATTTTATGTTGAGTCATTCTTACATTAACTAATGACCCCTACAAATTTATCTCGATTTCTTCAAACAATCTCCTAACCTCATGTGCTTTAGGTATATCTAGAATGATAAAAAATTATATATCTGAACCAATCCCTATTGTCTTTTCGTTATATGATTACAATTTCCCCTTTCAAATGGTAAGAATTGGAGCTAAATATGTTGTAGAAGCACATATATTTGCTAATAGTTTTCCCTCTTCATCACAAGATCTTCCCTAAAGGGTTACTTGGATGTTGCATTCAGAGCTATCTTGTAATATTAGTGTTCTTTGACATTCGAGGTTCCATCTAACCTTTTTAAATTAGATACATCAGTAATAGATACAACGATATCAATAATGTCAATATTTACATATTTGAAGTTGCATCTTTAATATCCTTAAGTTTTTTGAATTCAAATTGGAATAATGGGATGGTAGAATTTTCTTTAGAATAATGTTTAATAGAAGATGTCACGCTGAGAATGATCTCCCATGGACTTTTTGACTTGTATTTTTTGTTTGCATATTTTAAAGTACAATTTAAAATTGAGTATATTTTCCCAGCTTAGATTTGGTTGAAGTATAGATTTGCTACTTGACCAAAGGAAGTTAAAATGATGTTATCTCCTTCACTATCAATAATATTGAAATTGAAAACTTGCCCTAAACCATTGTTGTTTATGTAAATACATAGTATCTCCTTTCTAAGTACTCTACCCTCAATAGTCTAATTGTTTTTGTATAGATTTAATTTTTTGATTATAATTTAGGCTATTATCTACATGCATTCTCATTCAAATGTTGAAGTTGGGGCCTTGGTGATTTCAATTTATTTTCCATGACTACCCATTATTTGGAATTTGAAATTGCTGGATAGATGAGGACATATGATGCATTTGTAACTAGTGTGGGTGGTTTCCTATAAAACAAACCAAACATATAATTTTACTTTTAATATTTATTAAATGAAAGATATGTAATTCACTAAATATGAATATTAAGCCATTAATATAATTATTAATTATAATAATAATTTCAAGCTAGTATAAAAACATATAAAAAATTGCCTTTGTATTAAAGCCCCCAGACATATTAAACACATAATTTTTAAAGTATAAATCCCAAAAAATATTTGAAAAGTGGATGAGATATTCTTAATACAATAGTGGCAATCTTATTATTTTATTATTTACATATAAACTCAAAAATTAGGTTAACCTGATTTGAATTGTTTAGCATTCTGATTTTTTTCTGTCTTATTTGGGAATTGTGATTTTTGCTTAAGATTGGGAACATGGATTCCATTTCGAACTAATATATACTCAACTTCATATTTTAAAGCATATTCAATTGTATTATATATTAAACCAAAGCCTATAGAATATGTTTTCTTACTTTTAAATCCTGTGGTGAAAATCATATGAGGGTTGACAACTGAAAAATGTTCCATTAAGTTTTAGTTTAGATCAACAAATGGAGGCTTTTGCATTTTATGATGCACAATATGAATGATAAATTATTTTCTACTGAAATTATCATCATATTGTAGTTTTTTGATGACTAAGGACCATGTTGGAGTCTCCTTTAGTATAATAACATTTTTTTTGAATCTTGGTTGCCACGTTGTTCAAATATCTCTGATTAAAAAAACATGCAGTATCAAATAAGAATATAGATATTATTATTATTAAATGTGGTGCATGAACATAAATGAAATAAAAAAATAGATATTATTAGTATTTAATGAGATGCATAAATATAACTATAAATAAATAAAAGATACAATCTAATTTAATTTTTAATAATTTGCCAAATTTGAAATTAACGTAGAAAAACATGCAAATAAATGTTGTGGTTAATAGTATATGTTATCGTTTTATACATTGGAGAGATTCCTCATTAACTTGTTTTAAAAAAAAATTGCGTATAAATGTATTAATGAGTTACCAAATAATTATTTTCTACATCTTTAAAAAAGCGTACAATTTAATATATTTATTGTGTTTTGTAATATATATTTTAATATTATATCAAATTATATAATCTATATTTTAATATTTTTTTTCAATAAATATTTATATGTTATTTTGCATATCATGTTATAGAATATATACTTTCCTATTATTTTCAATTATATAATTTGTATATTGAATATGTAAGTATTATATTTTATAATATATGTTTTAATATTATAATAAATTATATAATTTATATTTTAATATATATATTTTTAAAAAGTATAATATATTTATATATATAAATGTATTTTATTTTTTTAAATATACATTGTAATATATTATACATATAAATATTTATATTATTATTATTTTGATTATATACATAGGTATTTATATTATACTAATAAATATATAAAAGGAAGGAAGAAAAATCAAAAGATAGCATACAATGAAATGAATTTATGATGATGCAAAAATTCTCTATCCATCACGCATAAAAATGATTATGATTGACTGTTATAATAGTATGTATTATTTATGAATTTAATTAGTTTACAATATTTTTAAATGAATATATTATTAATCCACATTAATTTATAAATATAAAATATTATTTTTTAGTTATTTAATTTATAATATTTAAAATGTAATATAATATAATTTTTAAAGTAAAATATTACAATATTATGATTGAATGTGTGTTATAATAGTATGTATTATTTATGAATTTAATTAGTTTACAAGATTTTCAAATAAATATATTATTGATCCACACTAATATATAAATATGAAATATTGTTTTTTAGTTATTTAATTTATAATATTTAAAATATAATATAATTTTTAAAATAAAATATTAAAATATGTATTATTTATGGATTCAATTAATTTACAAGATTTTCAAATGAATATGTTATTGATCAATAATAATATATATCAAACATTGTTTTCTTAGTTATTTTATTTATATTGTTTAAAATGTAATATAATATAATTTTTAAAGTAAAATATTAACATCTTTAATATTAATTATTGTTGTAATATTGATTTTTAAATATTAATGAGCCACTACTAAAATTGCATAAATATATTTGATTAAATAAATTAGGCAGTATGAAATAAGAAAATATATATTATTAGAATTAAATGTGATGTTTGAAAATAACTGGAAGATACAATTTAATTCAAATGAATGTAAAAAAAAATGTAAATAAATATTATTGTTAATATTTTTTGTTGGTATTTTATACATTGAATTGATTTCTTGTTAAATTACTTTAAACACTTTTTGTGTATGCAATCTAACTTCCAATTGGGGACGTGGTGGGTTAGCATCGTAGGATTTGAAATCTATCTACTAGACCCAACTCCCGACACTAAAAAAAATATTTACAAGTCTGTATTTCAAGGTGGACAAATATCCAAATGGATTTCTCAATAATTATTTATTACATTTTTGAAAAAGCCTACAATTTAATATATTAAAAAAAAAATTGATAGTATAATAATATTGATTTTCAAAAAATAAAGAACATTTTACAATTTAATAGATAATTTTCTACTTTTTTTAGAAAAAGTACAATTTAATATATTATAAAAAACATATATATCTGATTAAATAAATTTACACTATGAAATAAGAAAATAGATATTATTAGCATTAAATATGACGTTTGAAAATGTCACATCATGATTTCTCTTTAAGTTGAATAACCTATTTGATCCATGGATTATTATGGTTGATTAACTAATATTTGATTAAGCATTTATGACATATATTGATTATGGGATAATTACGTGTTACTTAATTTATATGATTAGTTGATATGAGTTAGCAGGGCTTTTATATTCTATACATTGTGATCATGTTTGTTAATTATACCACATTATTTTATGGATATAATGATGTTTCATGCTAGCTACCTTCATTATTGTGAGGTGGATGCAAGATAGATTCTTTCCTTAGAGTGTGACGAAGGGAGAGCATCATCATAAAGGGTGGTTTAGATGATGACGTTGGGGGATGACAGAGAACAAATCTAGAAACCCTTGCACATACCACATTTATATTTCATGATTGTGTGATTAATTATTTGATAGATAATTGTAGTATGCTTTGTTTTCCATTTGAAACTATTATGATCTTTTATATTTTCACTAATCTAATTGCTATTAATGATCATGTTGATTTGTTTGAGTGATTTCGCTCTTTTAGTGATCATACATAACTTATCTTGTTTAATGTAATTGCTTGGTTAAATGAGTGAATTCATATATATTTTACTTATCTTACTACCTTCTTAAGTATGGCTATATAGTATAACATTATGATGTTATGACAAATTCCATAATTGTTATTTGATCTTTAAGATTTAGATAATAATAATTAAAGATTATTATTATAATATATATGTTTAAATCAAATGATGAAATATATAAATAACATTATTTTAAAATTTATTTGTATTCGATTAAATGATTGACCAAAGGTTGATATTCATACTATATTTTAGATTATTGTGTTAAATATATTGACTATATTGTTAAATGGTTTAAGGAAAGCATTGTGTTTGCAAAGTGTGTTTTGTGAATGCCATTGTAACATTAAACAAAAGTCTTGGAATATGTAGTTGAATTGCCATGCTATATAGTCATTATTCTATTTAGTTGTTGCATGGAAATACAATGGTTATTGACTTAGTTGATATTCGTTACATGGTATAGAATGAATATTATGTGACTTGTGGTTAATTTGATTATTTGGTTAGTTTGTGAAGTCGATGAGGGAATAATGTTAAGTCAATGTTATGAAGGATATAAAATGATTATTCTATGATTATTTTAATCAGTTTAAAATAAGTTTTGAGATGATTAGGGTTACTAACCACTCGTTAACTTTGGATAAACATAATTTTGTAAAAATCATGGAGTTTATTGTAACTGCATGGTGGTGAATCAAAGCAAACAAGAAATTCTGTTGAGCTATCTGGGCATGCATATTTTTGAGTTAGTTAATCTGTCATTAATGGTGGAGAAAAAGATGGTGACTAAGTTAATGGAGATGCAGAAAAGGAAGAGATAGAAGGATGTGGGCATGCAGATGGCATGCGACATATAATAGAGAACAAACATAAGAGAAAAAAGGAGACTTTTTGGCATACTTGGCATATTTACCAGGTTGGATTTGTATTTAATTTTCCTATGTGTAATGTGGTAGGGATTTTGAATGGAATGGTTACTAGGTTTGATTTTTTTATAATGTTATGGCAATTTTAGAGGGTTGTATGTAGGGCCCTGTGGAAGGCTTAGCCTCCATAGAACCCTACATCTAACAGAGGGAAACTTGAGGGAATTTGGGGTAGAGATGTAGAATTTGCCATGGTTGTTTGGATTTCATCAAGCTCTATCTTAAAACTCCTCTTCCATTTTGATAATCTTTGTTATGCAATGGAATGAATCATCTTGATGGGTATATACATGATGTAGCTCAAGCTAGTTTTTTTGAACTAGTTTGTTATATATTCATTAAGGTAGTTGAAATATAGATTAAAATCTCTTGATTGTATGAGTATTTGATTGTGTAAACTAATTCATACTTTTGGGTATAAAACGTGAGTTTTATTATACAAAAGGGTCTGTGAACACACACACACAAAAGTATATATTCAATTTAATCTGCTATATATATATATATTATTTTTTTTGAAAATGACAAGCTTTAGTGGGAAACTATATGTATTTCATTTAAGAGATGAAAACACTTGTATAAATGAATATATATATATATATATATATATATATATATATATATATATATATATATATATATATATATATAAATATATAAAATGACAGGGTTTAGTGGGAAACTATATCTATTTCATTTAAGAGATGAAAAAACTTGTATAAATGAACTTAAGGTTATGGTTTCAATTAAATTTATGTGGCTTTAGATTCAAATGAATTTATATATACATGGTAGAAGTATAGTTTTATATTCTTGGCTATTTTATGTAACCATGTATTAGGCATACTTGTTTATATATAAATTTAGGAACTTTCAGTTTAGTCTTATTATGTACCTTGGGGATGGGTAGGTGAATAAGTGACTGTAGATTATACACTCAGCCTTATGCATAGACATATACCTGATTATGTTAAATTTACATCATTGAGTTAAGTTTTTAAATTGTATTCATTATATATATGAACTATGCATATATTTGAATGTGACTTCTTATTGTTATTTATTCAGATTTGTCTTGAACTATGTAAGAGTTTTGCTTAGTCAATAGATTAGGTATATGAGTTTAATTGTATATTTTTGCATAGTTTCATTTGGTCAGCTATATGTAGAGGATATAATAGCAACCCGATTGGGTATAGTTGATTGTGTTTTTATATTTTCTCATATGTATTAAATTTAAATGCCCATCTTAAAATAATTGATTTGATATATTTGATTTAATAGTTTTGGTGGATGAATGAATATTTATATTTGATTGTTAAAATTTTGTGTGTTTTATTTACCAAGCACAATGAAATTACTTAGTTTTAAAAAAAGGTTACGGGGCCTTTGTTTGTTAGCTGACAATATACTTAGTGTATACAATATAATCTAAGATGAATGACAGTGGATGTCATCTTAGGAGTATACTGTATAAAATGAAGTATTATAATATGTTTGTATGTGTGAATTCAAAACACACACACACACACACACACAAATGGTATAATTTACATGATTATTGATTGAGTAATAAATCAAGAAAAGAATATACAATCCACACACACACACACACACACACACACACACACACACACACACACTATGTTATGTTTAAAAATGTTATTATCATAACAATGTGTAAATGATACTTGTTGATATTTCAATGTTTGTATAAAAGCATTAAATATAGTATTTCAAAGTTTTAAATATAAAATTTTTTAGACTGCATTTTGTTATATGTGGAATATAAACAATTTATTAAGCCTGTGATATAATGTTGAATCGTAGAGAAATAACATTATAAGTTACCTTGTGGTTTAAGTAATTGGCAGTCTAGATAAATCATTACCCAAATGGTATGTTATATTGACGACTGTTTTTGATTCTGTTTATTATATGTAATAAACTAGATGCTATGGATTCATTGCATTCAATTTGATGGACTAAATTAATGTATGTGATATTTATGTACTTAGTATATTTTTTACTAGATAAAAGAAAATATTTTGAATGAATCTATTGGTTTTAATAATATTATTTATTTTTACTGAATCTCACATTTATGACCCTAAATAAGAAGTAGATAAATAACATTATAAGTTGCCTTGTGGTTTAAGAAACTGGCAGTCTAGATAAATCATTATCTAAATGGTATATTATATTGAGGACTATTTTTTATTCTATTTATTATATGTAATAAACTAGATGCTATGGATTCATTGCATTTAATTTGATGGACTAAATTAATGTATGTGATATTTATATACTTAGTATATTTTTTACTAGATAAAGGGAAATATTTTGAATGAATCTATTGGTTTTAATAATATTAGTTATTTTTACTGAATCTCACATTTATGAACCTAAATAAGAAGTAAATGGATTTCACTAGCATAATTAGCACCATCAATGCAAGATGAGGTGTACTTCAATTGAGTGGTGTGTATGAAATTGACTGATCTTAAAGATAATTTATTATCAAAAACTTTGGTCAAAGTAATGTTTTGATTAAACATTATCATTTCATATATTGATATAGTTTTTGTATTTATGTGATATCATATTAGAATGGATTTATTTATGGTACACATTATATATTAGATATCTTTAACATACAAGTTCTAGTTTATTACTTTGGATTCCCACACCATCATTATTTATCCATTCATGAAGAGAGGGCCATCCCTTTATTTGGGAGATACTGTAGGGAATCTATGGTCCGTGTTTGGTATGGAAAAGTGCTTAGATGATACTTTCCTTCCTATCTAGAGTACTATACTATGGACTAAACTTGAGATTACAGATTGGTACTCAAGTCATGGAGACTCTTGAGTCGCGGAGACTTTCGAATCATTGAGACTCTCGATTGGTTGAGACTCTCAAGTCATTGAGACTCTTGAGTCATGGAGACTCTGTTCCATGGAGCTTTATATCATGTTTTATCTTTTAAAATATTATTATGTATTACTGAAAATGATAACATTTATACATTATACTTATATAGCAATGGCTATAACATTGTATCAACCATGGTTAAAATTATACTATTTCATTTATGATTAGATGCAATATTTGTTAGTTTTTTGGTATTGTTAATGATTTATATATCTATTCATAGTGATATTTAGCTAAGTATATTAGCTATAAACCTATTGGTTAACTTATAGTTAGTTAAAGATCACTAGTTAGGTTCTCATGGTGAAATTTACATGATGAATATGTGTAATTAATTTGATTTTTTTTATTATTATATTCTAGTAAAACCCAGTGGATTTGTTATATTATGTTATCAGAGTTGAGGCTTAAACTATAAGACTTAATATGTTTGCTAACACAAACTTATTCTCCTAATAACTAGGAAGAACAACGGTGTGCACTAGACCAGGAGGTGAAGATAATTTGAATACTAAACCCCCTTTTGATCTAAATCAATTTATTGTTGAGCAAGCTACCAAGTTGGACCTAATCCTAACAACCATGCAAGATACTAGGGACCAAATTGTGGCCCTAGAACAAAAATTGCATGGACATGAAGAGGAGAATGCTTAAGAGGAACCTGAAAAGCATCCTAATGACTAAGAACAAATTCAAGAGCAGAGGCATGAGGATGTGCCAGAGGATGTAAAAGATCAAGTAGCTACAGAGTTGGCATGTGACATGAAAAGGGTGAATCCACTCAAGTTTGATGAAACTATTTTGGGGGATGGAGTTGAAATGTGGATGACAGAAATAGAGAAGTATTTTAAGATTCAAAATTATTTTAAAGTCATGAAATTAGTCAAAGGAAATTATCATCTTGTTGGTGAAGCAATAACTTGGTGGATAAATAAAAAGCTAGAGATGAACCTTGACTCAACCATCACCATTTGAGAAAAATTTGTGACATTGTTTAGGTCACAATGGCTTCCCTAACTATACTTCAACCAAAAGCTTATGAATTTATAAAATATTAAGCAAGGGGATTTGATGGTGAATGAATACTGGGAGCAATGCACCAAGCTTCTTAAGTATGTACTTTAGTATCAGGTGGATGAGAGGTTCAAAATTAAAAAAATTATCACGGGATTAAAACCCTAAATAGGTTGTAATGTAGATGTGCATGGTCCATCTACCATGGATCAGGCATTTGAGAAGGTGGTCAAGAAATAAGATAAACTAAAATATCTTGCCCAAGTCAGATATAAGTTTAAAAAGAAAATTGAAAGTTCTAAACCAACTTTCAAGAAGAATAACTAGAAGCAGAGGAGTGGAGATTTCAAGGGTCAGTTCAAGAATTAAAATACCAAGTTTAACAATGGTTAAGGGAATACAAAACTTGGTAATGGTTTCAAGGGAAACCACCAAACTAAGAAGAAAGGACCAGTTGGAGGTTGCTTCATTTGTGGAGGTGACAATTTTGATCAAGAATGTCCTCAAGACAAATTCAAGAACAAGGGTTCAACTTCTTAGCAAGGTACATTTTAGTAGCAGATTTATGTAGCTATTGACAATCAATAGGTTAAATATCAAGCTTCAGCCATAAAACTATCATGTATTTTATTCGATCATCTAGTTTCTATTTTGATTGACATAAGAGCTACATAATTTTTCATTGCTCCTAGAATGATTAGTAATTTATCTAGAAAGGTTGGAGTTATGACAAATGCATGGTCAATATAATATGGGAATGAGTCAAAGGTCAAAGTTGATAAGTGTCTAGTCAAAGTAGAGATTAGGTTGCTCGAGTTCACCATAGTAGTAGATATTTTTACAACACCATTGAGATCATATGATGTGATCCTAGGAGTCAATTAGCTTGAGAAGCATAAAGCCAAGGTTGACTATTTTTTGAAGAAGGTTGAGTGTCAAGATGATTTCAAAAATTAGATACAACTTCAAGGTGAGAAAAGGGAGTTGAAGTTAAGGTAAATTTTAATAATTCAATTTAAAAAAGCTCAAAGAAAGGGATGTTAGGAATTTATCATTAAGATAAATGAGATGGAAGAATATAAGGAACCATCTATAGAAAATTATCATTTTTAAAGAAACTTCCATGATATAGTTCTATAAGAATTACTTGGATTGCCACCTAAGTGAGAGTTTGATTTCTTGATTGATATCATACATAATTAAAAGCATAGTTTAAGGCATCATACAAAATGATAACCACTGAATTGGTTGAGTTAAAGGCACAACTTCAAAAGTTATTGTCAAAAAGGCTGATTTGACCAAGTGTGTCACTATGGGGTGCACTAGTTAGCTTCGTCAAGAAGAAGGATGCCACCCTTCTCTAATGTATAAATTATAAGATGTTAAATAAAACAACAATCAAGAATATATACCTATTTCCATGCATTTATGATCTCCTTGATCAAATATGAGGAGCAACAGTCTTTTTTAAGATTGATCTTATAATAAAATAACACTAATTGAGGATTTGTAAAGAAAATAAAAAATAGCATTCAAGACTCGATATGGGCACTATGAGTTAACAATGTCACCATTTAGATTGATAAATGCTCTAGCAACATTCATGAATCTTATGAATAGTGTATTCATAGATTACCTGAATCATTTTATTTTTGTATTTTTTAATGACATCCTCATTTATTCTAAGGATGAGGAAGAACACTTGTAGCATTTGGAATTAATTTTACAACATTTATAGAAGCACAAATTATATGGCAAGTTGTTTAAGTGTGCATTTTTAAAAAAGAAAGTGCGGTATTTGGGACATATTATCTCTGTGGATGGTATTTCAATGAATCCAACAAAGATAAGAGCCATAATAAAGTTGTCGGCACCAAAGAATGTACATGGGGTAAGGAGTTTCATGGAATTAGTTGGATATTACAAGAAATTCATTCTAAATTTATTCAAGTTAAATAATCCAATTACTTCTCTTTAGTGGAAAAATTAAAATTTAATATGGTTAGATAAGTGTGAATTAGCCTTTTAAGAACGAAAAATGAGGTTTACTTTAGCACCAGTGTTAAGAGTTCCTTATCTTAATGGTCAATTCTCATTGATCATTGATCATCTGGGGATGGAATTGGAGGAGTTTTTATGTAAAATGGATTAGTGGTAGCCTATGATTCCAAGAAACTGAAGTCATATGAGGTGAATTATTCCCCTCATGACCTAGAACTTGTGGCAATTGTGTATTATTTATAATTTTGGAGACATTATCTATTGGGAAAATAATTTGAGATCAAGACTAATAACTTAAGACTCAAGTATATTTTTAATTAACCAAATTTGAATGCTCATCAAAGATGATGGTTAGATTTATTGTCTAATTATGATTTTAATATTAATTATATCAAAGGTAAAGAGAAGATAGTAGTTGATACTCTAAGTTTTAAGAGGTACATAACAATCATGGATACTATCAGGATTACTTTCAGAGATCAAGTGATCAAATTCTCATTAGGAGATGAATTCTAAAGTTAGGTTAAAAAAGTATTGTCTAAGAATGCTTGGAATCCTAGGTATAAGGGATTCAAGATAGATAATGATGGTCTTTTATGGTACAATGGTAGGATGTATGTCCTCAATAGAAATAATTTGAGGAGCAAAGTGCTAAAGGAATTGCACAATGCCCCATATTCAGGACATTCAAGAGTAACGAAGCTCATAGTTGAGCTTAGACCACTCTATTTTTAGAAAGGAATAAAGACAAATGTAATGGATTTTGTGTCTCATTATCTGGAATGTCAGTGTATAAAAGCTGAACATATACATCTAGCTAGATTTCTATATCCACATGACATACCAAAATGGAAGTGGTAGGTGATTAGTATGGACTTTATCCAAGGTTGACTATTATCATAGAATATACATGACATGGTCTTGGTTATAGTTAAGAAACTAACCAATGTAATCCACTTCATACTGGGCAAATTGACAAATGACGTACCTATGCTTGAGAAGAGATTCGTGAAGGAAGTGTATTGATTACATGGTTTTCTAGAGAAGATCATTTTGGATTGAGATTCGAGGATGAATTCTAAGTTTTGATTAAATCTAAATTTAGCTCTGGGTATGTAGTTAAACTTCGACATTACTTGTCACCCATAAATTTATGGACATATAAAATGAGTTAACTAGGTTTGAGAAGATCTCCTTCATATGTATTGCATGGATCAAGAATACAAGTTGGAGGAGTACCTTCCATTGGTTGAGTTTGATTACAACAAATCATACCAGTTAGCATTGTAGATGGCTCTATTTGAGGCATTGTATGAAAGGAGATGTAAAACACCAATCAATTGGGATAAGTTAGAAGATAGGGTAGTCTTTGGACCTGAGATGCTTTCAAAATTGGAAGATCAAGTTAGGACAATCAAGCAAAGGTTGGCTGAGGCCAATGATAGACATAAAAGTAATGCTAATCTAAAGAGAATGGATAGGCATTTTTTTAATGGTGATAAAGTATTTCTATAGGTTAAGCCTGAAAGAAGCTTGATTAAATTCGGTAAGTTAGTGAAATTTTCATCGAAATATGTGGTACCCTTTGAGGTTTTAAAAGTGGTCAATCTTATAGCGTATAGGCTTGCATTGCCAATAGTTATATCTCTTTTTAATAATGTCTTCCATGTGTCTTATCTTAAAAAGTATGTTGTTGATCCTTCACATGTATTGGATTGGAATGCTTTGTAGAACCAATTAGAGTAATTAACACTTGTAAAATTTGTTTACGTAATAGAGAAGTGTCACACTGTAAGGTCCTGTGAGACCAATATTTTAAAGATAGTGCCACTTGGGAGGACTATGATTAGTTTTATAGACTATTTCCATATTTATTTACTTGATTTACTGTTGCATATTATATTATTTTTTGTTAAATAATATTTTCAATTCATAACTTGTGTTTGAATAAATGTCATCGAGACGATGACCAGCTTTAGTGGGGAAGGATGTCACATCTTGATTTCTCTCTAAGATGAATAACCTATTTGATCCATGAATTATTATGGTTGATTAGTTGATTAACTAATATTTGATTAAGATTTATGGCATATGCTGATTATGGGACAATAATGTGTTGCTTAATTTACATGATTAGTTGCTTTGAATTAGTAGTACTTTTATATTTTGTACATTGTGATCATGTTTGTTAATTATATCACATTATTCTATGTATATAATAATTTTTCAGGCTAACTACCTTCATTGTTATGAGGTGGATGTAGGATAGATTCTTCCCTTAGAGTATGACGAAGGGATAACATTATTAGAGAGGGTGGTTTAAATGGAGATATTAGGGATGACCGAGAATGAATCTAAAAACCCTTGCACACACCACAATTATATTTCATGATTGTGTGATTAATTATTTGATAGTTAGTTATAGTATGCTTTGTTTTCTATTTGAATGACTGATGTGATATTTTATGTTTTCACTAATCTAGTTGCTATTAAAGATCATGTTGATTTGTTAGAGTGATTTTTCTAATTTAGTGATCGTACATAACTTATCTTATTTAACATAATTGCTTGGTTGAATGAGTTAATTTGTATATATTTTAATTATATTACTGCCTTATTAAGTATGGATGTATAGTATAACATTATGATGTTATGATGGATTCCATAATTATTATTTGATATTTAAAATTTAGATAATAATATTAAAAATTATTATTATAATATATGTTTAAATCAAATGACATAAGATATAAATAACATTGTTTTAAAATATCTTTGTATTTGATTAAATGATTGACCTAAGGTTGATATTCATAGTATATTTTAGATTTTGAAATATATTGTCTATATTGTTAAAGTTTTTAAGGAAATCATTGTTCGTAAAGTATGTTTTGTGGATGGCATTATAACATTAAACAAAAGTATTGAAATATGTAGTTGAATTACCATGCTATATAGTCATCATTCTATTCAATCATTGCATGGAAATACAATGGTTATCGACTTAGTTGATATTCATTGCATGGTATATCATGAAGATTATGTGACTTATGGTTTATTTGATTGTTTGGTCAGTTTGTGAAGTCGACGAAGGAATAAGGTTAAGTTAATGTTATTAAGGATATAAAATGATTATTTTAATCAGTTTAAATTTTTTTTTGATATGATTAGGGTTAATAACCACTCATTGACTTATAATAGACAATATGTGAAATAAATGAAATTTACTATGTTTGCATGATGGCAAATCATAGTAAATAGGGATTTTTTTTGAGTTATCTAGGCATGCATGTTTTTAAGTTAGTTAATCTATCAATAATGGTGGAAAAGAGGATGGTAAGTTAATGGAGATGAATAAAAAGAAGATAGAGAAGGCTATGGGCATATGGATGATATATGACATATAGTGGAGAACAAACAAAAGAGAAAAGGGAGAAATTTCAAAGAAAGAAGCAGGAATTTTTTTGGCATACTTGGCATATTTACCAGGTTGGTTTTGTATTTAATTTTCCTATATAATGTGGTAGGGATTTTAAATGGAATGGTTATTGGGTTTGATTTTGTTTAAGATGTTATATAAATTTTAGAGGGATGTATGTAGGGCCCTATGGAAGGCTTGGCCTCCACAGAACCCTACATCGAACCCAAGGTAAATTGAGGGAATTTGGGGTAGGGCTATAGGAATTTCCATAGTTGTTTGGATTTCATCATGCTCTATCTTAAAACTCCTCTTCCATTTTGATAATCTTTGTTATACAAGGAAATCAATCATCTTCATGGGTATATATACGATGTGGCTCGAGCTAGTTGTCTTGAACTAGTTTGTTATATATTCATTAAGGTAGTTGAAATATAGATTAAAAACTCTTGATTATATGAGTATTCGACTGTGTAAACCAATTTATACTTTTGGGTATAAAATGTGGGTTTCATTATACAAAAGGGTCTATGAATATATACATAGATATATAAGTATATATTTGGTTCAATCTGATGATATATATACATATACTTATATATGTATTTGTGTACGTATGTACACACACACACACACACACACACACACACACAATATTTGAAAATGATAGGCTTTAATGGGAAACTATATGCATTTAATTTAAGGGATGAAGATACTTGTATAAATGAACTTAAAGTTATTATTTTGATTGAATTTATATGGATTTATATTCAAATGAATTTATGTATATAGGGTAAAAGTATAGTTTTATATTCTTGGCTATTTTATGTAACCCTGTATTATGCATGGTTGTTTATATATAAACTAGGGAACTTTTGATTTATTATTATTATGTATACCAATGATGGGTAGGTGAATAAGTGACTCTAGATTATATATACAATGAGAAATGCAACAAATCTATAAACTAATCCTGGCTCAGAGAAGATAAATCATACTTACACTTTTGATTGGGGATACATTAGATATTTAGGGTCATGACCAAAATGGATCTACTAGACCTAGCCAAGGGATCTCTTACCACAATAATATCATTAGGGAGGGTTCCAAAGCCTCTAATCAAGCAAAACTATTCAATAACTCTAACTTGGTCCTATGTTTTCATATTCACTAAACTAATAAAAAGTAAAGTAAAAGTTTAATCTAGTGCTCACCAAAGCTTGTGACACAAAGTGGGGGTAATAAACATGAAAATTAAACATGCATAAAAGACATATAATCATGTCAATATATATGAAATCTTAATGCATAAAGGAGAAGTGCAAATACATATCTATCTACTCTTACAAAGGAGGAACAATGTTAGGAATACTTACCTTTGAAGACAAACCCACTGAGCCTCAATCTCTCCCTTAGCCAAGGTACTTTGCAAGATGTTGTTGTGGTATGTAAAGATGACAAGGATAAATCAACTCTAGGCTTCACAACCTATCAATACATCCAAAATACTTCTCTACAAGACAAGATCTGTATCTCTAAAAAAAGTAAGAAACCCTAAGCTTGTTCCTCAAGTAGAATGGTGGATAAGCATATGTGAAATATATCTTACTTCTTCTTTTTCCTTAGAAATGAAAAAATAAATGTGTTTATATAGGTATATCTAACCCTAAACCCTTTCAAAAGTTTAGGCCAACAAGGTCGACCTAGTTGACCTAGAATCGTAAAATAAAAACAAATTAGGTCACAGACTAGGTTGGCCATGGGCTGACTTAGACCCTTATAAGTTTTATCAATAAGAGTACAAGGTTGATGGGGTTGATTATTTAATGTAAATTGTAAAAAAGGGGTTTAGGTTAGGGAAAGGCTAATGAAGGTGGTAAATGACTAGATGAGGGTGAAAAATAGGAGGCAAAGATTAGGGGAATGGTTTTAGGAGATAAGTGTGTAGATGACAAGTGGTAAAAATAGACAACAATCTTCTAAGCACTAATGGTCTACCTACCCCTTTCTTGGTGCACCCCTTATTGCGTGCACTTAGAGAGATTGAGATTCAATGGGTTCTTGTAAGATAAAGATTATTATTAATTGATAAAATTTAAAAATATTATGTATATATATGCCTCACTCGAAGCTCATCACGTGTCACCTAGGTGCAACATGGGATGGTGCTTTGGGAAAAGAACATAGCAACACACAACAATGAATCTTAATAAAGTCTAGTACAAAAAATATAAGATAAATGAAATGACAAAATCAAAAAACACATGCCTTTACTTGCCTTAGTGTTGTAGATAAAGAAAGAGATGTGAGAAATGTGAAGGTGTCTAATGTGAAGAATATTAGGTGAACCTGTAGAGATTAGTGAAAAAAGGGATAAATTCTCTATGATGTCTAGAATCTAGAACTTTTTACAGTTTGGAAAAAGAGTTAGTAGAGACAAAAATATGATTAAAATAAGAAATATGGTGGTAAATATTTGAAGGGTAAATAATTTTGAATAGTAATATGAATAGGGTGAAATATAATTTATTTTGTATTTTTACTATTCTAATAAAATAGAGCTCTGATAGACCTAGTGAGAGCCCAAAAAACTAAAATGGTTAGGAGATGACATCTAAGATGAGAATGATGCATAACTGTTGCAGTGAGTGTAACACAGGTAAGCAATTGAAAATTTCAAAATTTTGAATATTTTTATTTAAAATTGAGTAAATTGTAGAAAATTGACTTTTAAGCAAAATCTAGGCATTGGAATGAACCCTAGGAAAATTTTAAGGACACTAGGGCTCAAATGGGGTATTGGGTAGGAAGGAATCAAGCAATTAAATACCCAAGGCATTTATGATAATTAGTCAAAAATTCATTACAGGTGATGAATAGAGTCAACTAAGTTGACTTAGTCTACACAAGATTAAAAAAAATGAACAGACTGACTTAGTAGTAGTTGGCTGACTTAATTTGTTAAAAAAGAGGGATGACTTAGTATTAATGCACTGAATTAATTATTTCTAAAGTGGTTGAATTAATATTGAAAGGTATGAATTGGGCCAACTTAGTGCTGGTAGGCCAAAAGGTGGCTGGATTAGTATTATAGAGGTCAATTTAGTATAGTTTTGATAAGGTTGATCTAGTATCCTTGATAAAGATAGGGCTGATTTAGTTTGTAGTAGGTCAATATGGTTTAAAATGAATAAACTAAATCAAACCAACTGATTTCTTGTGAAATTTGTAAGAATGTATTTTTATTATGAATGACATGGAGATCTAATACATCTTTTGTTATTTGATATTTTATAGAGGTGCCAGATATATTGATGATTGATTAATGCATCATAGCTACTAGATTTACTAGAGCACTTGACATATGTGGACAAAGTGAGATTGGTTGTATTGTGTCTAAGAGGTATCATGGAGATGAGACACATCCCATTAAGTGTTGATATCATTATCATGTTCTTTAGAGCATAAGAATGGTTGACCAACAAATTTTGATGGGTGATGGATGGGGATACCATAGAGGTAGGTATCACATTGGAGGACATCCATGTATTAGTTAGACTACCTATAGGAGAGACATTATTTATCATAGGGACACTAGATGATTTGGAGGAGAGACAAGCACTAGCCCGATGGGTGACATGCTTAGATAAGATCTACCCAGGGCAGAGGGTGAGCTTATTCGATGTGTATATTATACAGATTCTAGATATTTGGAAGGCTATGATTGGACTTATGATAACACAAGTTTTGTATCACAAGTTGAATGGCAATGTACCGATGTATGTGATAGCCATGTTTTAGTTCATTTTGGATTAGGGGGCATTCTATGATTTTGGGCCTATCATCTAGGTCCAACTAATGTATGATATATATGGGATGTTGTTTAGAGGGAAAAAGACCATGGGACTAGTGGTGTTTATAAATGCATGGATATATGAGAGGTTCTTGATATATCAGCCAATTGGGTTACCCCATATGGTCGATGATAGGTTACCTTGAGTTGCTAGATGGAAATAGGACCAAGTAGCGTAGGTTATGCCTCATTTGATAACACTATAGATAGTCACATGAGGGGAAATCTTGTGGAAAACATACACATATATTGTTATTATTTAGCTTAGTTGGGAGATTATGGTACCAAGGATAGCTTGAGTGTAAATCATGGGCCACTATACCTGGTGGGTAGAGTCATAGCTAGTGGCACTCCTTTTAGGTAAGTTTGGATTCCCATACCTAGTGGATCCTCTAATAGTGCCTAATGTTTTTTCATGACATGCTAGAGAGATGAGGGGGAGAGGAGGAGGAGGAATGCTATTTGAGATATTGATGATCAAGCCACAACATGTGAGACCATAAACTCATCAAGCATGATAGTCAATAATTGGAGGAGAGGGCATGGATGTAGACATAGGGGTGCACTAGGTACCATAATAAACATTAAAATAGGAGGAGTAATGACCACTTGAGACACACCATAGAAAGATATGTCATCAGCAAGATCAAACACAAGCAAGGGTGGTCACATGGGATGATCTAAAAGTTTACCTAGGGCAGAGTTGGATAATAGAGGCACCTCTAAGGAGAGATCTATAGAATATACATGTGGTGACTTTGGTATTTGATTTGATATAAAGGCAACCCATAGATGAGGTTCTTGGGGGATAGGCTGATGGAGAGACCATTCTCAATGAATAATTAGATGGGGAGATAGTGGTTGGTGACACTAGGACTAGTAAGAAATGTTATCATTTTTAGTCTTTGAGATAAAATACTAGTTGTATATGATTGTAGGTAGATAGATAGATTTTGAGATGTATATATGATTTGATATCTATCTGGGTTTTTATTTTTATAGACCTTGTGACAAAGGAGGTTATATGGGGATCCTTAGACATGGTAGCATACCATGACATTTTAGACAGGGTGTTGGTACCATACTACCCCACCACACTAGATGATCCTATGGTACCATCTACCCTAGCTTAGGTAAGTTGGTTTAGACTAGTAGGGGAGACCATGAGGAAAATATAGGTATGCAAGGATGGATTGAAGCCATTATTAGGGGTGGGATCAGGAGAGGCATAGGCTTGGCAAGCTCTGGTTCAGGAGAGAGTTGCACATATGGCTACCACAATCTAGTTGGGATAGGTTTAGGCCTAGGTGGATAACTTACAAGGACATGTAATAAGGTTGAGATCTTAGATGACCTCATCATGAAAAGGGGATAGTTTGAGGCATCTATGGGTAACATGGATAGGCTATGATATAGGTATGATGGATCCCAACCATAGAGCTAGAGCTATGCATTTTTGTATTTTGTACCATTATATAAAACAAATGATATATAGAGATAGATTATTTTAACAGTTGGATTTTAGTCTCATGAGTTATATTTTAGTTGTGGTTTTTGTTTCATGGATATATTTATTTATATCACATGTATTTTACTTTTGTTGTATATGCTATAGGAAATATATGTAGAGTGTTTTCTTTTCTAGCATTATGTAGTACACATGCATGGTTAAAAATAAACAGACAAAAAAGACTTGGAAAAGTATAATTAATCATAAAAAAATGCACTACACACTATTTCATGATGGGAAATGTGTAATAACAATATATGACTATGTATAATAAACCAAAAAGAGGACAAAATGTTTTTAAACAATGAAAAGATTGGCACCAAATTAAAACAAGTAAAATAATAGTATATCACGTTGATAAGTATGAAAATAATGTACTAAAATGGAAAGCACGTGAAAGACAAGTGGTAGAAAAACAAAACAATTAAGTAAATCAATCATACTAAATCACATTGGGAAGTATAAAAGAGAAACACAATTGGCAAAATGGACTTAAATTAATCACACTAATTCAAATTGGAAAATATGAAAAGCTTAATAGAATGGTTGAATTCTTACATGCTATTAGAAAATAAGAAGATAAAAGTGAAAGATTAATAAAGTAAGCATAAAAAATACTAAATAAATAAGGGAACCACGCCAATTATGTGTAATTCATAAGCACTCATGACTTATCTCAAATTTGACACACATAATTTCATTATGACTTAGGTATTAGAAAATTTTGTGAGGAAGGCTAGGTCCTATCCATGGTCTTACACTGCAACTCACAAATGGAACACCAATGAGGTGGAAACAACATGTAAAATGTGTTAAAAGGGTATGTTTGAAATGGTAATGTGAAAATCTAGTAATTTATGAGGAAGGCCTGGTCCTATCCAAGTTTTTACATTACAAATCACAAAGATATTTTAAGGGGGAGTGATTGTAGAGATGGAATCGTAAGTGAGTTAGATCAAGCATTAGTCAAGAAAACTCAAAAAAATGCATAAAAACATAACTAACTAAGACAACTCCTTCAATGGGGTTTACAAATGTAAATTACGAGCTATTAAAAGTCCTAAGAACATCCCATCTCCAAATGCAGCTCAAAATTGATTTTCCCCTTGATTTGGTGCTCAAGTCTTTAACAATGATTAGTGGCTTGCTCCTCCATCATATTTCAATGTACCAATGAAACTAGGCTTATGATATTTGATCAAATGTATGCTAATAGTGAAGCTATCCTATTGAAAATTAAGAATAATAACACTACACAAAAATGACTTGTGAAGAGAATTCTGCATAATAAATTTAAACCAAAAAAGCTTAAAAATGTTGGTTTTGGCCCTCCTATTTATAGATTTTTGGAAATAATTAGAACGAACCATGACCATCCATCTTGAGATCAAGATGTGTGGCCAAGAATCCATTCAATTTTGGAGACTCAAATCATAAATACCCTCATTTATATTTGGAAAGAAGGGGCATTAAAGAGGCGTGAGAGGCCTTAAACCTGATATTTATTCCATTTATGGCTTATGGATACCACCCACTAATGATGTCATTAGATGAAAATATTAAAAATGAATTTCAATTAAAAGATGTTTAGTAACTTCCATGGATTTTGCACTTAAGCTCTTGATTTAGATTAATTTACTTAAGTAAAATTAATTAAAATTTATACAATTCTTTGGAAATTTTTTGCTTAATTAATCAAACTAGTCGAAATGTCAAGTTATTGGATCATAATTTAACTAGAGTATAATTAGAAGAAGGTGTTAGTTGCGTATGACCAATAACCCATTTAGGACATTGTCTACATGAAATAACACATGCACATGTCATGTGCTTCTGAATTAGAATAATTCAATGGTTTAGAGTGTCAAATTGCATTTTTGTCATTTTGACTTGAAATGATTTAAGAAAAGTTAATAATCACATAAAATACATTGCCCCATTTAGGGATATATTATCCTAAATTGGCACTTGTATATGACAAGCTTGAACTATTTAGCATGTTTAAGTGATTTTGGCTCAAATTATGCATTTTCACAAATTTTGAGAAAGATTGACAATTTCAACACAATGGTGTTAGGAATTAGATGTCTACATTTTGCCCCTATTTGAGAAGGTATGGCAAGACATTTAGTTGAAGCAACATATTTTTAAATAAAAGAGTTGTCAAGAAGAACTTGGATGGAAATGACCCATGATGCCCCATTGAGAAGACATACGAGAATGAAAGAGAGGGATATAATCTCAAAAAGAGAGAGAAAAAAGTGAAATTAACCCATGGATGAGATTAAATCCATACAAGCCAATTCTTGTAGGTGTTGATTCTCAATGATCAAAATATAATATAATATAATGGGCCCCAAAGCAGGGGGAAGTGGGAAGGATACAATCTAAAACTATGACACACTTTGAACACACCCAAAAGAGGGTGAAAGCTATGCACTTAGGGAATGATTGATCCTGAGACAAGTTACATACTTTAAAATATTCCAGAATGAGGATAAATGTTGTAGAGCTTAGAATTAGAAGATAAACATAGAGCATTTCTCTAGAGAAAGGAAATAATAATGTGCCCTAGTAGGGTAGATTTGTTTGGTTGATAAAGCAATTTTACCCTAACAGGGCTGATTTTGGTTACTGATAATTAATTTTGCCTTAATAAGGTTGATTTGATTGATGATTGGTTGAAATATTGTGCCTCATTAGGGAAAATTAGCAAGCATAGCTCAAAGATATAACCTACTATATAGATTAAATATGAGTGGGCATAAACATAGATGTGATGGTTTAATCACTAAAGAAGCCACCAAAAACCATGCATACAAGGATGTACAAAGTGATGAAAGAGATGAATAAAATAATAAAGGTCGTCAAGCTAACTCGAGATACATCATCTATTCAATTACTACTTACATAGTCCAAATGGACCTCAAGCTAATGTAGTTCACCAAAAAGTGGGAAAAAATAGAATGAGGAATGAAAAATATAAGAAAATGGACCACTATTCAATTAGACTCATAGTGTATGTCAAGAGATGCACGTCTTTGCATGGAGTCTTGCACATAAGCCATTGATGTTCATTTTATTGGTCCATTGAGAGCTGATCTTTGGAGCTGTATTGAGCTTTTGACTTGGGATCCAAAGTGCTTGGTGCTTACTATATCAAAATGAAATTATGCATCATAGGTATGAGTAACCTATAATAACATTGTGTGTCAATTATGATAAGCCAGTTCAAATGTAAATATTTATAATTAAGGATAATGATAAGAACTACCAATACCAAAGTTACAACTATTTACATTTAAACAAAAACAAACAAAAAAGGAAAAACAAACAATACACAAATGTAACCTAACTTAGAATCGAGATATAGACAATCATGATTTAATTAGGAACAAGAATGTAAAATAGAAAAAATAAGACCAACTTAATAATAAAATGAAATCAAGATATGAATAATCAAGATCCATGTGTATTAATCAAGAGATAATTGGAAAACAAACAAAAGGACAAGACAAAATAGGAACATAAAAGGACAAAAGAACAAAATAAACAAAACAAATGGAGAGACAAGGAAGCAATTAAAACAATAATAAAAATCAAATAAACATACACAAACAAGAGTTAGTCATAAAGTTAGTGCAAGTAGAAAATAATTGTTCATGTACACATAGTAGAGGCATTACTCTCTACGACAATGTAACAAGAACAAAAGGCCACAAAGTTTCCCCTAAGTGATAGGAAAACAATAAGATAACAAAATGGGGGAAAAAGAAGAAGAGGAAGAGGGTGGCTGAGATGAATTTAGATGTACAAGACAAGTGGATGTTACCTACATAGTTTCATAGAAACGAGATCCAACATAAACTTTAGGATAAATGTTGTTCTCCCAAGAAATGGTATAGAAGAAAAATGATGATATGAAACCATGATTAGTATTATAAAGGAAATAATAAAGTGGGCTTGCAAAATGGTGAGAGATTTTAAATGGTGAGAGCGATCAAACTTTGGATAATGCTTGTAAAATGACAAAAACATGGGATCAAAATAAAAAAAAGTGTAAAACAATGATTTTGTTTATTTTGTCGATCATTGTCTAGTGTTTTTATGTTTTTGGGATAATAAAAAAAATGAAATATTCACAAAGGTTCAGGGAACTACCTAGTTGAAGAGATGCACGTCCATAGGCAAGCATTTAACCAACAACTAAACCTACTACAATAGGGATCGTGAATATAAACAATATCATAGGAAACCAACTAAATCAGGGAGATGCATGTCCAAGAGTAGAAAGTTCAATAACAGCTAAAATCGATTGCAATGGGGATCATGAATATAAACAATGGCATAGGGAGCCAACTAAATGAAGGAGATATACATCCACCCAATAAAAACTAAAGCCAAATACAACAACCCATGCTCATAATTTGGTAAGGGTAATATGGTGTTAAGGCAACAATGCCTACCAAATAGCAGTAAAATTAATAGAATAATATACAATGCTAGAAATCTGAAGAATCATTCAATTGGTAAAAACTAGGTGCTGATGTATTTATGTTCACTTGTCTGTGAGAGGAAGCTAAAACATACTATCTAGACTAAATTGTTTTTTAGAATTGGTTTTGAATGTGTCCAGAGTGCCTATGAGTCATAATCAATATCATAATTTGTCAAGGGATAAACAATATAGGGTACAATGGCTTAGGGTATGCAAAGAATGTGGTTCTAAGGAGAACGGTCCAAAATAAATATGGTCCAAGAGAGGATGGTCTAGGGTGGGATAAAAAGAGTCAAACTAGAATATAAATGATCCAAAGTGCCAATAGTCCAAAGTTTTAATGGTTCAGAGTCATAAAAAACTATGGTTCTTGTGAGAATGATCTAGGGTAGGTAAAAATGAATATGGTCCAAGATAGGATGGTCCAAGATATAATAATGGGATAAAATGACTTCAACACAAGTTGCTCCCAAGTAAGGGGTCTTGTAGACAATGGTTCCAAAAGTTGTCAAGCGTAGAACTATTTGAGATACATAATGTTCATGGGCTCTATAAGTTATTCACCACCTAGATTAGCCAACTGGTATTCCCGCAATCCATAGTTTGCTATGATCACATATGGGCCTAGGCAATTAGGTTGGAACTTACCCTTATTGTATTCAACATTTGGGTTCTTTTTATTCTCTTTTAAGACCAAATCACCAATTTTAAACTCCTGAGGGATAATGTGCTTGTTATAACTTCTATGCAATCTATTTTTTAAGGCTTGTAAGTTGTCCAGGGCAACCAAACACTTGCCATCAAGGAGTTCTTATTATTACAACCTAGAAATTCTATAATCTTCATCATCTTTAATATTATCCAAAGATACAATGAAGGTAACTCAATCTCAGTTGGGATAATAGATTTTGTGCCTTAAACGAGAAATTATAGAGTGGCTCCTATGGGGGTTCGATGACTAGTATGATAAGCCCAAAGGGCAGGAAAAATTTGCAAGTGATAATTATGGCCAACATCATTGATAATCTTATTCAATATGGCAATAATGGTTTTTTTGACACCTTGGCTTGTCCATTGCCTTGTGGGTTATATGGTGTGGATTTCTTGTGCTTGATTTTATATTTTTCACAAATCTATTTTACATATCAATTTATAAATGATCTACCATTATCAGATATAATGTGTGTTAGAATACCATATCAATAAATGATATGATAATGTATAAACTTGGTAATCTACTTCCTGATGACATAAGGGAGAGAAATGACCTCAATCCACTTAGTAAAATACTTAGTAGTAGTGAGAATATGTTTATGTCCATCAGAAGATGTTGGGTTTATTTTCTAAATGATATTGAGGACCCATGTAGAAAATGACCATGGTGTAGTGATCAAATGTAGTGGCAAGGAAGGTACATGTATCAAATTTCCATGTTATTGACAAGAAACACACTTCTTCACATAATTACAAGCATATGTATCCATTTTGGGCCAATAGTAACCTATTCCAAGGAGATTTTTAGCTAAAACTACACCATTGGTGTGAGCCCCACACATTCTTTCATGAATCTCCTTAAGCATTAGCTTAGATTCTCCCAAAGATAAACAATGAAGTAGCATTTCATCATAGCCTTTATGATAAAGCATTTTTCCAAGGAGGGTATAACAGGCTATGTGATGAAGAAAAAGTATTTGATGATTATGGAAAGGTTAGGTGGAAAAACATGGTCATGAAAATAATTATAAATGTCTTAAAACTAAGGCAATTCAAGTGTGGGATTGGGACCATCAATGGAACATACTCTTTTTGAATCTATCAAGACATGTGCAGGCTATAGGAGATTTTAAATGAAAAACTGGTACTGTTTAGCACTACTATCAATCTATATCATGGACCCAATTATTGCCATTATATTGATAGATATATTGTTGGTCCATGGTACTTGTTTAAACTATAGGGATTTAAAATGAGTCTTGAGATTATCCATAATATGCTTGTAAGGGACAAGCTTATCAACTCTAGTTTGATACAAATAAATGGTTTGATTGATAATCAATTGAGAATCCCCATAGACCATTAAGTGATGTCTATCCCACTGCACTACAAGATGAAGTGCTGTAATAAGTGCCTCATACTCAACCATATTATTGGTACAATGAAATTTGAAATGAAATGCTTTGGGAATTAGATCATCTTATAGTGTAATAAAAAAACTATCAGCTCTAGATCCATGAGAAGTGAAGGAACCATCAAAATATAATTTCCATTATTCAAGTTCAAGCTTTACTTCCTCTATTTTCATAATAGAATCATCTGGAAAATCAAATTTGAGTGGTTGAGTGTCTATAATAGGGGTTTCTACAAGTTGATCATCAATAACCTACCCCTTGATAGCTTTCTAATTCTAATATTCCACATCAAATTCACTCAAGAGCATGACCTATTTGACCATGCGACCTATGAGAGCTACTTTAGATAATAAATACTTAAGGAGGCCCACTTTAGCAATAACAATAGTTTTGTTTTTCAACATATAGTGTTGTAGCTTTTGGGAAGCAAACACCATAGCTAAACACACCTTCTCAATAAGTGTATAATTATGCTCTTAAGCCACTAGTGTGTGGCTTAAATAATAAACTACATGTTCCTTACCTTGATCGTCATTTTGGGTCAAGAGTGCCCTCAGTGCATGTTTAGTCACTAAAATATAAAGAAGCAATGGATGTCCAGGGGTTGGTAGTCTCAAAATTGGTGGGTTATCCAAATATGTGATGAGATTTGCAAATGTTAATTGACACTCATGATCCCATTGAAACATGACCCCTTTCTTCAAGAGATGTGTAAATGGGTGGCACTTATCTACCAGTTGAGAAATGAACCTATAGATAGAATGGATCTTTCCTTGCAGGCTTTAGAGTTATTTAAGATTTGAAGGTGGGGGAATTTCAACAATGGCCTTGAACTTATAAGGATCTAATTTGATCCTTCTTTATGATATAATAAACCATATCAATTTTTTTGAAGTGATGCCAAAGACACACTTCTTGGGATTTAGATGGACCTTATACTCATGAAGTCTTTCAAAGATTCTTCGTAGAACATTAAGATGTACAACATGCATTCTTGATTTAGCTAGAATGTTATCAACATAATCTACAATAATATCATGCATCATGTCATGGAAGATAACAATCATAGCATGCTAATAAGTGGACATAATGTTCTTCAGGCTAAATGACATTACTTGATAATAGAATGTTCCCCATGGTGTGGTGAATGTAGTTTTGTGATGGTCTTATTGAACTATTTTGATATGATTTTATCCAAAAAATACATCCATAAGGGACATCATATCATACCCAAAAGTAGAATTGACAATCATGTCAATGTTGGGTAGAGGAAAATCATCTTTGGGCCATGTTTTGTTGATATATCTGAAATAAGTGTAAAGACGTATACCCTATGGATTTTTGTTGATTGGAACTATGTTTGATATCCATTCAAAATAGTCCATTGGTCTAATGAAACTTGATCCTAATAATTTATTTAGTTTTTCTTTTGCCAAAAGAGTGATGCATGGATGCATCTTCCTCAATTTATATTTGACTAGCTTGACATCTAGATGAATAATAAGTTGATTCACAACTAAGTCAGGGTCTAAGCCTAGCATGTCAAAATATGCCCATGCAAAAATATCAATAAAATCCTTAAAAATGGATATAATGTGATCTTTCTCCTCATCAGTGAGAGAAGCTCTAAGGTAAATAATTTTGGGATCATCATATGTTCCTAGGTTTACTTCAATAGTGTTTTCTATGAGAAATGTAGAACCATCTTCTATAATAGTAGGCAATATGTGATCATGATCTTCTTATTTTACTATAATTTCTTATTGTTCTTCCCAAAGCTCTAGATAATGTGATGAATTTGAATCTGCCTATTCAAGTAATAGCCAACTAGTAAATATCTCAAGAAAGTCAAGATCAAGATGCTCAAAGACTTATTGTTTTGACGTGATACTAGTATTGGCTATGGAGCTAGGACATGATGGACCTTGTGCATCCTTTGGGGATGAGAAAACTTTCCATCCAAGATTTCCTAAAATAGGTTTTCACTCAAGGGCTTATCTTTTTCTTTACTATTTCCATGATTAATGAGTGACTCAAAGAGATTTTCACCTAATGATCTCGATGTTTTATCTTTTTCGTGACCAATAAAGTTTACCTGCTCTCCAAAGTAGGCAGAAGGATCCAAATAAAAATCAAAGCCTTGCTTATAATGCCAATTGGTAATCCATCTCTGAGGCCCATGTACTCTAAAATAGATCCTTCATTTTAGAATTCATCAAGGCGTATGACCAAAATTTTGCTAGTCCCAATCAATGAGTTCAAGATGACACATGCAAAGGGAACAATGGGGTGTTATGGTCATAATGGAATTGTAATCAAATAAGTATGTATCAACAAGATCATCATAAATAATATAATGGGATACTATGTCACTATTAAAAGTTTCATTGCTAGTCAATTTATAATAATCACTATCAAAAGTCATGAGGTCACCCCTAGGTAGTATAAATCTAAGTCATTGATTCAAGTTGAGTTTATCAGCTAATAAAGGTTTCAGGATTCCTTGATCTCATGGGCCAAGGCCTTTTATTATATAATCAAAATTATCCATAAGCTGATCAGGGATATGATATTTTGGATTCTAATAACAATCATCAATGTTGACATAATACAACCAGTCTCCTTTAGTGAAAGCTTCTTGATCTTGATTTGATGAAGTAGAAAGTACAAATACCATTGATGGTTTCTATGTTTCTTTCTTGTTTTGCCAAATCATGTTAGGTCTAATAGGAAATTTTAAAGTTTTTAATTTTCCAAATGATTTAGGAGACTTGGGTAACTTAGCAATATCAAAGGCATCTTTAAGATAATATGTGAAAATCCCTGCATATTCTATAATAACTTGTTTTACAAGAGTTGTGGGAAATGGATTAGTGAAAGTGCAAGCAAGGTCACTAGGGTTGATATAATTGGATTTGGGTAGATACAAAACCATTTATTTGTTCTTCTTTGTAATAAATTTAGAACCAAGGCAATAGTTATAATTAGAAAATTTAGCTTTAGGTGTTTGAAATACTGGTAGGGTTGTAGATCGACAGGATTGGTGCCTTCAATCCCATCATTGGGGAATTTTAGGCATTGATGCAAAGTGGATGGGACAACTTATATTTGATGGATCCAAGGATGACCAATACGTATGTTATCCACAATATGTAATAATATATGATGGGACACAAACCTAACAATGATTAGAAAAAAATAGTATTGAAAGATTCCCTCTTGACATCATCATATGCCTTTATGGTGATCATCTCTAGATGAATGTCCTTGAAAATATAACCCAATCTTTATACAAGTTTGAGAGACACTATGTTTAGCCTTGAACCATTGTCTATAAGATCCTGCTTGATTTTATGGTTTTCAATGATGACCTTAATATATAAGGGGTTATTATGGGTGGGACCTAGAGTGGATATGTATTTTTGATCAAAAGTAACTTTAGAATAAAGACAAATGCCCTATAAGTGTTTGAAACTATTCAGGGTTAATGTCTTAGGGAATAATAGATTGTTGAATAAGGTCATTCAAAATAGTTCTATGGACTTCAAACGTACGTAAAATATTAAAAATAAAAATTTGCATAGGGGTTTTACTCAGTTGGTTTGAGATACTATAAGGCTTTTCAACAGTAGGATGAGATGGTTTAACTTTATCTAGTACAGTGTTCAACTTTAGATTTGAAGGCATAATGTTAACATTGGGTTCAGTGGAAAAAGAGGGTAAAGTGATCTGAAGAGTAACTCATGAACATCTAGTTGTGATTGCATAATTTAGAGGTGGAAAGGAACCATTATTATTAGAAGACAAAGGCAAAGTGCCTTAAAGGGTGACTCACATATGTCTAGTTGCATTGGAGTAATTTTAAGTCAATAAGGAGTCATTATAATCAAAAGAAGGGGGTCCATAAATAATAACCCATGAAAATTGAAGCATAATAAAATTGCTTGTACTAAATGTGGTGTTACCTAAGGGAGAGGGTATTGACCCTATAATAATGGGTCTAGTACTTTAAGGAGCATGAGATAGTTCCCAGGTTTTGACAGTGACAATGGTAATGTGGTTTGCAAAAATATGCCCCACGTTATTGTTGTAGTCGTAAGGTATGGTGTTATAACCCAAGTTATTAGCATGGGTATTATGATCATGATTATGATCATGTTGATTATGATTTTGACCTTGGTTTTGTTATCACTGATTCTATCCTTGGTTTTAATTGTTTCTTATCAATTGTTGATTATGTCTAGGAAATGGATCTTTGTAGATGCCCATATCCTAATTAGTGTTTTGTGAGGCAAGTTTGATCTTCAATTCACTAATTTTAATAAATTATTCAATGAGATGTCATAATTGAACACATCTATAAGTAACATGAATAACAACACAATGGAAATTATAAAATTCATCTGCCTGGTACTAATTAGGTTTGGGTTGATCTTCAAGAAATGGCCTTGGTATATACCACATAATCAAATTAGCTGCTATGAGCTTTTGGAATACTTACTCAATAGGCTCTCCCAATTTTCTAAAGAATCTATATTTTTATTAAATAACCTTCATGAAGGGACTCTTTATAAAGTGGTTAGTGGATTAGCAGAAGCTAATTACACATTTGGAACTATTGGAGCCTACACCTTTTGTACATGTCTTAATTCAGTTACTCCATTTCCTACCATGTTTTTTTTCTAGTTAAACCCCTTGGATTTATTTATTATAATAATTTGGATAGGTGATTGGGTATAATTTGATGTTTTACCCTATGAAGAAATCTTGGCAAGGCCTTTAGTGATAAGCACCTTCTCAATCTACACACCCTTATCTATAATTTCTTCAAATGTGTTTTCACAAGTAAGCCATAGATTATGCACCACCTCAGGGTGTAGGTTCTACAAAAAGATATAATCCAACTAATTGTGTGGAAAATTATGTTGAAAGCATCCAACTAATGCTCTCCATCATTATATATATGTTGTGAATCTTTCTCCATCTTGCTATTTGGCTTTGCACAAGTCAGCTATAGTTAATTCATGTTAATATTGTAAGAGAAGTGGTTGATAAATTTTTTAGATATGTCATTCTAATTTATCACCGATCTCTTGAGTATATTGTCTTACTAAACTTCAAAGAAATAAGTGAAGAAAATAAATACTGCTATAAGCTACCTCTTGGCATAATAGAAAAAATGCACAAATATTTTCATGAGGGTCACCCTTCCCTTTATATTTGTCAAATTTGGGTGCCTCAAAATGAGGTAGAAAGGAGATTTAGAGAATACTCAAATCGAACTGATATGGACATATCTTTTCAAATTTGTATTTATTGATTCAATTTCCTATCTCCAATCGTGACATAATTTCTTTTATCTAATTTTACTCTTGCATGTTTGGTGCATTGGTAGGTGGAATATAATTCTTTGGGGTGGTATATGCCCTTATTATGTTACTTTGTTAGGGATATATACCCTATGATCTATAACTTTGTTTTGATTCACTCCTTGAGTCAAGTAAGTGAGCCATTGATTCTTGGGTTGATAAACATTCCCTAAAGTCGTCCACCTTGAATTGTAAGTGTTTTATTGATTTTGGGGAGTCTATGGTCAATTCACCAAAGTACATGTTGGTTGAGAAGAACTTGCCAATTTTTTTGAAGAATTTATTCAATACGTATTGAATGTTTTATTCTTTGATTTTGTGAAGGAACAAGAGGCTCTTGATGATTGAAAAATGTGTGCTCCGTGTCTAGTGAATCATGTTGTGTAACCTCTTGAGACTTGGGTTGTTCAATTAAGACATCATGATCCATCATATGTGTGTTATGAAATAAAGTGTGTTGTGTTGGTTCTACCATATTTCCTTATTCCTTGGAATCATAATTGTGTATTGAAGTCATAGCTAAAGAGTCAGTCAAGTCTGTGATAAGTTGGTCTGCATATTGTTGACTTATCTTCTTGATCTTGGTGGCAAGATATTGATCATTAGGTATTGAATCTATGAGAGCTTCCTTTTCTTTGATATAAAAATTAATGTTTGATTTTGAAATGAGTGAGGGATTATTCTCACTGTTGTTCTTATACCCTAACCAAGGTATGTAATTATTCCATAAGAAAGTTTGATGGAAATTTAGCACTTGATTCATTCAACCTTAGGTGTGCCTCATCTTTGTCCTCTAGGGGTTAATGTTCAAAATAGTCTCCTTTAGATCCTAAAGTCATGGGAATTTATTCAAATACCATGGGATTGTCTTGTCCATAATAAAATTTCTCTTCCTCATAGTTAGGGACATAAGAGACCCCCCTATGAGTGTACCTTTGCATCATGTATACAACGTTGTTTTCTATGTTTGCTAAGATTTGTAATGTGTTTTGAAAATGTTAACAAGGTGTGTTTTGATTTTATCCAAACAAGTGACAATGCAAAAAGAGGCTATAAAAAGAGAAGTGGCATAATACACATAGTTAGAAGAAATGTTCATGAATTTACTCAACTTTGGTGGGTTAAAATCATCAAATTAGAAGAGGGTATGATAAATTTGAAACCCAAAGTGCAAAAGATCATAAGAAACTTATGTTAAATATACATTAATACCATAAAATCTAGGTACGAATTCGATGAGTTGAAACTATAAAATTAGAAGAGTCTTTTTGATGAAGAAGGTAACAATGCGAACTAAGAAAGTCAATATGTGAAAACACATAATAACTCCTAAGTATAAAACTAAAATCAAATGGGCAACACAATGCCACCACATGGTAATAAGAAGTAGAATGGTTCTAGAACTTAGAGTGTGAGTGAAACATAAGATAACCTAAGTTCACAATGATCAAAAGGATGATAATGAGTCTATATAATGACCTTCAATCCAAATAGGAAATCATACCCAAGTTAACTCAAACCATGTGCAAATGGCAAACCGATTAACATCTTGGTTTAAAACTTAGAAAGTTGAGATTTTGAATTTGAATTAAAAATAAAAGACTTGGATATTTTTAAAAAATGGTGTAGAATCAAGTGGGAAGCATAACAATGTTGTTTAGACAAAGACAAAGACAATGTTTCAAATGAGAATTTGAACAAGGCAAAAGATGATTTTGATTTGGTCAGCATAATACCTCCTTGTTCAAATAAAATGGTGGATAACCAAAGTGTTTAGTTATGACATGTTTTGGTTTTCAAACATGTTTTAGACCCAATAAAACCAAGCAAGTAAAGGATAAAAATATAAAATACAACTAAGTATAATGTTCAAAGTCTTATAACTAATAAGGTTGCTTCGTATTATTGAATTCCATCTATATACATGCTCTTGAGAGGATTTTAAGTGTTAATACAAAAATAAAAGTGCATGAAGTAGTAGGTTTTTTACACCCCCTTGTCCCAAGAGATTTTATGATGACATGGAACTTTGAGCTACTCGCCCTGCATCAACAATATGTTTATAGCAAGTGGGGTTTTTTTATAAACTAAATTTTCATGCGTATCTAGATGGTCCCAAGTGTGACTATCACTAGAGATGCCTCATATTAATTAGATCTACATCAATCATATTTTTATGAAAATATATTTTTATTTTGACAACCACTACATCTATCACTTGCTTAGTGTAGTGCGATGTCTAATTTGCCCCTACGGTCTGAACTAGATTAATACAAATGGAGTTTGCTTAACCACTCAAGAAAAAATTCTAGAGGGTCACCCTTGATTTGTATACCCCACCATGGAGTGGGATTGAAATGATGTTAGGAGATGAATTCTCAAGTCAATGCTTCCTTAAAAAACCCATGAGGAGGTGATGAAATCCCGTTCACAAGCCAAGTTGCATAAAAATAAATGACCAAGAAAAAATACATTAAAAGCTATGTTTGGATCTCCCAAACCATACATATTTGGGGAGAGCCTCAAAAACATTATTTTCATGCCGTGGACAAGGCACAATTGCAAAAAAAGAGCACTTTTGGTCACTTGAGTTCCCTAAAGGGGTCGGGGGGAGAGCATACACACATCCATCATTTGCGAAAAATAAACAAGTATAAAAGATCTAGCATAAAACAAATAATTGTTTACTTTAATGCATCAAATGGAAGTGTTTGTGAAATGTTTTTGGGCCCTTGGCCTTAGGTTGAAAACTTTTAAAACTTTCAAAAAATAAATTAAGTGTAAAAACTCTAAATTCTTTTTAAGCACCAAATGAGAAGTTCAAGACTTAAACAATTTCATACTTATGCTTTTCTCTAGCATGAGACCTACAAATTTTAGAGGGTTTATATTTGCCTTGAAGCTTAAAAGTCAATGAGAAAATAAAGATTGGAAAACTTGCTCTTAGGTTTCTCTATTTTATTACATAGAGATCGATGTCGATCTATAGAGACCGACGCTGGTTACAATAAAATTGATGCCGGTTATAATAAAATTGATGTTGATTGACTCAAAATTGATGTCGATTACTTGTAAACTTATAGGCAATACCAAATTTTTTCAAAAAATGTTTTTTAGCCCAAATAATTATAAAAACTTCAAAAAATCTCTAGATCCTACAATAAAATGATTAGATAGAGAACATGCAAGTTCTTAAAATCCATAATAACAACTAGGAATTTTTAGAAAATCCTAAAAATTTGCCTTTTTACTATGTTATGCCTTTCACGTAGGGATCAATGCTAGTTAAAATAGGACTAGTGTTAGTTATATAAAAATGATATCGATCGGTATGTAAATTGTGTCAACAAAAACACATGAAAAATAATGATAAAGCTTGATTTTTAGGGCCTTTAAGCATTTTTAAGAAAATCTAAGAGTGCCAAATTAGTCTCCTTGCTTGTATGGGATGCAAGGTCCCACCAGGTGTGCCAAGATGTAGAGATGGAATCCAAAGTGAGTTAGATCAAACATTAGTCAAGAAAACTCAAAAAAATACATAAAGAACATAAATAACTAAGCCAACTCCTTTAACGGGGTTTGAAAATGTAAATTAAGAGATATTAAAAGAAGGAATATACCAAAAAACCTTCCCAAGAATATCCCATCTCCAAATATAACTCAAAACATGATTTCCCCTTGATTTGGTGCTCAAGTCTTTAGCAATGATGAGTGGCTTACTCCTCCATCATCTCTCAATGCATCAATGAAACTAGGCTCATGATATTTGATCAAAAGTATGCCAATAGTGAAGTTATCCTATTTAAAATTAAGCATAACAACACTACACAAAAATGACTTGTGAAGATAATTCTACATAATAAGTTTAAACTAGAGAATCTTAAAAATGGTGGTCTTGGCCCTCCTATTTATATATTTTTGTAAATGATCAGAAAGAACCATGATCATCCATCTTCAGATCAAGATGTGTGGCCAAGAATTCATTCAATTTTAGAGGCTCAAATCATAAATACCCTCATTAATATTTGGAAGGGGCATTAAAGGAGGCATGGGAGGCCTTAAACCTGATATTTGTTCCATTTATGGCTTATGGTTGCCAACCCATTGATGATGCCATTAGATGATGCAAATATTAAAAATGAATTTCCAATTAAAATATATTCAATAACTTTCATGGATTTTCCACTTAATCTCTTAATTTGGATTAATTTGCATAAGTGAGATTAATTAAAATTTATGCAATTCTTTGGAAATTGGTTTCTTAATTAATCAAACTGGTTGAAACATCAAGTTACTAGGTCATAATTTAATTGGAGTATAATTAGAGGAAGGTGTTAGTTGCGTATAGACCAATACCCTATTTAGGACATTATCAACATGAAATAACACATGCACATGTTGTGTGCTTTTGAATTAGAAGAATTTAGTGGTTTAGAGTGTCAAATTGCATTTTTGTCATTTTGACTCGGAATAATTTGAGAAAAGTTAATAATCACATAAAATGCATTGCCCCATTTAAGGACATATTAGCTTAAATCAACACTTGTATAGAACAAGCCAAAACTATTTAGTGTGTTTAAGTGATTTTGGCTCAAATTGTGCATTTTCACAAATTTTGAGCAAGATTGATAATTTCAACACAGTGGTGTTAGGAATTGGATGCTTACAATTTCCAACATTATGTAGTATATATGCATGGTTAAAAATAAACAAGTAAAAAGGACTTGGAAAAGTATAATTAATCATAAACAAATGCACTACACATTATTTCATGATGGAAAATGTGTAATAACAAAAGATGACTGAGTATAATAAACAAAAAAGAGAACAAAATATTTTTAAAGCATGAAACTATTGGCACCGAATTAAAACAAGTAAAATCACACTATATCACATTGAGAAGTATGAAAACAATGTAATAAAATAGAAAGCCCCTGAAATAAAAATGGTAAAAAAAATAATAATTAAGTAAATCAATCATACTAAATCACATTGGGAAGTATAAAAGAAAAATAAAATTGGCAAAATAGACTTAAATTAATCACACTAATTCAAGTTGGGAAGTATGAAAAACTTAATAGAATAGCTATATTCTTACATGCAATTAGAAAATAAGAAGATAAAAGTGAAATATTAATAAATTAAGCATAAAACATACTAAATCAATATGGGAAGCATGTTAATGATGTGTAACTCATAATCAATCACAACTTATCTCAAATTTGACACATGTAATTTCGTTGTGACTTAGGTATTGGAAAAATTTGTGAGGAAGGCCAGGTTTTATCCATGGTCTTCCACTGCAACTCACAAAGGGAACACTAATGAGGTGGAAACAACATTCAAAATATTTTAAAAGGGGATGTTTGAAATGGTAATGTGAAAATTTGGTAATTTTTGAGGAAGGCCTAGTCCTATCCAATGTCTTACATTACAACTCACAAAGAGATCCTGAGGGGGAGTGATCAGTGACTAAAAAAATATTTCTTAAGGGGAAATGTGATGATTTTAGGGAATGTAAGAAGCATAATGTAGGTGTCTTATGATAAGATGTTAGGAAACATGAGGCATGCTAAAGACATATAAAAACACTAAGTGACTAGTGACCATCAATATACAAAGGATACCTATTCCCTATAGGTACAAAGTTGTGTAGAAAAATAAGTGTGATACTAAGATCAACTCATGTTGGTTGTTTTGAACAAGAAAAGTAAAATGGACCTACCTTCCCATAACATGTTCCCCGTTCCTCATGACCCCTTAAAGAGCCATCGATCTACTACAAAGATTGGGTACTTGCATGAGAAAGTATGTAGCACTAAAATATTTTTTTATTCTCCTTTTCCAATCTAATGGCCTAATACACCCAAATGGACCTCAAATATATTATGAGTCCAACTATGGAGTTTGAGATTTAATTAGAAAAAGTAGATGTGCTTAAAATCACATATTTTAATGTGATTTGACTTTTGAAAAATTTGAATGTTTCGTTTTAGATATTGCCTTTTGTTAAATGATTTGGATTTTGAGTTTTTATGGCTTTTAAGATTCCTCCTCCATACAGACTTGGAATGAATAATCATGAGAGATAAAATGATACACACGAATGAGCTATAGGATTTGTCTAAAGGAAGCTAAGTATCCAAAGACATGACTGATAAAAACACTTAGGCTTAACTATGAACCAACATGTTATCTCAAGTCTCAACTATGTGTATGCTTAGTTTGTGAAAGGAAATAAGGGGAATAAAGGGAGATCTAGGGTTGACTGGTAAAATGAGATTATAATGAGATGAAATTGTTTTCTAACTGATCACATGATAAATCTGGAATGACTAAAGGGAGCAAAGTTTGTATAACCAAGTCTCAATAACAATTATCCATGTTTAGAGAGATAAGATAACAAACAATAATGAAAGAAAGAACAAGATAATCATAGAAAATTAACTCATAAGAGAACATAAAGAAGAAAATCACACCATAATAAATATGTTGTGTTCAATAAAATTCATCATGTAAGATAAATAAGAATTTGACACAATGTCAAATGATGTAAGATAGATAAATGTAAATTTGGAGCACATTTCCAATCCAAAATGAATAAATAAATGAAAGGACACCATGATTGTGTTCATAAATATTAGTAGATTTGTCGACACATAATATCCATCATGTCTAATAAGTATTTATGAAGTTGAACTTGGACTATAACTAAAGTCTCATTGATTTTTAGGAAAAGTTGAGAAATTAATTTGTGTCAAATCTCATTGATGGAAAATGTAAGAATGCCTATTGGATCATGTTGATGAGGGATATCATGTAGGTGATGCTCAGGAGAAGGAATGGAGATGGAATCTATGGGACATGAAGGGGTCATTGATGGAGAAGGATCCATGTGTGAGAGAATCATAGGTGGAGAAGGGGCCATAGGTGAAGGAGGATCCACGAGTGAGGGAATCATAGGTGGACTATAGGTGGAGAAGGGACCATAGGTCAAGGATGGGACATAGGGGAAGAAGGGGGAGCCTTCTTACGAGGGTGACCTATGGTAAGAAGAGTGGTAGGTATAGGAAAAGTCATGAGGTGGACCTTGAGATGTTGTTGAAGGATGCAATAAAGATCACTCTGATGAGTACCACATTGGTGTTAGCGACAATATACCTCTCCATATTTGGGATGATAGTTAGGTAATACTTTTAGAGGAGGTATAGCCTTGTTTATAGGCTAAGGAGTAGTGAGAGGCAAGGTGTCGATATGTTGTCATAGCTTATGATAATGCATGGAGGAATGATTTTATGTGTTGTGGAAGCAAAAAATATGTTTTTTAGTAGAATTTTTAGGTGTACTAACAAAGGAAGTAGAAACAATAATTAAGGAAGGTTGGTTTAATGAATAGTCTCTAGTCTAGTGAATGACAACTTTATGAATGTCACAGTATGGTTGATCAGTCTATTTGGTGGGTAAAGGTGCAAGCTGCAGTAAAGGGAGTAAACCATCACCAAGGGAAGGTGTGATTGGTGGAGAGACTAGGCAAGGCTCAATTGAAGGATTAATAGGATTAGAAATAGAAAGAGACTTAGCTAGAGAGGGACTGGGAATATGATTCAAATTGGGCTTAGTTAAGGGAGGGGAAAGATGCATGAAACACTGAAGGATAATTACAAACATCTCAAGGATAAGTTAGCTTGAGGAGTCTTATTATCTAGCAAAGTGATAAGGACCAATCATAACATGATCTATAAACATAATCCTATGAGGATATTAAAAAAATGGTGTGCATACCATCTCTACCCTACAAACAAGAGGAAAAATGCTAAAATTAGTAATTATATAGGATAAAATACGATAAGATATATTAAAAGACTGAAGTAAAGAGGAATGATAATGAATAATTCTAGCATCTTGAGCCTGAATAAGACCTCCTAAGAATAGATCATCTACACTATAGCCATTGTCATAGTCAGGTGTGTGAATGATCAATGGCTTAGGTAGGGATGACCTTGTCATTGAATGTGGTGTGATGAATGGAGTGCCAAGTCTTGGTTAAGATAATGGGTATATCATCACTAGGTGGTTGACAGGAACATGGCTTCATAGAAGGTGGAAGCTGAGAAATGAGATGATGCAAGAGATCTAAGTTTTGATCTTGAGATTGATCATGTTAGGCTTATCATCATCTAAATAAAGGAGGTTAGGTGGTATATTCTCGATGAGTTTGGGGTGATAATTGTAACCTCAGGTGGAGTTGATTGGAAAGTTAAAATGTAAAGATTCTTGAAATAAAATGTTTAACAAAGGTTCAAGGGTTATAATCTTGAATACACCATGGTCTTGGAATTATTCAAAATTTTAAGGGTTAGTGTCACTTTGAATCTTATAGATTACTCCATTGTGAGGAAATTTGATGCATTAGTAGGTAAAAGAGGAAACTACTCTCATGCGATTACTCCATGGCCTACCAAGTAAAAGGTTATAAGATAAAGGAAAGTTGAAGATCATTACCTTCACACAAACAATGATAGGTGTAATGATGATAGGGAGACACACACAACCTAAGAGAGGAATTCACCTTCAGTCATAACCTTGACATGTGTTGTGTGTGGACTTAAGATTACATTCAAAATATCCAAGGGTTTTAATAAAATAAAGAGAGGCAATGAAAGTAATTAAACCCTCATTAATCAAGGCATGATTGACTTAGATATCACCAATTTGGACACTGATAAAAAGAGGAGGATCATTCGCATGAAGTAGAATCTCATTGGGGATCATAGAAGCAATGGGGAATTGGAGGGAGAGATAACTGTAAATTGTCTCATCAACATGTATGAACATCTCTTCACATTATTGTAAAATGCTATCTTTTGATCCAAATAAGCTAGCTTCATATCCTACTAGAGGAGGATGAGGGATGTATATTTGAAACAAGAGCTACATAATAAGATTATAGTGATATAGAAATGTTTGTATAAGTTCAAGAAATGGGATTGGAGATGGGAGATTAGTAAGTTTTGCAATAGGATCCCACTCATAATAACCCATAAAGGGACTATTGGAAAGAGGTTCATAGTGTTAAACGAGGTCCTCAGAAGGAGAAGTAGAAGTGCATGAAAATTTATGTTGATAAGATGCAGGATGTTTAATTGGAAGACAAGTGTGTTTATTATATTGAGAGGATGGGATAATTGATATAGGTTTGGTTTGAGATAAATTAGGCATGTTAATATAAGTTTAAGTATCATTCATGATGGGTAAAGAAGTTAGAGGAGTGGTAGAAATGTAATGAGAAGTGTTATCCAAGGGAGGTGTTGGAATTGATTCATCAAAAGATATAAGGTCTTCTTGCCCCAACTATGTTAAGTGAGTTGGGGAAGAGTCTTGGATAACATGAAAAGTGTGAGATGATTGAGGAGTGTGGATGGGATGAGGATCAATGAAGGCAACTAGCCTTCACATATTATTCATATTGACCACATTATCTTCAGGAATTAGGTCTATAAGTCTGTCAACATTATTGGTAGGAGTAGGCTTATCATTATTGTCTTGGTAATGTAAAAGATCTTTGTAGATAACCAAATGAGCATTACCCTGGTTTAAAGCTTGAGTTTTAGTATGTGTTTCATAAGCTTTGAAGGCCATGTCATAATCCTGTTGACATTTATGAATGATAGAATCATGGTCAAAATTGAGACCAAGGAGACAATACATAACCAAATTACGTAATTGTCTATAAGTTTCATGAGAATGACCCCAACTAACATGAAACCAATAGAATTTATTGGGATCATACCAAGATTTCTTGGGACGAGTGGGATCAAGCTCTCATGGAAGAGGCCTTGGTAGATGTTTTTGTAACTCCACTAAGGATAAAGGATTATGAAAATTAATGTTATTTGTTTAAGATAGATGAGGATCAAGGATGTGGTTAGGAGGGGAAGCTTGTTATAGATCCTAGTGAAGAACAATAGCTTGAATAGTTTGAATGGTATGATAAGAATTGATGACACCATCGATAGTAGCATGATGATTTTTTATTTTTGATTAACATGTGAGTACCCATAGCAGGTTGTGATGGCTCAAATTTATGCATGAGGAAATATTGGTGTTTGTCTTGGTTAATAACCTCTTCCAAAGTGTGTGAAGAGAGAGTCTAGACCCAATATTGAAATTTAGGATAAAGAGAATTGGTGAATAGATGAAAAAGGTTATCATCTAACATATTATGTTCACACTTGTTAGATAAGGTCTTCTATTATTTGATGAAAGCTTATGCGGTTTCTATTCAAGTTGCTTACAATTAATAAAATGGGCCAAGATATTTTTAGGGAGATCACTAGTTTGAAACTCTTGAATTAGAGCATTGACTAAATCTTCCAAATTAGTGATGAAATGAGATTTGAATTAGTTATACCAATCTAAAGCATCTCTGGAGAGAAATTTTACTAATATCTTGGTAGCCACAAAAGTATTTAACTTGACCCAATATTTGTATATATTTCCAAATGTTTTTAGGTGTAGAGTAGGATTGGTTGATCCATTGTAGCTAATGGTAGGGATGATACCTCATATATCAATGTTAGCAATTTGAGGCATAATAGGTTCATTTTTAAGGTGATTGATTTTTTTGTTAACAAAAGGAGGTTGAGGGATAAGATTACCATGGGAATCTCGAAGAGGAGGTGGGGGCATTTTGATTAAGCATTCCCCATGGAACTTGTTGAGGGTGATTTTGGAGATGGATAAGATGATTTTATATTTGAATCATTTGGTTGGCATTGTTAGCTTAGAAAATATTAATTTGATTAAGTGTTTGCAATAGAAGTTGATGAGTTTGAGTGGTGTTATTTGAATTATGTGAAGTATTGGCATTGGTATTAGTGGCTTGGGTACCACTATGAGTGTTATTAGTAGCTTGAGAGGAATTTTTAGTAAGTAAGACACTAGTAGCATGATTTGATTGTGTGGCAAAGCATGCAATAGTAGAGGGTGATAAGAAGAAACACTAAATGCATGATTACCATAGGTAAAAAATGATGAAGTAGTGGAAGAGTTGAAAAGAGTGGGTCTTAGAAGAGGCCCACTAGATGTAGAACATACCATGTTAGTAGAGATACTAAGCATGGAGGTGGAAGAAATTAGAGAGAAAGATGTCATAATATGAGAAGGGGTTAAAGAGAAAGAAGAGGTTGAGAGGTAAAGAATCTAGTGTCCACAAATCCATGTGAGAATGTGGGGGAAGGTGAATGGGGTTCCTTAGCTTGACCACTTATCATAAGATGGTAAATGGTAGAAAGATCTTTTCCTCAATGTTGAGGAAATTCATTGATGAAGAAGAGCATTTCTAGAGTATATTATAATTCAGGTTGATCTTCTAAGGAGAAAAGAGGGTTGTGAACTAAATATGAATGGGGAGGGGTTCCACAATTTCTAGTGTGAGTGGCTATATGCACATTACTTAAGTCTAGGGTAGGAGCCACAAGATACTTATGGGAGAACCTATTGGGGTTGGTAAAGCTCAACATATCTGTTGAGTTTAACTTAGTACTATCCTCAAATAGGAAGTTCATGATAAGGGATAAATATTAAGGAAGACTAATTTGATGCAAAGGCAAAGAAGCAAAAAGGATACAGAGTCAAATAGGTCAATTATGTACTATAATCTAGTAGATAGAGAAGAGTACAAAGCCATATAGGTTGACTCTATACTATAGATAGGTATGAAAATAAGTTGATAAAGATATAGGGTTGAACCAGTCGACTTAGTTATATAACCTAACTAGTAGAAAAACATACAGAGTCGTACAAGTTGAATCTATATTGTAGATAGTGTATGAAATAGGTTGAGAAGAATACCTACATAGGTTGATTATGTACTAATATCAGTAGAAAATATAGTCTATAAAATATTATACCAAATAGAATGACAGTGTGCTAAAACACATATTTTTTTTCAATATAATTGAAGCAAGAAGTGGAAGTAAACACAAAAAATTAGATCAATGTGGGTGATCCAATTAGGGCACACATCATAAAACCTTGTACCATTGCTAGCCAATGAAAGTTTTTGTAATACAATACTCAATGATCAGAGAGAAAGCAATCAAATAAAAAGTAAATGCTAATTAAGTGGTCATCCTAAGATTTATTAAATTATTAGAAAGTATTGATTAAGTATGATAGGGAAATTGGCTGAAAATAGGGAACTAAAAAACAATCTATGGATAGTTTTAGGATGTTTAGGCTAAAAAGAATCTGTGTTGACAATAGTATTGGCTTGGTATTGGGGCCTACCCTCTCACTTCATAATCTTACAGTGATAAGGGTGTGGAGTGATTTACTAATATATACCATTAACCACGTATTTATGCTTGGCTAGAAAACCAAGTCAGCTTCCCCCTTGGTGATGAAATCTAAGTAAGTAGGCCTTGGGAAGACAAGTGTTAAATGTATTTTGAATATTGTGTGATTTGGTAGTGTGTCCAAAAGAGCAAAATAGTGTAACTAAATGGTAATTTGAAAAATCACGTATTTATACTATGAGTTACTTTAGGCATGTAAGCAACTAAAAATATAAGTGTGAATTAATTACTAGAAAATAGTTGTTAATTACTAAATTTAGAGGTACAGAGTTGGTTCAGAGGGCACTATATGCAAAAAACACAAAACAAAATCGACTAGGTCGCTACTATTCTGTAGAATGAAAAGTCTTTAAGAACAGAGTCTAATAGGTTGATTAAGTATTTTAGATAGAAGATAGGCTATACAAATAAGTTGACCAGGTTGACTTAGTTGGCTATAGGGTTGCAGTTTTGAAGGTTACTAACTTGCACAAAATAAAATTGAAAGGAAGTACTAAAATGATTGAGAAAGGAAAGAGAGGAAATTTGGTGGGTTTAAAGATGATGAGGATTACAAATTTTATGCTAAAGTGCCTTGAATACTACTTTTAAATTCTACAAAGTTGACTGGTTTGACCCAATTCTGTAAAACCCTATTTGTTGAAGAAGGATAAGATGACTAAGTCAAATTATTTGACCTAGTTTGTTGATTTGAAATACTCTTAGAGAGAATAAGATGACAAAGTTAGCATGTTCAACCTTGTATGCTTATCTATAATTGAATAATAATACTATGTCAACCTATTCAATCTAGTAACCTATATGTGATGAAGACTTGCATAAAAAAATATAGTTATTTTGATATGACTATGTGTTAAACCTACATACAAAAAGTTAGAACTATATTGACTGGTTCAATACAATATTGAAAATATAGAAAAATAATAAGATGATAGAAATGAAAGTGTGAAAGAAAAATTACAAGGATTAGATTCACATTAGATTCACCTAAATGTATGCAATGAAAAATTTAGTAGATATATAAATCAATCCTATCTCAAAGAATATAAATCCTACTTACACTTCTAATTAGAGATACATTATATATTTGAGGTCATAACTAATATGGATCCACTAGACCTAGCTAATAGATCTCTTACCATAATAATATCACTAGGGAGGGTTCCAAAGCCTCTAGTCAAGCAAAACTATGTAATAACCTTAATAGGTCATATGTTTTCATATTCACTAAACTAATAACAAGTAAAAGTCTAATCTAGTTCTCACCAAATCTTGTGGCACAAAGTGGGGGTAATAAACATGAAAATTAAACATGCATATAAGACATATACTCATGTCAATATATATGAAATCCTAATGCATGGAAGAGAAATGCAAATACTTATCTATCTACTCTTACAAAGGAGGAATAAATTTAAGAATACTTACATTTGAATATGAACCCGCTAAGCCTCAATCTCTCCCTTAGCCAAGGTGCTCACAAGAGGTTGTTATGGTATGTAAGGATGATAAGGATAAATTAGCTCTAGGCTACACAACCTATCAATGCATCCAAAAAACTTATCCACAAAATAAGATTTGTTTCTCTAAAAAAAGTATGAAACCCTAAGCTTGTTCTTCAAGTATAATGATGGATAAGTAGATGCATAATATATCTTACTTATTCTTATCTTCTCTTAGAAATGGTGAAATGGATGCATTTATATAGGTGGATCTAACCCTAAAACCTTTCAAAAGTTTAGGCCAACAAGGTAGACCTAGTTGACCTAATATCATAATTAATAAAAATAAATTAGGTCATAGACTAGGTTAGTCATAGGCCGACTTAGAACCTAATAAGTTTTATCAATAAGAGTACAAGGTCAATGGGGCTGACTATTTAACATAAATTGTCAAAAATAGGTTTAGGTTAGGAAAGGGATAATGAAGATGGTAAATTACTAGAAGAGGGTGAAAAATAATAGGCAAAGCTTAAGGAAAATAGTTTTAAGAGACATGTAGATAGTGAGTGATAAAAATAGACAACAATCTTATGAAGCACCAATGGTCTACCCACCCCTTTCATAGTGTACCACTTAAGGCATGCACTTAGAGATATTGAGGCTCGATGAGTTCTTACAAGATAGAGAGCATTAGTAATTGATAAAGTTTGAAAATATTATGTGTATACAAATTATACACTCAGTATTGTGCATAGAAATATACTCGATTATGTTAAATTTACATGGTTGAGTTAAGTTTTTAAATTGTGTTCATTATATATATGAACTACACATATATTTGAATATGATTGCGTATTATTATTTATTCAGATTTATCTTTAATCGTGTAAGAGTTTTGTCCATTTAATAGAGGGACTAGGTATACGGGTTAATTATATATTTTTGCATAGTTTCATTTGGTCAATTATGTGTAGAGGATATAATAGCAAACCCGATTGGATATAGTTGAATATGTGTTTATATTTGCTCATATGTATTAAATTTAAATGTTAATCTTAAAGTGATTGATTTGATACATATGATTTAATAGTTTTGGTGGATGAATGAGTAATTGTGTTTGATTGTCAAAATTATGTGTATTTTATTTACCAAGCACAATAGAATTACTGAGTTAAAAAAAAAATTATTGAGGCCTTTGTTAACTGACTATATACTTAGTGTATATAGTATATTCTAAGATGAATGACAATGGATGCCATCTTAGGAGTATAATGTATAAAATGAAGTATTTCTAATGTATGTGTATATGTGAATTCAGAAAACACACACACACACACACACACACAAATGGTATAATTTATATGATTATTGACTGAGTAATAAATCGAGAAAAAAATATACCATATATATATATATATATATATATATATAAGTATATATAGCTATGTTATGTTTAAAAGTGTTATTATTACAACATTGTGTAAATGATACTTGTTTATATTTCAATATTTGTATAGAAACATTAAATATAGTATTTAAGAGTTTTAAATAAAAAGATTTTTGGACTAGCTTTTGTTATATGTAGAATATGAACAATTTATTAAGCCTATAATATAATGTTGATTCATGGAGAAATAATAATATAAATTGCTTTGTGGCTTAAGTAACTGAAAATCTAAATAAATCATTACCCATAAGGTATGTTATATTGAGGACTATTTTTGATTATAATGGATTCAATGCATTTTATTTAACGAACTAAATGAATGTATGTGATATTTTTGTACTTAGCATAATTTTTATTAGTTAAAGGAAAATATTTTGAATGAATCTATTGATTTTAATATTATTATTTATTTTTATCTAATCCTGCATTCATGATCCTAAATAAATAGTAGACAGATTTCACTGGCTTAATTAGCATCATCAATGCAAGATGAGGTGTAATCTGATTGAGTGGTGTGTATGAAATTGATTGATCTTAAAGATAGTCTATTATTGAAAACTTTGGTCAAAGTAATGTTTTGATTAAACATTGTCATTTCATATGTTGATATAGTTTTCATATTTATGTGATATCATATTAGAATGGATTTATTTATGGTACACATTATGTATTAGATATCTTCAACACATAGGTTCTGATTTATTACTTTGATTCCCGCACTATCATTATCTACACATTTATGAAAGGAGGGCCAACCCCTTGTTTGGTAGATAGTGTGAGGGATCTATGGTCCGTGGTTCGTGTGGAAAAGCACTCAGATGATTCTTTCCCTCCCAGTTGGAGCAGTATACTAGGGACTACACTTGAGATTATAGATTGATATTCGAGTCATGGAGACTTTGCTCTATGGAGTTTTGTATCATGTTTTATCTTTTGAGATATTATTATGTATTATTGAAAATTGTAACATTTATATATTATACTTCTACAATAGTGGTTGTAATGTTGTATTAGTCATGGCTAAATTTGTACTATTTCATTTATGATTAGATGCAATATTTGTTGGTTTCTTAATATTGTTCATGATTTCTATATTTGTTCATGGTGATCCTTAGCTAAGTGAATTAGCTATAAAATTATTGGTTAACTAAATTAATATTTTTAGTTAAAGATCACTAGTTAAGTTTCTCGTGGTGAAATATATATGATGAATATTTGTAATTAATTAAAAATAATTATTACTATATTTTGGTAAAACCCAGTGGGGTTGTTATAGAAAATAACTGAAAGATACAATTTAATAACATATATATTTATTTAAATAAACATGCACTATGAAATAAGAAAATAGATATTATTAGCATTAAATATGATACTAGAAAATAACTGAAAGATATAATTTAATTTAAATGAATGCAAGAAAATATGTAAATAAATATTTGGGCTGACTCTTTGTTAACTTGCTTTAAAAACTTTGTGTATGTAGTCTAATGTCCAACTGGGAATGTGGTGGGTTAACATTGTAGGATTTAAAATCTATTCCTTAAATCCAACTTTTGGCACCAAAAAAGTTATTGCAAGTCTGTATGTCGAGGTGGACAAATGTCCAAATGGGTTTACTAATGATTATTTTCTATATTTAAAAAAAAATGTAAACAAAAAACATATATTTCAACAATACACTAATACCAATTTAAAAAAAGAAAATTTTACAATTTAATAGATCCTTTAAAAAATAGTTTTCATTTAAAAAGCAAATGCATTAAACTAAAAATTTAAATTAAGAAGGCATTTTGTAACATTATTAAAGCAAATTAAAATACGTAAGGCCTATGAAGTGCTTCACATAATTTCCTGAAACTTCATATATTAAACTACTACATTTTAATGTGTATTTTAATATATTTAACCATTACATTAGTACCTCTAAAGTGAAAAAGTAATGAATTGAATTATAGCTTTAAAATAAGTATAAGTTTAATAAACTAATTTGTAATAACTAAGTGGTTATTTATAAAAACACTAAATATTTTCTACAACATTATTTATATATGTAAAAAAAAATAGTACATTATATAATAATGATAATGTATACATTTATACAATAATGATAATATGTTGTATTTTTATTAATTATATATTATATTATTTTATATGTGTAGTAAATTTTTAATATGGTATAATAATATATTATTTTTATTAATTATATATTATATTATAATTATTAATAATAATATATTATTATACCATATTAAACATTTACTACACATAAAATAATGTTTCCTAAATAATATACCAACACAATGAATATTATGTAATATATCAATAAATATATAAAGCAATAAACCAAAAAAATATATTACATTAAATATTATAATAAAAAAAATATATACTTAATCATGTTGTAAATAAATATTCTATTTAATAATATAATGTAAATACACATCATCTAATAGAATAGATAACATCATTATAATATATTAGATTAGTATACTAAAATTATATACAAATAAAAACTACAAATGTCACTAATTTCCTTTCAAATAATTGTGTACATTCTAAGGTATAATTATTCTTATTTAATCATACAAGATTTATAACCAATTTCACCTATTTCAACTATTGCAGAGAGGTTTTTAGCTTAATAAATATTATATTATATTATATAATATATATTTAAATATATTTTACATAAATATTATATGTTATATATCATATTATATATTATGTGATTTAATTTTATATCATATAAATTTTAATACAATTTAATATGAAACAATAATAATAATATGTTGTATTTCTATAAATTTTAATTATATATTATAATTATTATTAATAATATATTATTATACCATATTAAACATTTACTACACATATAAAATAATGTTTCCTAAATAATATACCAATGCAATGAATAGTATGTAGTATATTAATGAATATATAATACAATAAATAAAAAATATACTACATTAAATATTATAATAAACAAAATATATACTTAATCATGTTGTAAATAAATATTCCATTTAATAATATGTAATGTAAATACACATTATGTAATAGAATAGATAATATCATTATAATATATTAGATTAGTATACTAAAATTATATATTAGAAAAAAACTACGGATGTTATTAATTCCCTTTCAAATAATAGTGTACATTCTAAGCTATAATTTATTTTTATTTAATCATACAAGATTTATAACCAAATTCACCTATTTCAACTATTGCAGAGAGGTTTTCAGCTTGATAAATATTATATCAGATTATATAATATGTATTTAAATATATTTTATATAAATATTATATGTTATATATCATATTATATAATGTGTAATTTAATTTTATACCATATAAATTTTAATACAATTTAATATGGATTGTAATATATTATAATTTATATATTATAATGTATTTTAAATTATGCAATATTATATTATATTTTGAATTTTAATATATTTTAATGTTGTATTTTAAGATATATTTATTCATAATAAATTTGTTTAATATTGGATATTGTCTACTTTGAGCATAGGCACATGGCATGTGATTTCAAAGAACCAAGTTTTGCCAGCTTGCAAAGAATGAAGAAAAGAAGATAGACTGGTAACCCACTTGGCAAACAAAGGCTAAACACCCATCAAACAAAGGAGTAGACACAAGAAAAAGAACCATGTTGTCACAAATATTGTAGTAGGGGAAGGGGTATCGGTGTAGATTAGATCTATTTTATAAGAAATCACATGGAACTTATAGCTAGAGAATATACATAATAAGAAAATGCTATAAATTACACAAGTAGTTTAGTCCAAAATTAACCTATGCAAGACTCAGTTAACATTTTGTTTATTCTTGCTTCTTATCTCTAATGTAGGTATGCAAATTTTGATAGATTCTACTAGCTTCTTCCTAATATATAGCCTATGAAAGAGATGCATTTATTTTATATTTACCTGGGGAGATAACATGATGTTGTGGTCATAGATTTAGGTGTGCAATTTTTAAATTATCTTAACATAATCTTGCATCTCACAGTGCACTATCTTGAAGAATTAGATAAAAAAGTATAATAAACATTATTTAGAAGATGGTGTCTTGGTTTGCTAGGTGTAAAGGTATTTGACAAAGTTTTTTTTGATAATTACAAAACACCTAACTATGGTTATGCAGTGATATGTAAACAAATCAATAATAACTGAACCAAAAATACCTTCATTTATCCTTCTTTCAAATATCTGCTCCTAGGTGATCATTACATCAAATATGCACCTCATATTTAACCAAATCATAGCAATAAAACTAATGTGTCTTGTAATCTCAAAGTCAAGTATGACAAAACCATTGTCGACTTGAAAATCAATAATGGCCTCACAGAAATAGGTTAATGCTCAAATGCTACACCATAAATGCTTGTTGAGATAGCCACACAATAGCTGTAAGGAAAGGCAACTAAGTTTGATGGAAATAAACTAACATTTATAGCCAACAACCTCTCCAAACAACTGCTCATGTATATTTCCTACTCCTCATGTTAGGTAAAGAATGATGCAAGTGTCAAGTAAAGAATGAAATTCAAATGACATATTCTTTCCCTTGTCTCATGTGAGATGAATCTCAAGCTTTGCCCCACCATATAAGCCTATGAATAATTAGTCCCTACCAAGGTAGGACTATAAGAATCAATTTTAGATTAATTAGTTTTTATGTAGTCAATAAGAAAATTTAGATTGCATATTATAACAAGGGCACCATGTGCCAAGTCCATGCAGGAGTTTAGAATAGTTTTAAAATTTGTTTTAAGTGTTGAATATAGAGAGAAGATTTTTATCAAGTAAAATTATTTAAGAATATTTATGACATTGTTAAACTACTAGTCTTTGGCACCAAAATTGACATGGTCATAATTACCTAGTTTAGACATTTGATACTAAATAGGGACTATACTAATGGGATAAATGTTAATTACTTGATGTGGATTGAGAGGACATGGGATTATCACTCTAACATTAGCATTATAACTTTGGAAACATAGAATTAGCCTCTTGAATTTCTTCACAAGAAAAACAAAACAAAAATAAAATGAAAGCATTTAAAAAATAAAAATACACGTTTTATAATTTCAAGGACTATAAGTTGTGGTTGTAGCTCCCTGCACATATTTTTCACTGAAGTCTATTGTGAAAAATTTAGGGAATCAAGCATATTTATATTGTTAAGACTTGAGAAGTTTCTTGACAATTATACTCTAGATAAGGTTAAGCAAGAAAAAACCTAAATGGGTTAGCATTTTATTATAATATTGAACTTCTATAAACTAATCAACTACATTTGAAATATGATATGTCCTTCAAAAACACCAAATGAATTACAATAGTTTATAATATTCAATAGTATCCTACAACCCAAAATGTAGTGCTCCACTAGTACTAACATTGGAGAGCCATATAGGGAAACACCATCTAAAAATAATTAATATAATTTTAAAAGTGGAATAGTTGTCTTACTGATTTAACTTTTTAGAGTTATAGAGTTTAACTCCTAGGTTGTTAAAGGGTCTAAGTATAGTAAACTAGGGTAAAAATATATAATAAATATAACCAATGATTTGTAATAGAATTGACCTAGTTTGACCTTTATAAAATTAGTAATAAATAATATAAATAAGTACTTAGCTATAAATTGACTGATATGGGAGATCTAGAGGCTATAAAATGGGTCAAGAGCTGATCTAAGTGTTATGAATAAGACCTAAGTGTTAAAACCCTTCTTAGATAGTATCACCCTAATTAGATAGTAGCACCATATGGCACTAATGTCCTTATTTTGGCACTAATGTCCTTTGTGTAAAATTATTCTGAGCTTCTAGGTGCACCAATGTCTAGGTTTGCCAAGCTTGTTATTTTGTGCAAGAGTTCTAGTTATCTATAGATGGTCTATTTTGATTGATTTTATTGCAAACCCTAAACCTCCATATTACTAGGGCATCCAGTTTGCACAAGTAGCAAAGTGTGTTGTTAGTGGAGTAAGATGGATATCTTCAACACCCCACTGTGATGAGAGTTGCTTACATACCAATACTCTGAAGAGGGATCTATCCTGATGTAGTTCTTCCAACCTAAGTATTGGTGCAAGTGCAAGTGATGCTATTATGAATGTCAATTTGTGTGTTTTAAACATTATTAAGACTATAAATCTCGATAATCTAAGCTTAGTAATGTTGTGGATAACTATATATAGAAGTAGGGTAGAATAAGAATTGATAACCTTGATTCTGCACAACTTGTTCTGAGTTTGTTTGTGTAATTTGCATCTGATTTCCATCTAGTAGATAAAGGACTAAATGCCATGGAGTTTGCTATTGTTCCAATTATGGTGCTAGTGTCTAGGTGGTATAACTTGAGGCACTAAGGATCAAGATGTTGAAGTGAAGGTTTGGGACTACTATAAGGATGTTTAGGGATATGTGTGGCTTGCTGAAGGTTGGATAAGTGTCTAAATAGGCCTTAAGATAGGTCTAGGGATAAGCTAGGGATGGGTGGTCTCAAGTAACACTTTTAATGCTTAAGAGTCATTTTTAGATTATTTCATTTCCCCTATTTATTCTAGAAATGCAACAAAGTGAAATGACTAGGATAAAGGAAAAAGAAGCATACCTAGACTTACCTAAGAGTTGAAGCCCATGAATCTAGATCTGAGTATGTGAATCATGCTCCATCGTGTGTCCTACAAATGAAATGTGTATAAAATAGTTCTTAATAGATATCAAAATTAAAATAAAAAATTGAGTAAAGATATAAAAGAGAGGAAAGGAATGAATACACCTCATTAGGTATGTGAACCAATGCATAAACCTAGTGATAACATGTGTGTGTGTGTAGATAATGATTAATCAATGAATAAGTTTGACTGAGATAATGGCTTGCTCAATCCTCATGTGTGGGTGGCTGAAAAACTTAATTTGTTTTTGATTCCATCATTGCCTACCCCTGCCTGGTGGATCATGACCTATGAATAGTTTGGATTGCATGATGGTGTGTTCAACCCTCTCATGTAGGTGGTTCAATAACTCAAGTAGACTATGACTCCATCATTGCCTACCCATGCATGGTGGATGCATCTAAAATTAAAACTTCATTATGTAACTAAAGATGTGTAACTATAATTGGAACTATATTTCTTGGCTTTGTGGCTACTCAGGAATATTAGGTGGCTTCGATCCACTTGGGAATGCCAACCACTATAGATGGAGTAAGGCATAAATATGGTGTGTAACTTGGGACATGGTGTCTAGTGTGTAAAACATAGAGAATGACATGCATTTTGTTATTCTTTTTGATCAACTGATGCATAAGTGAGCATATGGAAATAATGTGCTGTGCACATGCCCCTAAGTCTAATATCAAAGTATATAGATTTTAGATTGAGTTGTAATAATCTATATTTAATCATTTGAACTAAAATGGGAATGATCATGTCATACATTATGCCCCCAATATGAGCAAACTAGTATGAATTTGAGCTAAACTGAGCCAAAATTAGTAATTTGTAATTGAACATGTGCAAACTTGGGTTGTACCTACTATAATTTTTTGACCAATCTATAATTTTTTGAAACTAAAGATACTAGACAATAGCACCATATCTTGGATATTAGCACTATTTGGAATTATTGTCCTAATTTAAACACTAATATCCAATTATTTTGATTTTTGTGCAACTGAAATTGATCTATGTATCACTATTTCCCACTATATTTTCCTGAAACTAATTTCTAAATTATGTGTCTGTGTGCTGAAAATTATACTCTGAATGCATTTAGATAGCCTAATCTCTATGACAAACCAATGTGAATTCCCCCACTTTTGAGGGGAGTTTTTGAACTTGTGAAAGAATCATCCTTAAAATAAAAATCTCTATAAAATGTGTGTTCGCCAAAGCATATAATGTGCATACATAACATTAAAATGTAAACCAATCTGTGCATAAATTTGTAGTGAATGATGTATGTTAGAACTAACATTAACAAGTCTATCAAGATAGATATAACAATGTATGTGAATAACAAATATGAGTAATAACTGAGTAGATACCTAGGGGGATGGGACATGATGTTTGTCACAACACTCAAGTAGAAAGGGGAGATGCATGATGTCCCTCATGGCATATAAAAATAGAGTGTATAAAAATCAAGAGATAAGTGTCATGGCCATGACACATATAATAAAGCATAACACACATGAGGCACACAAATTAGGCCAAGGGGACACAATACAAGGGACATGGGCACATGTCACTAAATCTGATAAAATAAGACATGTAAGGACATGTTTAAATATTCACATATGAAAACAACAAGCAAGTTGGATTAGAGCCACATTGAAGGACATGTTCAAATTTACACATACATAATCAAGAAAACACACATAAGGACGTGAGAACATGTCCAAAGCATACATATAATGAAAAAAGTGTCATAAAGCTATAGAGCAATGGCATATTCAAATGACCTTGAATAAAATAAGCATAGAGACACAATCAAGTCTAAACTAAGAAAAATAAAAATGAAAGTATGCATGAACATGTGGTACACATTTGTATAAGAGCTAATATGTACATAGGCTAAGTCTAGAGTAGTAGTAGTCAACAATAAATTTGAGCAAGTGTAGGATGATCAATATCAAGATATAACAATGCTAAATCTATGATGTAGAGTTTAAAAAGATGTAACATGGCAATTGAAACTGTGTATAGGATGCCCCCAAATGGGTAAATGTATCAAATGGAGAACCTATGTTTTTATGTATATGCCTCTAGTGGGTAAATAGTAACAAATCTAGATCTGTGTAATAGACCTAGGTCTTGTAAGTATCTATGAGCACTTGACAAGAACAAGTGAGGCAATGTATGTATGATAATAATCAACTATACTAAGATAACTATCATATGTAGTACCTAACAAGTAAAAGAAGTGTAAATATGGAAATTCATATAATCTATAATTGATGTTTTTGATTAAATATTTGAATGTTTTTGTGTTTTGACATATTATATTATTTTTTTAATTTTATGGATATAATCTATTTATAATTAACATGAAAATAAAACTATATACAAGGAATAAGAGTGAATGAGACTGTGTACAAGAAGGGAGGAACATAATAATTGATGAGTCTCATGGGAGACTCACTATCAATGTGGCTTGTGTCAAATAAAGGAATAATAATAATGCATGCTATGTGAAAAGGTAACTAAGGTCCAAAAACTTATTGTACTGAGTGATTTATAATTATTATTACTTGTGAAGTGGTGTTAATAATCCATGAAGCTAACTAGGATGTCCTATGAACAATAAGGGTCTTATGGACCTATCTTGTATAAGATGATATAGCTAGCATGGGTGCCCTTTGCTGAGAACTCAAGGAACTCAATAACACTAATCATGGAAGGAAAGGAATATAGGGAGGCCATCTAGAATCTATAACATATCTATGATGTAGGGGGTATATCTACTAATGGTCTCTATGGGAGAGTATGTGTATGTGGTAACATTGTAGGAGTATACCTCACCTACACTAGTGTCTCTACTAAAATTTATGGTGTATTGATGGGAACTATGCTCAAAACTATAATTGGTACATATGGTGTGACTTCCCATGAGATAGGTAAAGGATACTCATATGAAAGACCCTCAACTATGATCACTTTATTAACATGTATATAATTGAGGTATATGTGCATATTATATGGAATGTATCCTAGCTATTGTATCCATGGCCTACCCAATAACATGTCAAATGTGCCTGCACTAGGTACTATTAATAATCTAGTGGCCACATGTGTTGGTCCAACCTATAGTGGAAGTACAATCTTCCCAATGGATCTCTAAACATGGCCATTAAAACCACAAATAACTATGTCAATAGGAGAAATGTCCTACTCTAATTAACCCAAATGCCATATAAGTGTGATAGTGCACATGTTAATACTTGACCCATTTCCAGTCATAAAAATATAAATAGGATGATTATCAATGAAGGCTCATACAAAGAGTACATATAAATCTGAATCATCATTAACAATCTCCTACTCTATAAAGTGATGAGTGGTATAGTTGGTACTATAGTATGATACACACTAATGCTTTTTGTAGGGGTTGAACATCCTCTATAGTAGTGTGATATGATGCCAATGGTGGATGTGCCTAATACATATAGTGCTAAATTTCCCCTTATCTCATTATTTGTATGCTTTGGAAATAGATCTAAAAATATTTTCAATGACTTATCTTCCATTTTTTGAACTTTAGGTGGCTTCGTGGGTGTGCCCACATCAATGATGTTGGCCTCTATTAAATCTTGTATGTTATGTTTCAAGCTGATGCATCTATTTTTAGTATGGTCTGGTGCCCTGTGATAGTTACAAAATGCATTGGAATAATAGCTCTTTGGAAGAGGCCATGTCGTATCAACCTCCTTGATGGGAGGGAGAGATATGGAATTGCATTTCAAGAACTACTATAAAACACATGTCGATGATTCTATAAGGTTGGTGAAAAACTTTTGTGGAGGAGTTGATAAAACCAAGAAAGGAGGTGGCTCTCAAGCTATATTAATTATGGAATTTGGATCACTCTTATTTTTAGTGGCTCTTACTTTGTATGGAGGATTACAAAACTCTTAATAGTTTATTCTGACCCACTTGTATATTTTAATTTTCGCATAGAGGTAAGTTGAACTTCCCTTTCTTTCACCATGTGGCATAAATATGTGAATGTTGGAAACTTCTTGAACAAGATAACTTCATGCAATGATGGTATTAAGTTCTGTTTGAATATGTCTTGGAGCTCACAGTCTACCATGGGGCTAGTCATCTTTGTCAATATAGTTTTATATCACAAGACATATTCTGCAATAGGCACATTATATTTTTTCTTTAGTTATGCCACTTAAGCATATGAGATCTTATCACTGATTTTAATTGAAAAGTGTGCCAAAAACATATCTGTCAATGGATTGAATGTGGTGATATATTTATTTAAAATATCATAGAAGCACTGTAAGGCAAAGTATTTTAAATTGCATGGGAACAACTTAGTAAGGAGATAATAATTGGACATGTAATCCAAACATGATGTGTAGAAATATCATAGATGGTGCTCTGGGTCACCCTTTTCATCATACAAAGTAAGCTTAGGTGCCATGTAGCAAAGGAGTTACCACTATGTGATGTGACAAAGGTATATGTAAAAGAACATGAAAATTCAAGGCATGTGATGGCCTAGTAGCACCTTGATAAAGATGTAACACCTTAGATTGAAGAGAATGAATATCATGCATAAGAGATTGTATATGCATAAGGGATTGTATATCTAGGGATTGTATGATCATTTAAGGTTGCTGAGTTAAAATAGGTTATTGCACAAGTTGAGTTTCCCTCAAAGTAGGTGTAATAATATTTTTACCTGGGGTAGTATAAGATTGACCATTATTTGATTTTTGATGTTTTTTGTGGATAATATTGATGATCCAAAACTTATAAGCTTTGGCTAAAATATAATTCAAGAAACAAGAACAACACAATTGAACTAATGCTATCTCTGAGAAGAGATGTTTTAATGATCAAATTTATAGACCCAAACATATGCCTATCTCTGAGAAGAGATGTTTGATTTCCATTTTGGGTTACATCTTCATTTATACATATTTTGAAGGTAGGAATAAGATGTTTAAGTTCACCAATATTGAGGGAGATTAAGTGGTTCGACTTCCATGATTTAAAACAATACAAAATTTGAGGAATTACTATTTTTAGAAACTATTTTTAGACTACACTACTAAAATTAAAATTTGGGGCACTTCTATTTGGTTTTTTAGGATCAAAACCCACTAAGAAAATATTTATTCCATCTCATGGTATTCCCATCATTCTTATCTTTCCAACAGTTCAAATGGGGAGTCAAATAGAGCTATGGTGCAAAAGTTATGGCTCCCAGAAGTTTTGCCACCAATTGGAGTAGAACCGTCACCTAAAATATTGCTCGGATCAATTGATAAGGTCATCTTGCATATCTGAATGTTTGGAAAAAAAATATTGTAATTATCTCTTATCAATTTCTAATCAAATTGGTTGTTGAATTCTACCATTGTAGGTTGGGAAGTAGGAAAACAAATAGTTGTATATTTTGAACCTTTAAGGAAATTTAATCTATAAAAGATTGCAAGAATTAAATACTAAAATAAATTTGAGATTTTAGAACTAATATCTAAGCATAAAAAACAAAAGGATAAAAACCCTAAGATCATATAAGGCTAAGGTTTTGAGTAGAATTTGAAGTAAGTTGAGTTCACCAAATGATTTAACTTTTTAAGGATTATGGAGTTTAAGCCCTAGGTTGTTAAAGGGTTCAAGTATAGTAAATCAAGGTAGAAATATGCAATAAATACAACCACTAATTTATAATAGTATTAACCTAGTTTAACCTTTTTAAAAATAAAATAAAAAATGTAAATAATTACTTAGCTAGAAATTGACTGAGATGGGAGATATAGAGGCTTCAAACTAGGGTAGGAGCTGATCTAAGTGTCATAGATAAGATCCAGGTGTCAAAACCCTTCTTAGATAATAGTGCTCTAATTGTGTTAAGAATGGTAATACCATTCCATGAAGCTAATATCTGAAGAGTTATTAATAAGAACATCATAAATATAGATGCAAACAAATGAAATGCAACACAAAGGAAATCAAATGATTATTTAGACTATGAGAGAATGAGATGCCAGTATAAAGGTAAGCACCTACTTATATAGGCAAGGCAAAATACTCATCTAGCTAATCTAACCAATGTGGGATATATAAAAACCCACTACAAGATAAAATAGCTAGCTAAGACACTGACAAATATGACAAATACACATGAAATACATACTCTAACACCCACCCTCAAGTGAAACTAAGGGATAAAAAAGTCCAAAAAAAAAATATTGGCACATCCACAGAATGAGTCTTGACAATGAAGCCTACTAAGGTACTCATGTACAATATGTATCCATGAAATGAATATGGAATATGTCCTCATGAGCACCCACCAATGAAAACTTAAAAAACCCCAAGCATATCACACAACTCAATGAAATGAGGTGATGCAAAAGGCTTCGTGAAGATGTCTGCAACCTACTACTGAGTTATAATGTACTTCAAGCTAAGAATGCCATCCTAAATGTACTAATGAATGAAGTGCACATGTACCTCAATGTGCTTGGTCCACAAATACTCAACTAGGTTGTGAGATATATGAATTGTACTCTAGTTGTCACATCAAAGTATAGTGGGTGAATCCTGCATGAAGCCAAACTCTATCAATAGTTGACAAAGCCAAAGAACCTATTGAATCATTGTAACTACTACCTTATACTCATCCTCTATAGATGAAAGTGAAATATCCTGCTACTTATTACATAACAAAGTAATAGGTGAAGATTTAAGACAAAATATGTAGCCGTAAGTAGAATGCCTATCATCAAGAGACCCTGCCCAATCTGAATCACCGTATCCAACTAGTTGAGTAGAACCTTGGTGTAATGTAATCCAAAATGAGTAGTGTCTCATAGATATCTCAAAATCCTCTTGGCATCTTGCTAATGATGGTCATGAGGGGCATGTGCAAACTTAGATACAATCCCAACTGCAAATGAAATATTAGGGTGGGTATGGGTCAAATACACAAGACTCCCTACCATCTACCTATACAATGTAGGATCACAAAGTGGATTAGTATAAGAGGTAGTGAGAGTCTCTCCAAATTGAAAAGGAGTAGGACTTGGCTTGTAATCAACCGTGCCAAAATACTGAAGAAGATCAAGGTTGTACTTCTACTAACTCAAATAAATCCTTGTATCTAACTGTGAAATCTATAGACCAAGGAATAAATGTATAAGACCAAGATCTATCATGCCAAACTATGCTAAAAGTGCCTATTAAATAGTCTGAATCTGAGATAAGTAGCTACCTGTGAGAAGCAAATCATCAACATACAAGATTAGAATAATAATGCCCTCCCTAACATGTTGAATATACCCTTGAGAATCCCTTAAAATAAAACATGGAGACCCTTGAGAAGCCCTTGAAATAAAACATGGAAATTTTAGCATGTCAAGGTCTTTTATAGAATTTGAAGATCATCCACTTTATTAAGAGACAGACTTATATGGTTTTCATTTGCTTTAATCTAGACTAACATTGTTAATGAAGTTCATTTGGTTATCAATTGCAAGTTCCATGACATATATCACCATGAATTTTGTATTCCAAAACCCTGGCAAACCCTCAATTCAAATTTGAATAAAGGTGAGAACCAAAATGGTGGGAACCATTTTAAAATTCATTTATAGAATTAAGTATAAAGCACATATTCTAGGATTAGTCACGTTTTTTAACACAAATTGACTAAGAAACTTAATCTCCTTCATTATTTCCTCATTTTCTAAAGTTCCTTATGGCCTAAATAAATTTCATCATGAATGGTCCTTTTATATTCCCCAACTTAGCCCAAGACTTTAATACTAAGGCCCTAACATATTAATTAATATAATTACAACCTTAGTCTTAGTGCCTTAAGCCTAAGTTTTTATTGTCTCCACAATCCTAACATTAACTTCCTTGCACCTTAAAGGATCCTAAGATTGTCGCTTTATCATGGTATTTGATCTAATGATGTGAGGATAACCCAAACTTTGGTTTAAATAACATGCATCTTTAGTAATCTGATGACCTACTCTTATTCATTAGGACCCGATCAAATAGAGTGAATCATAATTAAAAATTCAAAAAGATGTAAGAAGCCTAAAAGATGGACACATGACACCATCATATTTGAGGATCAAAAGGAAAGGGGCCTACCGACATGACCACCAATCAAAATCAAGAACTTAGATCAAGATCTTATAGCTATCGCTTTATCATGAGATTTGATCCAATAGGGAAAATTAATACTAAAACCCTAGGAAGCCCCAAAAAAATGCCAAGTGGTATCCTCACATTTGGCATTGAGTATTATAACAAGCTTAAAATTGATGTTTGCATGAGTGTCATCCAAACGTTCAAAAAGATGAACTTGACGCTCATGCGACCATAAACTTTAAGCCTAGCAAAATTAAAATTTAACTGGTTTAAACTTGATGTCCATGCGACCATCAATTGACACCCGTGAGGGTGTATTTGTAGTCTATGAGACCATCAATTTTAACCCAATGAAATATCTTACTTAGTGTTCAAATGGCATTCCAAAATTTTATTTTAACTCGGAAGTGGCTTCTTAATCTAAAGGAAATGCTCAAAAGATGTTCAAGCAATGGGAACCTATGACCTGCAAAATATGGAAATGGTCTTATATTATAAATAATTAATCTAAATTCATATAGAAGGGTCCTCATGGAATTTTGTCATGAACCTTAAATTATGAGCTTATGCTAATTCTTATGTTAAAAAGGGAAGCCCTTATCACACAAAGTGTAAGCTAACTAAAGGTTTTTATATGTGGTGGCCTAAACTATTTAGACCTTTGCCCCTTCATTATAAATTAGGAAATTTTGGCATGTGTTCCTTATCCTAAGGTTTATTCCATGCTTAATAAACATGAAAAATAACTTAGCCTAAGGAACTTAATCCTAGATCATGACTTTAATAATAAACTGACTTAACATTTGGGCATTGTTTGCAGATCAATGGTTTGTGCCCCATCACTGGATTTGATCCAATGGCATGAGGGTGCCAATGGATTTTAGAAGGCCCATAATCTCATCACATGGTTGATACTCATTTGATGAATGACTAACCAAAAGATTTAGAGTATGGAGAAGGCATGCAAAATGCCAAGGGTCACGATCATGGAGTTTACAATGGAGAGACCCAATCACGTCTAAGGGCCCAAATTATAATCAATGGCTTATGATAATATAATATTTTGATCCTATAGTGAAAAATGAAGGAGGTATTTTTAAATACCAATAGTTAGTGTTCAAATTACATTTATGAAAAATTCCATGAAAGGTCAAGACCAGTGCCACATAAGCACCACACAAGCAGAAAAGGATAAAATTTGAGATCTTGTAGGCTTGAAAACACAAAGGTATAAAGGAAAAGGTCCAAATAAAAACTAGAACATGTATAAGCCAAAGCCTAGATATCTTCCACCATTATAGCTCCAAAACCCTAAACCCTGCATAAAAGCGACCCAAGTAGATTTAATTTGTTATAATTTGATCAAAGGATAACTTAATTGTGTTTTTGAGCACAAGAGAGCTTTCACAAAGATTGTTTACAGTCTGGCATGATCAATTAATAAGTAATATAAACCATGGTAGCTAGAAATTAGTAATTAAAGGAAGATATCAAGCTCTATTTGATAATAGATAGTAAAAGCCAAATATTCAAGGATACAAAGTTGGACCTCACAGTATTGAACATCTAGGGAATTAGGAATTGGTCTGAGATCTTCTTCATGATAGAAGAGTTGCAAAACATTTCATAGGATAAAAAAGGAATTCCACCATGAGTAGGTGATACTATGACCTAGTTTTTATCTAAATGGTATGCCTTCATCATGCCATGACAAAACCAAAGGTATTACATAGTATTGATGTCCTTGTACCCATATTTGTTGATTGCAAAATAGACAATGAATGGATCATTATAGAAGGGAACTCGAAGGGGGTATCTTAAATTTCCCTTATTGCTTTAAAGAAGTACTAAAAGCTCCCTCTTACACATTTGGAGCTTTCCAAGGTTAAGGAGTGGACCAATAACCATGACTTGGACTCTATCCTTAGACCCTAGCTAGACTCAGGACCTCACATATTTAGAATTCTTGATGGAAAAATTCCTATCATGTAATTTAGAGAAGGGATTAGGGTAATAATTACCCTATCGAACCAAGCCTTTGATGGACCTTCACTTACTTATGTGAATAAGATCTGGGTCTCATATATACACTTCTTAGTAGAGAAAAAACTTACCCCTCTAATTGGGGACTTAATCAGTATTTTCCCAACTAGACAATTCAATGTCATTAAAATAAAGACCTCAAATCAATTATTTATTATTTCATACCTAATTGAAGCCCTTTTGGCCTCAACCACCTTCCTTGGGATTAAGAATTGGTCCACACAGGGAAAGATAACCATCTCACACTACTATTCCAAGCTGCACATCTTCAAGTACATGAATCACATGTAGTTTATTTGTGACTATATTTACCCTGCTATAGTGGAGGCCATCACAGGTGTTCCCATGCCTAGTCTCCACCCCCTCATCAAGAGATATGTTGAAATGATAGGGGACATATGGTATTACCCTAATTGCATAGTCGTTAGGGTAGAAGGAATCATGACTCAACCTTACAAATTGCTAGTATATGTTCCAAATAAGCTTATAGAGCAAGAAATTGCTTCCCAGCTCATCCATGGCATTGATAAGACCTAAAAAGAGAAAAGGAAGGGCCTAGTTCACCCTTTCCCCTTGAATATTAGGAAAACCATTATAAAAGGCTGTAAATAGGTAGAGGTTATGTCCACACATAGGAATTCATTTGGCTTCCAACTAGATGAACTCCAAATGTGGGATTCAAGGAATGTAATTGGTGACCATTTAAGGGACAAGAAGCTCTCAAAGATATAATATGGACATCAACTTAGTGTCCATGACACCATATATATCAGGGCTAAGAACTATGAAGAGGTGTTGGCTAGGATCTAAGGCCATAACATTAAGCTCAAGCATAGATTGGTCAGGGCCAACAAGCCATCTGGGGAAACATGGAAAATACACCCTTTATAATACCATTTACTACCTAGGCCATCTAGGATAGCCCATGAGCCACCTCATATAGAGTAGCCACAACCCCAATAGCAAGATGAACAAGTTTAATGTGAACAGGGTAGAGGGAAGGATAAAGTTGGAGAGGTCAAGCTAGAAGAAAAACCTGGGGAGGGACCTCCATCTTCAACACTGCCCCAAAGGCCACCTTCCCCAATTCAACATGTAGACATTATAGCCTTAGAATTGGAAGAGGGTGATCTCAAAGAAATTGTAGAGGCTTATGAATCTAATAGGAAAGAGGAACCCAAGGAAGACACATGGAAAGAGCTAGTCCTAATAGCATCCCATGAGAAGAGAAAAGTAAAACTAACAATGGTCCCTGTGGGACCAAAAAAGAGACTGAGATTCACTTTCACTCATCCCACTAGTGAAGTAAATCTATTCAGAGAAAATTTCCCAATCCATGGACCAATCATTCTTGACTGGTTCATCTATGGGAGATTATAAAAGATCCCCTCTCTTTCTCATTCTTGGGCCATGACAAGGGTCACTGATGTGGGAATATAAGATGATATGAAGCCTTGGATAAGGGCTATAATGGATTAGGAATAAAAAATAGTTATGGTCATTGAAAGACCTAAAGGAAAGAAGATAGATGCTTTGAGAGCATCTACTAGCTCAAGTACGGAGGTCCCAAAACCTCCCCAATTCAAGGAACCAATCACTACTGTCCATTTCAACCTTGAGATAGTTGGGTTGGAAAGAATAACAACCAGGATAATTATGGTTGGGATAGAATAATTCACCTTTCAAAAGGTGGAACCATTTATAGGACTAACCCCAGTGGGCAACCAACATCTTAGAGAGACTGTAATTCATTTAGAGGATGTGGAAAGTCTAATTGTAGCCCGTTTAGTACAAGCTAAATATGGAGTCCAAGGTATGAAGTAGAGGATCAAAAACTTGGAAAGATAGAATGAAAACTTATAAAAATAAGCAATTCTATTAGTGCCAGATACAATAATCAAGTTGCTTGACAAGTCATTTTATGACATGTTTGAGACACTTAAGTTGATGAAATTAAGGCAAAGTAAATAATAAGGGCAATGTGAACTAGCCAAGAGTTTAGTCACCCAATGGTAGGCCTCTAAGGATAAAATAGCTCAAATCCTAAATATTTAGGAAAAGAGTCAGATCCTAAACTTTAAGACCATCAGTTTGGGAAATTTGAGCACAATTTTAGGAATTGTGATTGAAAAGGTTCAGAGTTTGAGTGCATGGCATAATAATATGGAAAGGGTCTTAAAAGAATACAAGAAACTAATTACAAGAATTGAACAACTTCTTGGGACCATACTTATAGAGCCTACACAACCCAATGCCCTTGGGATCATTAGTGATAAGGAGTTAAAGCATAGAGCTACTTTGGTAACTTAGGAAATTAGAGGAAAAGGCCAAGGCAAATCTAGGGGAAAAAATAACAAAATCTTGGGCATGATACTCAATGTAGGAGAAAGAGTAAATGAAGCCAAGAGTATCAAAGAGTCCATGGACAAAAATGACATAATTTGATGACATAGTGGATTAAGAGGAAGAACAGATCATCAAGCCTATTGTGGACCTGGACTTAATTAGTGAATAACATGGGAGAGCCATGAGTATCCTCTAGCAGTGACAATAAGGGGCCCCACCATCAAATTGAGCATATTCTATTTTTAAAAAGTTTTGTAACATTTTGAAGTAGAATATCCCATTATAAAGGCATATGCTAGTTTGTTATCACATTTGCCTTTAGGTCAGTATAATTTGGAAAAGCACTTATATTTTAGAACTTGTAAGGATAACTGTCCCTATCTTTGTACACATGTATTTTGTAACTGACCGGTATACTACCTAGTCTTCCTATAAAGGCATGTATGACCATTATAAAGAGAAAGATTTTTTTGGGAAAATTTTATATACTTGAAAAAATTAATAAGATCAAGGAATTCTACAAGGATTTTCCATTTTTGATGTGTTAATTGCTAATATAGCTTTTCTCTCAATTGTTGGTAAAGGTCTTGAATTTGATAGTGTCTTTGATTTCTAAATAACATTCTTTAATCATAGGTTTTCTATTTTGTGCCTATGCTAGATTAGTTGAAAGATCTTAGGTTATGATTCATTTCATTTTACTTTGTTTTCATATGTGCAATTTATATTTGATTATAGTCGTAAATCCCTAAAAGTAGACCTGGTTTTTACTTGTAATTCTTAAATGTTTTCCCTTGAAGTTTTTCTGATATATAGTGGGATTTGAGCTTAGGCTATGTTGCATTATATATTTTATAGATAGTTATTCAGTTTCCATTGATACTTTGTCATAATGTTTAGGACTAAAATTGGAAATCACTCATTTATTTTCTACCCTACCCTTCTCTTTTCTCCTTTTTTACACCAAGACCACTTTAGTTTTAGCTACATTATAAATATCCACTTAGATTAGTTTGTAGTTTAAAGTAGGAACATAACTCACTAAGTATTAATAAGGATTCACAAAGAGTGAGCCAAGGTGGCTCCCAACCACCAAATTATATAAATATTGTGGATCAATTATCTTACTCTACTGCTATTTCACCACAGGCAAACAAATTGCCAAAACTTGCAACTCATGCTCTAAATTTCTTAAATTCTAAAATGAGAAGTGTTATTTAAAAACTAAGGGCATCTGTGGTACATTTAGAAGAATCAATAGAGTTGAAGTGAACTAAGCCAGTAGATAGAAGATATGAATCCATCTTCTCATACCAAGCCTGAGGGGCTTGTTTGAGAATGTAAAGAGACCTAAGTTGACAAACAAGAGAAAAATTGTGAACAAACCCATCAGGTTGCTCCATATAGATTTCCTTATGTAATTATCCATGCAAGATGGGACTCTTAACATCCATTTGATATACTAGCCAACCCTATGATGCATCAAGAGAAAGTATAAGGCTAATAAAATCCATCTTAGAAATGGGTGCAAAAGTCTCAAAGTAGTCAATACTTTCAACATGAGAGAATCCCTTTACAACAAGATGTGCCTTATACTTTTCAATGGACCCATCAACTACATACTTGGTGTGGTAAATCCATTTACACCTGAATAACTCTATTCCCTTAGAAAGAGTGACCAAATTCCAAGTGTGATTCTTCATCAATGAAGAACACTCATCTATCATCACATGATCCCACTCTTGTATGCCATGAGCATGTGAAAAAGACTATGTATCCCTAGAGAATGCCTAACATAAAAGTGTAGTACCTATATAATGTGCATGATGATGCCACATAAGTGGAGATCTTGTATGAATGGTGATACCTCATCAACTGCAGTATGAACCCATGTAGGCATATTGATAACATCAATGTGAACAAGATCCTCATCCTCTATGACCTCCTCAAGAATCTCTTGAACTTTCTCCTTAAAGAATGAGTCCTCGATAAGAGGCGTGTCATGGAAAGAAGATGAAGAGTCATGAGATGTGAAATTCTCATCAAACTATACATGTGTTTGAAAATGAACATCATGAGTATTAGGGTCTAAAAGATGATAAGATCTCATGTCCTTACAATACCCAATAAAGACCAAAGGTTTAATCTTCTTGTCCAATGCTTTCATTTTATTATTTGATAAAAACACCCAAGAAAGGATCCAAAGACTAAAAAAAATGAGACATTAGGCTTGGATCCAGACCAAGCCTCCTCTAGAGTCATATGCTCAAGTGCTCAATGTGGTATGTGGTTCTAAATGTAGTTTGCATAATTAACTGCCTCTACCCAATAGATAGGAGGTAAATCCTATGAATGCATCATGAAGTTATCCATCTCCTTCAAAGTTTAGTTCTTACTCTTTGCTAAGACATTTCGATGTGCAATAGAATATTGGTGAATAATACCATGGGTTACTAAAAAATTAGTAAACTTGACTGAAGTACTCCACCCATTATCTGTACAAAGTTTATTGATGCAACTTGATGATTATTTCTTGACTAAAGCCTTAAAGAATTTGAAGTGAGAATAGAAATCACTCTTGTACTTGAGAAAATAAACTCAAGTACACCTTAAATTATTGATAAAGGTAAGTACATACTTAAATCCATTTAAAAGAGTAGGAAATACCATCAAATCACTGTGCATAAACTCAAGTGGTGAAGGAGCTCTCATGGACATGCCCTTAGGAAATGGATCCTGATGTTGTTTCCCCAATACACAACTAGGGTAGACTTTATTAGGACATGAAAATATAGGAATACCCTCTACCATACTATGAGTTCTCAACTCCTTTAAATATCTATAGTTCAAGTGTCTAAATCTCTCATGCCAAAGCTGACTCTCAAAATTTGCATGAGAAACTAAACACATCCCTAGAGGAGGAGTATCATCAAAACCCTCAAAATATTAAAGTAGAGAACTATGATTAACAACACCTTATGTAATGAGTGTGTGTGGATGTAATAAAGGTTGAACTTTAGCATCTTGTGGTGTGAAAGTCACTATCTTGCCTTGACCAAAATAAAAAAAATGATAAATTGAAAGCAGATGGGTGGTGATATTTGGAACATATAATGCATCATTGATATGACCACCATCTAATTGTATGTCACCCTTCCCCTTAATAGAAATTAAGGAAGAATATCCAACCTCAATTTTTGAATTAGAATTCAAATCAAGAGATGTAAATGACTTGAAAGAAGTCATATGGTGAGAAACACCAAAATATAGAACCCAACTATTTGAAATAAATGACTATGATATCTTGAAAAAATTAAATGCTTTTTCATGCTCATTAGATGGATAAGGAGTGGAGATAGAAATCTTATGTTTCCTAATGACATCCTCTAGGGCGTGCATTCTCTTGAAATACCTAAACTCTTCATGGCTAGTCCCCCTATATTAAGAGCAAGATAAGTTAGACTTATTCTTGGATTTAGAAGATGGTTTGGGTTTAGATGTAGAAGTGTTGGTGGTCTTAGGTACATTTTGAGGTGGAGGAGGAGTGTTTTTCTTCTTACCCTTAGATTTTACATTAGTATTAGGATGTGAGGCCACTAATATTTTTTTAGACATGGAAAAATCAAGGTGAGATAATTTGGATTCTTCACTTTGAGTCTCTCACAAAACAATTTAAGATATAACATTTTAAATACTATACCTAATGCATCTATACTAGAGAAAAAGGTAGATGCATATATTTGGAATGGACCACTTAACTTAGACAAGATTAAGTATACACACTCTTCATCCTTTTTATCTTGACCACTCCCCTTTAAATGTGTTAACAAATGCTTGAATTTAGTAAGGTAGTCTAAAATAAAAGCAAAATCATCTGGATTAAGTGAGGTAACTTCTACTTTAAGCTGCATCACTCTCAAGTGGTCTACCTTCTCAAACAACCCATTTAACTTACTCTACATTTTAAATGGAGAATCACACCCATAAAAATTAAATAAGAGACTATCACTCACATAACTCTCAATTAAGCTCATACATTCTTCAAACTTATACTGATGCTATTTTTTCTTAAATTCTCTTATAAATTGTGGTTGTGTTTCATTTATTCAGGACCATAATCCTTTGTGCTTAATTATTGTCTCTATTTTAGGTATCAATGTGTGGTAATTGTGTATAGTCAAAGGCTCACAATGATCAATTTAAAATGTATATGCCATGCCAACCAATCACCAAGAGTAGAAAGAATACAAAGGGTGCACAAAAATCAACATTGAGACAACCCCCCTAAAAGATTATATTATAGGATCCCCCTAATTTGGAACTTTATAAAATTAGTGCATTTTTATAATTTCATGACACCAATGGATAGTGAAAAAAAAAAATGCACTTTTGAAAAAAAATAGAACTCAAATCCAAGTTACTGTTAAAAAGTTATAAACGTTTTGATTTTCTAGAAAAATGGGTTAAAATAATTAAAAAACACTATGATTTAATTTTAGTGTCCAAAATGAAAAATAACATGGGTGTGAAACCGGTCGTTGGAACTAGAATTTTGACATGGACTTAAAAAAGTCAACGAAAGTGAAAAATTACCTTGCTGGTGACCTTGGTGTGCATGTAGGCAAAATGTGACTTCCTCTTTTAATAAACAAATAGCTTAATAAAGAAAAATAATTAATTTTCAGCTATGTTTGAAAGAATAAATAGGTGGATTACTATTGTATGGGAAGAACACATGTCTAAATCTTAAAGAAGTAATGCAAAAGATAAGGTTTGGTACACTAACAAACATCTACAAAGAAAAAATTTAATGCAACCTTGGAAAATGGCACAAAAGTCCAAGATGGTGTGCTAGACTTAGTCCAACACAAGTAACTATCAAGTGCTTCTACACAATAATATTTTATACAGCCCAAGATGTCTCTTCAAGCCTTTTGATATTTTATAACATATAATAGATAAGATAAAATTAAAGGTAATGTAGTAGTCCTGAAAGGGCGTATGTATGGAATGCCAAACTTCTTCACAAGGTAAAAAAATAGCTCTTTACTTCTACATGCCTCTCTCTTTTCTTTGTCTTGTACACAATAGATTAGAATTAATCACACAATAAATGTAGGTAAAAAATGTAGCAGTCTTTCACAGAAAAGGGTGTAGTAGTCTAGAGTGGCAACACCCCGTCTCTTCTCTCTCTTTCCTCCCATGCCTTCTCTCTTGTAGGCATACACTTCTTTTAATCTTCCAAGGCAAAATCCAAAAATAAAAAAATGATGCTACTTGGAATTACAAAGCCTTTTCTTAGTCAAATACACCAAAGAGAAAACAAGACCAATGCCACCTTCCTTCTCTCCTCCAACACGTTACTCCTCTTCTTCTATTTTTATATAGCATAAAGATGAGTCTTTCTCTCCTCCAATGCCTTAACAACTCTCTTTACTGGCAAATTTATTGAGAAAACATGATGCCCAACTTTATGGATGATGCCAAACCAATGATTTCCACCTCAAATTCTACAAACAAGAAAAGAAGACATAAAAAAAAAAATTCAATCAAACCATTAACAAAAAGGATTCCAATGCCTAAGGATGGAAGAAGAATAATATTGTCTGAAAATTGCAAGCTTAAGAGGATGGTTGAAACTCTCCTAGCTTGGGTACCATGTTAAGAATGGTAATAACATTCCTTGAAGCCAAGATCTGAAGAGTTATGAATAATAACATCAAAAATATAAGTGCAAACAAATGAAATGAAACACAAAGCCAATCAAATAATTATTTATACTATAAGAGAATGAGATGCTAGTACATAGGTATGCACTTGCTTATATAGGTAAGGAAAATTACTCATGTAGCTAATCTAACCAATGTGAGATATATCAAAACCCACTACAAGATGAAATAGCTAGCTAAGACACTAATAAATATGATAAATGCACATGAAATACATACTATAAAAAATTAGACAATAGTACCATGTGCTGTTAGTGTCCTTTGTGCATAACTATTCTGAGCTTCTAGGTGTACCTATATCTAGGTCTGCCAATCCTATTCCTGTGCACACAAGTTTTGGTTCCTTGTAGGTGATCTATTTTGACTAATTTAATATATACAAACTAAACCTATATGTTTCTAGGGTATTTAGTTGGCACACGTATTAAAGTGTGTTTTTAGTGGAGTAGGCTAGACATCCTCAATAGACCATTATTATGAGAGTTTTCTACATACCAATACTTTAAAGAGGGGTCAATCTCAATGTAGTTCTCCCTACCTAAGTGATAGTGCAAGTGTAAGTGAAGCTAGTATGAATGTTGGTTTGAGTGTTTTGATTTTTTTTTGAGATTGGAAATCTAAGTAATATGAGCTTAGAAATGTTTTAGATCACTGTATGCATAAGTAGGGTAGATGCACAACTTGTTTTGAGTTTCTTTGTGTAAATTGCATATGATTTCCATTTAGTGGATAAAGGGCTAAAAATCATGTATATATATTATTCTAGTGTTTCTATGGGTCTCAAAAGAGGTATACATTGACCCTAGGTGGTTGCTTATTTGAAAATATCTCTATTGGTAACAAAAGGATGGAAAAGGACAATAACGCCCAAACTAGGACACTAGCACCATGGGGTGCTACTATCTTAATTATAGAGCTAGTGTTTAGGTGGCAGAACTCGAGGCACTAGTGGTCAGCATTCTAAAGTGAAGGTCTAGGACTACTTTAGGGATGTTTAGGGATGCATGTGGCCCACATAAAGGCTAGATAAGTGTCTACATAGGCCCTAAGATAGGTCTAGGGCTAAGCTAGGGATGGGTGGTCTCAAGTAACACTCTTAACACTCAAGTGCCATTTTTAGATGATTGCATTTACAAAGCTATAACTATTGATTTGAATCTCTATGCTCCTCTACACACCCATATTTCATTAATTACCCACCCAACTTAATATATTTTAGCCTTTCCATAATCAGAATTAAACTAAAAAAACAAATGGCATTTACATTTTCAGTTGGAGTCTATACTTGTTACAACCCATGATCATCTATCAACACATACATAGATTTTAGAAGAAAGCAAGTGAGAAAGGGTTTAATTAGTGTGGGTATTTAAGATTATTCAAAGCTATTAAGGACACCCAAATGTAGTATGATTTAAAGTCAATATAATTTTTCTTGACTTTATGTAGAGAAACCAAATGCACCCAAGGACATAGGAAATCTATACAAAGCTAGATAAAATGCCTTTATAGGTGAAGACAACATAGTATCTACCTAATTGATCATATTTATAAAATTAATGAGGCATAAGGACACTGACCACATTAATCTTCTACCACCAAAGCAAAAAGTTGATAAATGCATTAGATTGCCAAACACGTCCCTTGAAATGATTATTAGAATCATAGACATCAAAATACCCTATATAAATAGTTTCCAGTCAGTCAACAATAGAATATCACATAAGAGGAAACACTACCCAATTAAACACTACCCATTTTGAATTGAATAACCATTCATCGATGTATAAAATTCAAAGTAGGTAAGTACAAAGAAAAGAGATCTGTATTTAGAAAAAAAATGTATGAAGATATTTTTTATAATTTTTTTGGTTTATATTATAATTTATTATTGATAAACATTGTAAAAAAATTCTTCACATATAACCTTTTCTCATATAAAACTCCTCACAAATATTTTCAAAAATATATGTAATAAAAAATCAAATTTTTAGTAAAAACTAAGCTTAAAACTTCAAGCTAACCTTACATGTCAATTTAAAATTTGTTGACGGCTATATTTTTATAGAACTCTCAAATATATCTTTTTTAATTTGAATTTTTTACATTATTAATATTTATCTTTTTTAAATAATAATATTTTTTATATTTTTATATATAGAAATAGATATGTTGTTTAAAAAAAATAAATTTTACTATTTTTTTAAAAAACTTGTAACCATCTATAACCTAGTGAAATTTTTACTCATCATATAAAATCAAATATTACTATTAAAAAAACACAAAATCACACAGAGAGGGTGTAGCCTATCAATTTCCATACCTCAAAGGAATCATATTGACTTTTACCATTAACATTACCAAAGTAGACTTTTTAACATTTAATTATTTATAAGATGACATACTTCAATGTTGTTTTAGTGCTCTTCATCATTCGAATGAAGTAATTTCTCATTAACATTGTCTTCTTTGATTTTGCCCATAAAATGACATAGAGGCCTCCGAATATCAAAAACATACTACTTATACTGTTTGGAGCAAAAGTAAAGATAGTATATTCATTTTGGTGCAACATGACCATAAAGTAATTAATAATAATATAAGATGGCCCCACCTTCCTAGATGCAATGATTTCTCTAAAAATATGGATGAAAATATAGTAGAGAAGATAATAGAGACATGGCTAAAAATTACAATAAATACATGCCCTATTTTTTAGATGCACCATAATAGCAATGCAAATTCCAAACCATGGAAAACTATCCCCTGCCACAATTTAGTTTTTAAAAATCAATAACAAAGACCAAGTTCAATGGTTATTGTTGAAAATATATCTACACAATTACCCTATAAATAATGGTCACAAATACACTCCAATCCAAAATCCATGATGCTCTATGGATGCCTTGATCTACTATCATTATAAGGATATCAATTTCCATAGACCTAAGAAGGGATATCATTGTTGCAAGAGATAATGGTGTTCGATACTTATTTAGTGACTTCACCTACATTGTCACAATTTAAAATAAAATAATTTAATAAATTTTTCTTCCTATTATCCTATTGATTTATATAAAAATGATGAGATTTCACTTGTAGTATCATTGAAGATGATAAAAAAAATTACTGCCAAGAGGAGAATGCATCCTTTGATCCTATAATAATTTATTTCATGTACAAGCTTAAGAATAATATTTATTAGAGCACTATGGGAATAAGGTAGTTAAGGCAATGAGGCGAATTTTATTAGAGCAAGACCAATGATGAAACTCATAGTCATTATTCTACCCATAAAAATCACTAGGCCCATAATTTTTAGCTGGCTATGAACACACTTGATGTCTACATTTTTGAATCTATAAAGCAAAAAAGGTATAATACCAATTAAACCAAAAAATCTAGTACTTAGCTTAATATAAAGAGTTCTACCCAATGAATAGAAGAGCAAGATTACTCTCCCCAAAGTCCATGACATGATGAAAGTAATGATAGGCACCAAATTTATCATGGTGATAGTGAAGGCTCGAGATATCTCCTTCATTCCCATTAACAATAGTGCTCGAAATGTTGAAACTCTTTTATAATAGATGTACCATACATAGAAACACCAAAACAAAAAAGACATGAAATAACTGAGATAGGTCAATTAACAAATAAATCTTTGCTTGAAATCAACTCACTTGGTGAGAGATATGAGAAACACCTGAGTGAATAGGCCTAAGCTCATCTTGGACTCCCTTTTCATATATAAAAAAAATGAAAATTGCTCAAACATATAATGGAAAAGAATATAGGTATACCACAAATTGATGTTTAAGGTGAAACTTTGTAAACCATATAACACTTTGATTATTATCCAAAAAGGAAGACCGACATTCCAAATAAAAACCAAAGGTTATACCTCTCTATAAAAAAGGAAAATAGGCACAATACAAAGTCCACAAAGATATAGGTGTATACCACATGAGACAAATCATAATTAAACATTTTTTAAATTCTAACTCACCTTTATATATATATTTTTGAGCCATGCACTCTAACAGGCCATTCATTTCTATGCACTATGCATGAATCATCAATCCACCCCTTAATAACAGGTCAATAATCTCACCCAATAAAAACATAGATAAATTCCCATTTCTATATTTTTTGTCAACAAATGCACAAGTAGAATTTTGGAAAAATCCAAAATTTTCAAAGCACCAAAAATAATAATTTTTGATTATTCTAAAAAATAGAGTTTAATCAAGGGTTAAAGCAAACTGAATGCTTTAGTCACGCTTCAAGACTGATAATTATTATAATTTTTTTTATATAGTTTAACATAAAAATAATGGAGTATACCCTACATTTTATTTGGGCATATTCCTTTCTCTTTAATGCAATTTTAACATATGTTATTTGGAGTCTAAAAATATAATCGATATATAGGGAATTGGCTACTAAACATTTATAATCAATTGAGAAGCTAAAATTTTTATTCAGCCAATGAAAAATTCTAAATTACATATTATTAAAAAATATAAAGTTTAAATTAAGTTTGAAATATAAATAATGGAATATTCATTTAATGTTATTTAGGCATATTATTTTACATTTAATACCACTATAAATAGTCTTCATTTAATGGCTGCATGAACTCCTCCACATTTATTTGTCTGCTGATTGGGCCAAGGTATTTTTCCCTAGATTTAATTGTTGTTTTATTAGAAAATAGACACAAATTATAATAATAACAAGGATGCCATACGCCAAGTCCCTACGGGGCTAGCATATAGTTTTGATATTGAGCTCAAAAATAGGTATTTAGGTATTGGATATGATAAGTCGATGCCCTTGATAATTTTATTTGTATCCCTATGTAGGATTCTAAGATGTTAAGAAAGTTATTCCATGGCAAGGGAGAAAACAATATGAGTATGAGTAGCCAAATGAGAGGAGATTTAGACCAAGGATCCAAACATGTCAATCTATCTCCAAATTAATTTTTACAGTAAAAACCATCCAGACATTAAAAGGGAAATATTGTCATGGGTAATTATATATAAATTACTTGCTTGTAACAAGATAGGTGATCATAATACTATGAAGAATAACTAATTTAGATGCTGTGTGTTTTCATCATAATATTATTTAAAATTAGAATTGGAGAGATAGGTATAATTCTCGACCGAAAAACTGCTCAAGATAAATGTTATGTTTAATTTACTCTTGTCAAAGAAGAACATAATCAAAGTAAAAGACATGTGGATAATTTAGACTTAGGGTAGAATATATGAGTAGAACAGTGCCTATAATATCCAAGCATGTGAAAAAGAAGGTCATGAGTTCAACTCCTCACACATCATAACTTATATAAAGAGTGTTAAGACAACCTTAGGGTTTCAAACTACAAAACTAGCCTAAAGGAAAAAAACTTTAACAAATTATCTAGAAAAGGCCTTATACTTCGATTTATTGAAGGGTTTGAGTGACCTGGAAATGGATGGAAATACATTGATGCGGTTTGGATGACTTGTAAATGAAATACTATATCTTATGGTTTGTTGATCTAAATAATAGAGCAAATGATTGCTTAGAGTAAACATTATTCATATTGAAGTTAGGTTAAGTAAGAAATTGATGCAACTTTCTATAATGCATTTGGTTCATAATATTATTCATTTGACTATTATCATTAGAAATCATCTACTTTATAATTGAAAATTATAATTTTAATATTAAAATATTTTAAAAAATACTTAAAATTTCAAAATTAATTACAAACATATAAATAGCTACTTTGTAAAAGTTGAGGTGTCAACCATGGAATTATAATTAAGAGGAAATGTGCTAATGATAATTACTCCTCTTTCTTATGACTAAAATTATCATTTATGATAGGTATAAATAGAATTATAGTATCATGTAATGTATCTTTAAAATGATAGACAAAGACAAGATACAACTTTTCCATGCTATGATGATGCTGGCATCATTGACTAAGAGGATACAATTATTGTAGTTGGAGATGAATGATGCATGGATGCACCCATCCACTAGTCTCTATGTGGATGGAAATCAAGGGTATGAAGGTTTTTTAGGCACTTAACTAACATTGTTGTCTTCTTTTATAAGTATTTCTAAAATAAGAAGGTTTTAGGCTCTCATCAAGGTTGTGTTATTTTGTCATATCCCTTATAATAATACTTGATTTTTTTCCCAAAAAATATTTAAGTTCAATTTAGAAAGTTGATGTTAAGGTATTATTAAGTGCAAATTGATAGTGATATTAATTCCTCTATATTATGAATGCAATACATATTATTTTACCCTTTAAAGAAGAATATTGTCTTCTTATTATAAATGATTGACATTTAATTTAATTTTTTTTAATCAAAAGTCAATTTAAAATGTTGCTAAGTTATTATTAAGAGCATATTGATATTGATGTCAACTAATATCTATTACAATTGTGACATATATTATTTTATGGATTACAAAAAAAATATTGATGCATCTTTAAAATGAAAATGGTTTGCTCTTTTACAATGTATCTTTAAAATGAGAAAGTTGTAGGATTTCATGTTGCATCCATGGAAAGGAGGTTGAAGATATTCATAGTGAATCTTTAAAAGAGAAGGTTATAGGTTTTCATAATGTATATTTAATATGGAAATAGTTCTAATGTTATTATACTCCATTTGTTGTATATAAAAAGTAAAAGAAAGAATAGTTTTAGGTATAACAATTTAGGATGCTTAAGTTCTTGTATTTGACACTCAAAAATCAAAGTATACATTGATTATCTAATCTGATTAAAGTTTGAAATGGGAGAACTTCAAGTATCATGAGAGAAGTGTAACCTTAAATGAATACATCTTGTTGTTGGTCGTGATTTGTATTAGATACTTTTTATTATCAATATTAATTGAAAATAATTAAGCATCTTAGCTCTATCATGTAAAACATGATGTAAGAGGGTTCATATGAAGGTGCTAATGCACCAAAAAATCCATTAACTTTAAAAATACTCTTAAGTTAAAATATGCCCCCTCAATCTCAAAATACAAAAGAGTTCAATATAATAGCATATAATTTATTTGTAGATATAATTTATTTCTAACCTTTTTTTAATAATATTGAATTATGAAAAATGTATGATCTACATTAATTTCATCTATTTCTAATCATACATCATAAGAAAATAAGTCTGAAGAGATAACATTTGTTATGAACCTTCAAGCAATCCTATATAATCCTAAAACTTTTGCTTTGAGTGTTATGACATATTATGCTAGGCTATTTTTAGGTTAACACTTTACCAAATTCAATAAAGACATTTTTAATCTTAATATCTTTAAGTAATTATTATTTCATATATTTTAGAAGTTTACACAAATGACCCTTCTACACTGGGAGAAGAGAAGTTAGAACCATGAACCCTAAGAAGAGTTTTAACACAACTCCTATATGTGAATATGATACATATCAACATGACTATTAACAAGAACCTTCCACCTAAACAACATATACCATTATTGATAACGAGATGGAATCCTATATATTTTTTCCTTTTCTTTTATTTTATTAACAAATCTTATCATGATTTTTCCTCTAAAGAATGGTTTAAATTGCTTGGAGCAGCCAATCTGGAACCAATGATTACAATTTTATTGGTCATTTGTGTCCATTAAGATATATCTTACATTATAAAGAATATTAACATTTGATTATAATTGTCATTATTATAATTAGAACGAGGATCGGTACTTGAGTATCATCCCTCTTGTTTTAATTAGTTGGCATAAGTCTTGATTGTTGGCATGAGCATTACTCTTTTTTTATTCTAATAATAATTTATAAATATATTAAAATAGATGTTAGTTTGTTGTAATATTAGTATCTTGTAAAACTACTATAAAAACTGAGAGATGATTTGGGGAAAAGGTGTGAACCCACCATTATAGTCATAATCTTTGTTCTTGATATTATTTTATTCTATTTAGTTGTATCTTGTTTCTCTTAGTAAAAAATGATACCTTCCTTTCAGACCCTTATATTAAATACATAGATAATCAAAAAGAGATTAGTAATCCATCTTTTTGGTACAACATAAAATAAAAATAGAGCTACATAAATGAGCTCAACCTATTTTTTTAGTTTAGAAGTGAGAAGACTAAAAGTAAAACATTTCACTATATAAATCAAAAGCAATAACATATATCATTATCTGAACAAACTATATAAAAATAGATCAAATATGAAGGGTGGTTCCATTATGCTCATGCTATTCATCATCTAGCATAAATAAGTTCTTGTAAATATATACTACAATTCATGCATTAGAACATACAAGGAAAGATTTAGTTAACAAAAAAGTTAGATAATATATGGCCATCATTAAAGGGCATACTAAGCCACACAATGACATCCCAATTGTAATTTCTAGATGGGAAAAATCAAAACACTCAAGCCAATTAAAAATAATTAAGATAATAATATCCAAATCGAATTTGTCTATTTATCATTGAAAGAAGTAGAAACAAAAAATGTCGATGACATAGATGATGCTAAAATATTTCTTCACAACAAACATTAAACCTCCTTCTTTCTCAAGACGAGCCTTGCAAAATGTAAGTAGAGCCTTGAAAGTTTTCTGAGATGAATAAGTGAAAAAACAAAGGCTTAAAACCTTGTCAAATATTAATGTTTAGATAATTAATAGACATTCTATAATAGTTTTTCCCCTATGACCTATGGTCTTTGTATGTTTTATTGTGCACTCACAGACCCCAATAATGATGAATACCATGATGATTCTTGAATAAGTGATGGTAAAAATTAAAATTAATACTCTAAAATAAGAGAGAAAGAGAGTGCCTTGAAGTAATTACTATTAAATAGTTAATAATGAGAATAGAAACAAGGAACAAAGTTAACAAGTATCTTTATGTTAACTTTAGATTTCATGGAAATGTCAAGCTTCACGGTCTGTTCCCAAGCCTAGAGAATTTTCTTTGATGGAGTCATCACGAAAATGTTTTCAGGCAATTTCAATCTATTATTCGGGGAAAACTAGTACTTAATGATAGTTTACAAGTATTTGTTAATGCTATCCTTTACAAGTATTTGTCAAAGTAGTCCACCTTCCACCAAAGAAAGGTGTATTTATCAATAGCTTTCTAAAAATAGCTTATGGCCCTACTGATAATTCTCTACATGACATACAACTTTAAACAACCACCAATTATAAGTTATGTTTTCTTTTGCATAGGATAGTTTTTTCATTCCCATAGATTAGTATTTTTTCCTTATCAAACTCAATTCATATAAGTTTACTACCATCACCTGGCTACAATATTTAGCCAAAAAAAACTCATCTTGAAACTACTTAAAATAGTTAGTCTCTTGTTGAAAACACAAGGCAGTAAACCTGAGTCCTGCAAAGATGAGAATGACTACATACAGATTCATGTGCATCATAATGAAATTGAACATAAAAGACCAAACATATTATTGAACATTGGAACAACTCACAATTGGAATTATGTGCGCAAAAGTACAAGAGTTTAACCATAAAGGATACCATAAAATTGGATTTTAAAAATGATAGTTATAATGTCCTTTGTTCCCCTATTTATCATATTTTATGGTTGAAAAATAATAGATAAACCTCATTAATAAAAGGCTAAAATTTAAGAGAAATAAAACCCTGATAAGGCTTGGTGTATTTTTATTTAAAAATATGCAATCTATTATAGTTCCTAAATTTTCAACTTATTACTTCTAGTTCTAGTCAATTATAATAGATTTCTTCAAATAACATTTTTTCGTGGAGACCATGAATAAGCTAAAAAAATATATGAGCAGTTGCAAATAAAAAATTAAACAATAATAAAATTAGATTAATATCAACTATATTGTTAAATAAAACCTTAAACAATATAAAAGACAACCTAAATTCATAGGAAACTATCAGGTCATGAATCATGTGGCATTACCTAATTTTCTTCAAACGTCCCAAGTCATCCCTGAGTTTCATGTCAAGTGTATTGGATACCACTTGAGAGAAGTGACCATCTTTATGATCCTTATTTCTATTCAAGAACCAGTTAGGGATTTTGAATTCTCATGGATTTGCCATAATTACCATCAGATTCTCAAGCTATTGTGCAGAAAGCTCACCATTTCTGCATAGTGCACTTAATTGCCATGTCTTTTTTCAAGGACACCCTTGCAACTCAAGAGAAGCCAAATTAAAGGAGGAGTTGTAAAATAAAGGCTATAATTATATTAATGAACACTCTCAACTCACCAAGTAGAAAAGAGTACAAAATCTCACCTCTTTCTCATGTCAACATCAACATTTTTACAAACAATTTTGGCAAAACACCTACCAATTCCCTTGATGGATTTAACAGCAAACATTATCTTCTGTAACCCATCAACATTAGTATTGAGGACACAAAAAATATGTTGAAATTCTTCATTCTCAACAAGAGACTTAAAATCAAGAACAATAGTTTCTAGAAAAAATCTAAATTACTCACAACAATAAACAAAATTTGAATACATACAAGGGAAATCATTGATGGATGAATTTTTTTTATAGAGGTACATTTTTGTTTCCAAGTCTTTTAAATTTATAAAATTAAAAACATGTGAAATAGACAAATACCCTTAACCTATTCACCCATCAGGCCATGGTCTAGTTGCAAGGTAGATTAATGGTCATGATGATGACTAGAATTCAAGCTTGGCTAGAGTTGTTCCCCATATTGATGTGGTAGAGGATAGGGAATGGTCTGGGCAAACCTAACACCAAGTTTGTGTAGGGCTTAGAATAGAACTAAATTTGTTTGATGTAAAGATTTAAATTTTTAATTCTTTACATATAAGTTCTAGAATGAGGAAAACAAATTATATTACATATATGAACATTATGCCAAATATTCATTTCAAATATGAAAACTTATACTAGCCACAAATTTCTTTGTAGCTAAAAAGATTCTTAGTTTTGTTCTGTAGCTCAGAGGTAAGACCCTAACTTAAAATTAGGCACAATACTTCTAAAAAATAATAATTTTGTCATCACAAAGAATATCAATGAAAACACTTTACCAAAAAAAAGCATTAATGAAGCAAATCAGACATATAGAAATAAAATGTGTAAGAGAACATTACCTTGATTAGGATGGTTATTTCCAACATTTTCAAATTGGAGTCTGCCCATAACCAAAGGTCGTAGAAGGAATAACACATAAACACAAGTAACAAATATTTAAGAAGTTAAAAGCTGATAACATTGAATAAGATTAAATGCAAACCTTATAAGAATGTAACAGTCTAAAATGCACACTCATAATTACTATAAATAAAAGAGATATGGACATACAATGTTTCTAATAACATCTATGTGCAACACTATTTGAATCATATTTGAGATTTAGTGTTTGTTTGCAAAAATTACAAATATTTGGAACTTATTGCAACATCAACGAATGAACAAGCAATATTTTCAATGCCCATTCTATGTATGTGATGCTTTTGATATACATTCAGACTGAGAAGTTAGATTCAAAAGAGACAAAATAAGTGGTTTCTATAGGAAATGAAATCATATTAATCAACACTCAACATAACCCCCTTGTGATGTTCTATGTTTGGTCAGTCACAAAAATAGACGAATAAAAGCTAAAATAATAATTGCTTGTATATACTTATATATATTTGTGTTTTCTATCAATGAAATGTAAATCTAATAAATAATTTACCTTTTTAAATGATGACAACATTTCAATGACTTCTTTTGTGAAAGTTTTTCCAACTCCTAAAGTTTAAATCAATATTATAGGCCTAGTTGACTATTCAAAATAGATAACTTAATATACTTTATAGTTTTATTGTAATGGCATGCGAAACCTAGAATATAATAAACCTAAATAGACCATGGGAATGCTAGTTTCAAAAACAAATCATTGTATAACAATCAAAAATGACTTCTTCATGTATTGATAATTTTATAACCCTTTGAAATGAGGGATTCACATGTATAAATAGACTCTAGGAGGGGTTGCCTCATCCTCTAATATCATGAAAAATTCTAAGTTACATGTTAGTAATTATAACCTTAATTCTAATTTGATGTCTAATCTTTCATTTATAATAACTATTAATCACCACTGTAATCAAAAATAAAATTGCCTGCATGATTCCATGCAATGTGTTTATGCTTACAAATTACTTAGGATAACTACCACATGCATATGTGAAGTATGAGTATACTATAATTACATTAACTAATATAACATTCAAAATTACATACAAAATTAACTTTTGATAATTAAAGGTTATTGAAACTCGATAGATTGTATGGCTACAGTTGACGTAGTGGGAAGCACTAAAGTTATTGGTAGAGATGATTTGGAAGGTGTAATTGAGATGGAAAGTTCATATTTAGCCTTCTTTCTCATCTCTAATTCATGATAATACTTGAAACTAACCCCATTTTGAAATCTAATGATGTCCATGTACAAAAGTGGTGGCTGATGCACCCTGCTTGATTACTCTATTAAATGTGCATGCTAAACCTTGGTGCTCCTACAATTAATTTGAAGTATTTCAACTTTAGTAACCTTCTTCCTTAAAAAATTTAGCTCAACCTCAATTTCTTCCAATGCTAGTCCTTGAATATTTTATTTAAAATTTGTTGAGACTTGCTAGAGGAGTTGATCAAAATCATATATGCTTATTAATTTCCTTGTAGATTCCTTAACATGAGAAATATTTAACTCATCCAGAATATAAAAATTTAAGATGTCACTCTGTAAATTTTAAAATTATTACCTCTACACTTACTACCCACTCTCTTACCTCATGTGTTCGAATGACAACCAAATTGAGGGTATTGAATGCGTCCAATGGTATTTTTAAGTTTATTTGGTTGTAAGATTTATTTATTGTATACAAAATAAGGAGTTTTTTTGTTCTTATTTTATTTCAAATAATTAAACAATTTTGTTATTTCAATGATATGAGGGCTAGTTTAGCCCTCATTAAATCAATGACATCCAAAATGTTATATAACCTTGAAGTTATGCTCTATACATCTATCTCAATTTATCTGAGAACATGAATAGTTTATTGTTATTCCTAGACCTATTCTAATTCTTATTGTAACTCTCTTATCATTTTATTGAACACTTCATAAATCTCAATAATAGTGTCCTTATATGTTTCCAAATATGATCTAAAATCCTAATTATAAGGAGACTGCCCCAATCTCCTATTCTTTCTCTTGGAGAAAGAGAAGACATCTTATCTCTCTTCCAAAATTATGCCCCTGCTAGTATTGTCTTCAATATTCCTCTTCTTTACTATTTGGATACTCCCTATAGGTTTATCAAATATTAATCTTATAGTGGGCATCTCAGTTATTATGAGATTTGGACTTTGGGAGGCTTGAGCTTCTAATTTTTTATCCCATTATGGGATCACAAATTGAGTTGAGTCAGTTGGCTAAGTATCCTTGGTTGTAGTCTCAGCCAACAAATCTCTTGAAGTTTGTCTCAAGGCTTATGCATGTAATGGGTTTGATAGTGATGTCCAAATGATTTTTGACAAGTTAAAACCATCGTATTAGGGCATAAGGTAGATTGTGTATACCAACTTCTTCTTCCCAATCTTCTTAGATGATACTATAGCAGTAATCTGGGTAGGAATAGAAGAAGGCATAGCCTAATTAGGTGGAAGATACATGTAGTTATGCACTTGTAAATGCTACCTTAGTTTTCTTAGTATAAAATTTTTTAGGCTTAGGGGAAACTAAGGGAATGATGGAGGTAATAATAGTGGAAGTGGGAACAACATATGTTGAAGAAATAACTAAAATTCTAGAAATAGTTGGGATTGTGGAGACAATAGGACTAGAAGAAATAAATTCCAATTTAGGAACAACTAGGGATTATTGGACACCAGGACTGAGATAAATAGGATCAAATGAACTAATAGACATAGGAGAAATAATTGACATAACTAGTACTATATAAATAAGATGAATTGAGAAGACACTTGGGGCCATATCCTCACCTAATTTGTTTACTTCAAGGGATGATTTTTCATTTGGCTCCCTAGGGGATTAGGAATTTTTCTCTTTTAAAATCTTTCTTTTCATCTTCATCAATAATCTCACTTCCTATAGATGGCTTCTCATGCTTAGTGGGTCCTTCTCTAGATAATGTATCAATAGTTATGCGTACAAGGGATCCCTAGGCTTTAGGTTACCTCTTGTAGCAAAGAGTTACCTTTTCTATTGAGGGGTAAACCATCTGAGTGGAGGAAGTTGGGACTTACACACTTGCAATCACATGAGCTAAAGTGGTAGTAGGAAGAGTATGGTATTCTAAATCAGAAGAGACTATGAAAATTGGATCCTATTCTCTTCCAAGGGAACTTACAATGTTGGGAAATTCTTTTTCCTTAGGCTCTTGATTTATAGTCTTCATCATAATGGGTGGTGTTTGTGATAGTTCCCCCTTTTTCCAACAATGACTGAGAGGGCCTATTATTCTATAAGTCTATTTTAACCCATCCACCTAAAGGTGTAAGCCTAACATGGGCATCACTCTTAGAATTAATAAATAAAAAGTCATGGTCTTAATTTTCATGTTAGTATAGGATACCAAGACCTTGGATATGGTTTTGAATTTGACCATGAGGGTCCCAATTTCTATGTGGAAGGGTGGCTAATGAATAGTATTCCTTAAACTTTTCAACTTCTCAAAAATACTTTCAGTTAACATAACACATCCTGCCGATGATAAATTGAGATCTATGATTTGTGATATTCTTCTTCTTCTTCAAATACTCATCAATCCCCCAATATAACTGGTATGTGATCTCTTGCTCAACTAATTTATCTGACACATATTTTTGGAGACACATGGGGGTAATCTTGTGCCCTATGATCATAATTATCATATAATTGGGGTAGATCAAAGAGTCCCCTTTTGGAACTAATGTATTGATTAGGATTTTTAATACTCTAGGTAGTGGTTCCTCATGGATATTCCTCCATACTTGAGGATATACATCCTCTAAAATTATAACTATGTTTTTATGTAGGCATATATGTGCATGAATGAGTAAGAGTCATATATAAGATTCCTAATGTAATCTTGTGATGAGATCTAGAGTGATCTATTATGTAATACACTATGCCCATCACTACATCCAAAAGGTAAGACATCATGTAAAAATGGCCTCCGATAGGCCTCTTTTCTTTATGCAACACTTGATCATATATCTTGGCACTAATTATCTCTCCCAGAGCAAAGGTTAACTCTATGGTCATCAATACATTTATCAATGAAACCCATTGAAGGTGAAGGAAGTGAATGCAAGGGTATCTATTTAACCTATATAATAGGGCCATTATAATGTAAAATCCCATCCAAAACTTAGTTATAGATACTAAAAACTTCTCTTTAAGGATGATGGTCTCTCTAGGGATAATCTACTTGCTTAGTTTTTTATCAATTGAATTGTTTTGATTCCATGTTACAACTCTATGCAAATCAAATGTAACATCCAAAATAGGTAAGGAAATGTAAATTTGGAAGGCATATCCTAAAATGTAGGTGATGATGCTTTTGTTCTCTATGTGGTCTAAAAAAGTGCCCCTAGTTACCTTTCCCTAAAAAAATAAGTCCCAAAGTAGATCAATGCATGGTATTATGTTGGGTTTGGATGCTACAAAATGTAATCCCTATCACTTAAGTGGGATAAAATATATATCCAACTTCCTCTACATTGGTGTTAAATTATCCTCACATATATGGATGCCTACCATTCCAATTATTTATCATAGAGATGAGTATTTGGGATACTTGTCATTGAACACCATTCAATAAAAAATGGTGTTTGTGTTCTCGGTAGAGTCTTTGATGATCAAAAATTTGGAATGTGGATAGACTCCCATGAATGTCTTGGAAGAAGAAGCCATTTTTATTTTAATTTTCTCACAAAGTTCTATTTATTGATTTTAATGGCTTAGATCTTTTATATGTACTTCATAGTTTGAACAAAATTGACTAGGGATTCAAGTCCTCAAGGATGCAATTTTGCTTGAGCTCATTTGTGATCAATGGGCATGATGTTCATTTCCAATTCATTGATATATATTTTAGTATTTAATTCCATTTCATGCACCATTAATGTCTAATGTATATAAACTTGATTTACTCATTTAATTATAAATTTACCATTTTATTTTTGTGGTTATGCAACATAGTCATTATAAACATTTGTAGGAATGCTACATTGTTATCTTTTATAAGTGTCATCTTGTCACTCTAATTCAGTTATGCCATAGAGGATTTTGGTAGTTATGAATTGGATATTGTATTAAAATAGGGTCAACCCAAATTATTTTGAATCAAATGCATATTTTAAACAAAAATTTCAAAGACTTGTGGTGGGCATATTTTGTGAAGGCTACGATAGTTTCCTTTTTTGAAGGCCAAGTTTCTAATAAAAAGTTTTGAAACATGATTTCTAAATATTTATATCAAAGACTAAATGTTAATCAAGAAATTTTGAACTAAAAGTTTCAAAATGTGATTTATGAACATTTTTATCCAACTAGTTTTGCTAAATAATTTCACCTAACACTTTCCTTGAAGACCAAATTGTGAACAAAAATACCAAACACTTTACCTAGATATGCAAATGTTGAACACTTTTATAGAACACTTTTGGTGATAGGTAAAATATGCAATGCTTGAGACTTTATAATTACAAAGCATGTTTCAAAAATTGTTTTATATGCAAAACTTCCTAAGAGTATTAGTAAGTTAGTCTAGATAAGCTAAACATGTGAAAATGACTAGTTCTATTTATATCGAATAATGAGGTTAGGTTCACATATAAATATTTATGATAGAATATTTTCAAAATAGGCTCAAACCTTTCAGAATATAGTGGGTCCCTATTAAAAAAATGAATGAGGGTATGTTGAGTACAACAAATGGGTAGCCAAAGATTTTTATCACGTAAATTTGGATTGCACATCAAGCATACTGATGAATAAGGGAAAAGATGTGATGGGTTCATTTGGAAGCTCATACACTCTGATTTGAATGCCATCATTTATTTTAGTCATCATAATTTGTTGTTTGAGATATTTCATTATATCTATGGGGATTTGGGGGTGTAAAGTGATCATTTACAAAATTTCCATCTACCAAGTGTTGAACCATCCTAGCTGTGAATAATATTTCCATGTCTTATTCCATGAAATATTTTAAAACTCTATTAGATTATATAAATCTTTGTCAGGGTATGTAATGTACCATTGACAACATTCTCAATATTGTAATGAGTTACAAAACTCAAAATTTCATCAAATTGAAGTCCTCATTAATACTTAGCATTCATTAGATTATGTCACTGAAACCTTTGGTGGTTTTCTTAAAATTTTATTGGTTTTCCAAAACCACTTTGTGATGCACTCTAGCAAAATTTACACTACAACATCCTAGACATTCCTAGTGGGAATCTTGCTAGATCCCCTATTATAATTTTCTCTTATAATTGGGTTAGTTGGTGGTGTCTTTGTATTTTAGGGTGGCAAAGATTTACCCCTCATAAGAAACCCAATTTATTAGGATATTGTGGTTGTATTTATGTATATTGTTACATATAGAGAAAAATAGATAGCATCCTTCTTATATCCACTAAGAAGAGTGAGCATGATTTTAGCCAGTTGCCTAAATCTTAGTAATTTAATCAATATCTCTATGTCAGAACCTCACAGATGATGTTGAAGTATTAGGTCTTATGACTATGCCTCTTTTATTTTATCAAGGGTGAATATATGGGATTTGGTAGTTTTTATGTCCAACATGCCCTTTCTTCTAAGAAGTGGGGGACCCCTCTTCAAATTTGTTCAAGTTAGAGGATCCTAAAGTCTCAGCCTCCCCCTGATTAGTGTCTTTCTTTTTAAATCCTCAAATTTTTGTTCCACCCTAGTTTTATTGTGCATCCATTATTCATAATGTAATTTAATCCTTGTTAATTAACCCCCATGAATTTTGAGTTTAAGCGTAGTCGAGGCTTTATCATGTCCTAAGTAGGACAATGTAATTTCACACTTAGAATATTTTTATTGCACTAACGTAGCCTCTATTTCTTGAAGTCTTATATGGTACCTTGTAAAACTAAATTGGTGAATGGGTGAGTTATATTTCATTACGTGGATTCCTTTTTATTTATTCCTTTTTCATGGATTTTCTATAACATCCCCATTGGTATTTACTAGAATAACATAATAATTTTTTAAAATTAAATTCCATGTATTATTTAATTAGATTTCACCATGAGAATCTAATTAATGACCCTAGTATAACACACTAAGCATGTTAACCACAAATAAACATGTAACATCTATAGTTACTAATCACTAGCATCATATGAAATAAAACATAACTACATATAGAAAGAAATTACATATTTATAGCCATGGCGAGTGAAATAATACAATCACTACTGTCAATGTACAATGAGTAATTAATTACATTTCCATAAGGGTAATGTTTCAAAAATAAATACAATACAAGATACAAGGCTCCATAGAGCATGAGTCTCACAAACTTTAGTATCTATGGTAATTTCAAGGGTAGTCTCCAAATAAGTAATATTATGGGGAGGGAGAGCATCATCTGAGTACCTTTCCATACCAACCATGGACCATCAATCTTCTGCACAATCCCCCAATCAGGGAATGGCCCTCCCTTCACGGATTGGTAGATAGTGATGGTGCGAGAATTCAAAGAGATAAGTTAGTACCCTTGTGCTGTAAGATTTATAATACATGATGTTTACCATAAAAAAATATGTTCTAACATGATGTTGCAAAAACATGTAAATCATACATATGAAATGATAATGCTTAACTAAAAATCACTTTGGATAAAGTTTTCAAATATTTATTGATCTCTAGGATCAATCAAATTCATACACACCACTTGATCGAATTACCTTGAGTTGGTATTGGTGGTTCTAAGTAAGCTAGTGAAGTCTATCCCATTGCTTATTTAGTACTAGCATTAAGAGATTTGGTTAATATAATATATAATAACATATTTGAATAGATTAATTCCTACTAGCAAGCTTAAAACATGTTAAGTATAAGAATAATAAAAAATACATACATTTAGTCTGTCAAATGTATGAAATGAATCTCAATTATATTATTTATTACATAAATATTAAACATAAATAAATATAGTCTATACCAATTAATTATAACTTATATTTATATTGCATGTTTCTAATTTTCATTAGTAATTCAAATGCAGTACATTATATGACAAACCACAATATCATAGTCCATTATTTTTATGTACACATTAATCAATTTCAAACAACTAGTCATAATAATTTCAGAGATCAAATATCTCCTAAACAAAGTCATATCTTACATGAAACATAATCTTTAATTTATACAACTTGTTGTGATTTTAAGAGGGTGTATGCATATAATCATAATGTCACATCCCTTAGGATTCTATGACTTATTTTAACAACCATTAAGCACTATAATTATAAGCACACATCCCCATGTATAAATATATGCTATATATATGTCTATGGGTACCCAAGTTCCTCATAAATCTATATTTCATATATTCATGAACTTGTAATTCTTGAATATATACATAATATGTACTACATACAAGATTTAAATTCACATATATAAAGACTTTATATAAATACTATTCTATATTAAACTAACTAGCATTTATATTCTCTAACAAGAACTTCATATGTTTCTAACAAACCATTATAATTTATCTATTCACAAAATATTTCATGATACATCATAAGATATCAACATTCTCATAAAACCCTATTCTTTTTTACATATCTCATTTTAAAAATCATGTACAGTTATGATAAAATTCATTCAAGTCTATTACCCTTATTCAAACTCAAGATATATATTTTTTACAAGTATCAATTAATAATTGAATCGACATCGCTATCTCATAGTCCTTATAATTTTCATAATAATCTATTGGACAAATATTCAAGTATTTTAACTTACTAAAATCTACGCACATTTTATAATTATTAACACATATATTGTTCCAAATTTGACTGTCTCCTATTTTTCATTTAGATATAAGTACTAAAGGATTCCAAACAATGCTACTAGTTTCTACATAGCTAAAAAATAAATGCTACTAACTATTTCTTATATATGTTATGAATATATATAAGTTTATACAATCACTTCACATATCATAAAATTCTTTACCAAGAATACACAGTTGATATAGAACTTAACAATTCACTATTTCCATTCAAGGATAGTTCTATATTTTCTTTTGACCCAAAAATAGATAATATAGACAAACTTAGATTTAAAACTATAATTTATATGTATATACATGCATTTCATACATATATATCTTCACTATTTTGAATGACAAAAATACACACAATTCATATATATTCTCATTGTTTTGTATAACAAATTACACCCAATCCATACTTATATATTCTCATGGTTTTGTGTAATAAATACATAAATAGTCCATACTTATATATTCTCATAGTTTTGAATTTGAATATTAAATATATACATAGTTTGTACATATATGTTAATCCTAAATAAACATCATAGTGAACAATACTCATAATTTCTATATCAATCCATTCAGTCATCAATTCAACTCAGACTTCATCTTTATCAAAATATACACAAATCTTGTGTGTTATATCTATATGGTCATAATTTTGATATAAATATAACTAAGTATATATATAACATGGTTTCCAAAAGAAAACTTAGTCTTCATGTATATCAAAACCATCTGCCAAGGTTATAAATTTCTTAAGCTAGGGCATTTTATCATCACAATAATAGATTCATTTAACCCTATTGGATACATACACTCAAATTTTTTTTTCATTCCATAAGGATTTAAGGGATAGAGGTTTAGCTATGGATGGTCGATCCATCCATGGGGATAAACCTATATCAATATTAAAATGCAAATCAATTCAAAAAACCCTAAGAGGCAAATATATACACAAATTTTTACTAATTCAAACAATAACTAAATACATCACTGACCTTGTAATAGCCTCCAAATGAAACTATATGAACCATAATAATCCTTCTCCACTTCACCCTACTCCCTCTTCTTTTCTTCGTGTCATGTCGTTCTCTTTCTTCTTTTGTCTTATGACCTTGTCCATTTCCCTTATCATTATTTTTCCATCGACCTTCTTCATTTAATGCATATAAGTGTTAGCATGAAGCTCACAATTATCCATGCATAATCCCATTATCTACCAAAAACTGTAATTAATCCCAGTTAACTCCCTTTTGAATCAACCAAGAAATCCCTAGTTCTTTTGAATTTTCCCCAAAATTCCTTAATCATTATTTTATTCTTTTGTTTTTTGCATGACCTTTTTGACATACATTCTTGTATGTCAACTTCATAAAGTCCATTGATAATATTATTGCCAATGATAACTAACACTTTGAACATAATCATTGACTATGCATCCAAATAATGACTAGGTTTAGTTCATAAGATAGTCTTAGGATAATAATGCAATCTTTGTAATAACCTAACAAAATTAATACAATAATTATGACTTTGAATAATAAAGTGACTAGTATAAATTCAATTATATTATTTTAACTAAAATGTTAAATCACATAATTACTATAACAAAACATAATGGTATTATAAAAATGTAGTCGTTGTTATTACTACTTTATATAAACTATCCAATGTCTTTAGTTATTGTGTGTGTGTGTGTGTGTGTATTTATATAAGGCAATTAATCCAAATAATGATATTTCCAAAATATCATAATGATAACCAGATAATGTTCTAAAACATTATAAAGACATTCCAGTTAGTCTATAGATAGTAGTAAATAGATATTATTCACACATATTTAATTTCTCATAAAGCATTAGCAATTACAAATACAATGACATGATGTAATCATACAACAACATTGTAAACTTAATCTATGTATAATAGCCAAAATGTAATCACACAACATTAATTGTACATAAGATTTAAATTGAGCTAAATAACAACTAACACACATAATTAATTATCTAAATATAGATAACATCAAAGACATATTAAAGCTGACAACTCAAACAGTGCATATAATGAGTGTTATCTATTATGGTGTGTGTATGAGTTCTAGTCATTCCTCTATCATACCCAAACATCTCCATCTATGCCATACTCTTTGATGATTCTCTCTCTCTCCATCATGCTCTAAGTGATGAATCTCTTTTGCATCCAACTCATGACAAGAAGGTAGTTATTCCATAACAACATTATATATATCATAAAACACTACTATAAAAACTAATAAACATGATCATAATGTAAAATATATAAAAATACAATTAGCTCATAGAAATAAAATTATGTAATCAAAGTAACATACAACTATCCCATAACAACATATGACTTACTGCTTAGTTAATTAGTAATTAATCAATTTAAGAGCCACAATAATCCATGGATAATTAGGTAAATTAGCTTAGTGAGAAATCAAGATGTGACATCCTAACCCCTAAAGCTGGTCATCATCCTGATGAAACTTACTCAAACACTAGTTATAAATTAAAAACATTATTTAGCAAAAGAATTATATAATATGAAACATCAAATCAAGCAAAAAGGTGTGTAAATAGCCTGTATACCTCATCATAGTCATCCCAAGTAGCACTATCCTCAGAGTATTGGCCCCATAGGGCCTTACACTATGACATTTATCTATTACACATGAAGTTTTTGAGTGTCAATTATTATGATGGGTTCTACCATGACCACCCTAAGATCCAGAACCTACAAAACATTCCAATCTAACTCATGTGAAAGATCAAATATATAATTTTTAAGATAAGATACATAGAAAACATTATGCAATATAGATCAGGATGGTGGAAATGCAACCCTTTATGCTATAAGATTAACCACCTCCAAAACCTCTAAGGGTCCCATATATCTCGATGAAAGTTTCACTGACTTCCCTAATTTAATTGATCTCTTCTAAAATTTAACCCACAAGAACACTTTATCACCTACTAAAAATTGCCTAGCTGCTCTCTTCAGATCAACATAACTCTTATGCCTATCATTGGCCTTGGCTAACCTTTACCTAATTGATCTAACTTGATCTTCCATTTATGAAAGCATCTTAGGTCCAAAGATTACCATGTTTTCCATCCTGTCCCAATTGATCGGTATCCTGCACCTTCTTCCATACAATGCTTCAAATGGTGACATTTTAAAAGTAGATTGATATGAGTTATTGTATGCAAAATCAACCAATAAAAGACATTCTTCCAACTTGTATTTTAGATCCATGCAATACATATGGAGGAGATCCTCTAATACTTGATTAACTCATTCAGTCTAACCTTCAGTCTATGGGTGATATGTAGTGCTGAACTTTGGTTGCATATCCAAAGATGAATTTAAATTTAACCAAAACCTATAAGTCATCCACTTAGCATGATCCAAAATGATATTATCTATAAATATATGCAACCAATACACTTCCTTTACAAATCTCTTTGCAAGAGAATGTGAATCATCTACAAAATTATTTGGTATAAAATGTGCTACCTTCTTTAGTTTTTCAACTACAACCAAGATCATGTCATACCTATTATGTGACAATGGTAATCCTTAGATAAATTTCATATTGATCACCTATCACTTTCATTCTAGTATGTCATGTGGATACAATAGTCCATCTGGATGCACATGTTTAACTTTCACATGCTGACATTCTAGATAACGTGACACAAATTTTGTTGCATCTTTCTTGATTCCCTTCAATAAATAAAGTGGTCTAAGCTCTACCATAATCTCAGTTACTCTTAGATGTACTAAATATGGGGCATTTCCAATTCCTTTAATATTGTGCTCCTCATATTCTCCCTATTTGGTACATACATCCTTTTGTTTTATCATAAATACCATCATTATCTATTATAAATCCCTTATACCTAGGATTTTAAGCATTCTTAGATAATGCTTTCTTGACCTAATCATATAATTCATCCCCTAATGAAAATTTGATTACTTGATCCCCAAAAGTACACTTAATAGTATCCATAGTTGATATGTACCTCCTATGACTTAGGGCATTAGCTACTCTATTTTCCTTGATTTTGATATAGTTGATATTGAAATCATAATCAGATAAGAACTCTAACTAGTGCCTTTGATGAGCATTCATATTTGGTTAGGTGAAGATATACTTGAGTCCCAAGTTATCAGTCTTGAGCTCAAACATTTTTCCCAAAAAAATATTCCTCCAAAGTTGCAAAGAAAGCACAATTTCTACAAGTTATAGATCATGAGGGGCATAGTTCACCTCATAAATATTTATCTTCCTTGATTCATAGGCTACCACTGCACTATCCTCCATAAGTAATCCTCAAAATACCTCCCCAGACGCATTTGTGATCACTAAAAATTAACCATTGGGATCAGGAACTCCTAGTACTAGTGTAGAAGTAAAACTCCTTTTCAATTCTTGAAAAGATACTTCACACTTATCTAACTAGATAAAACTTTAATTCTTACATTGTAAAAAGGTAATTAGATTAGCGATCTTCAAAAAATTTGAAATGAATTTCTTGTAATAGCCCATTAATCCCTTAAAACTCCTTACCTCATAGACATTCTTTGGTGTTAGCCACTCCATAATGGCCCTTATCTTTATTTGATCTATTAAAATACCATCTGTAGATATAACATGTCTTCGATAATGCACTTTTTTTTATAAAATTGTACACTTGAAATTTTGTTAATACAACTTGTGCTTCCAAAACCATTGTAAAATTAGTTCTAGATGTTGAAGATGCTCTTCTTTATCCTTAGAATATATAAGAATGTAATCTAAAAAGACCAAAATAAAATGTTCTAGATAATATCTGAACACACTGTTCATAAGAGTCACAAATGTTGCAGGAGCATTTGTCAATCCAAATGGTAATTGTTGACCAAGTTTGACTTTCTAGTCAAATTAGGGCACCTGTAGGTAAAAAATTGATTTTTTAGGTCTATATGAGGTTTAAATAAATGTTATAAGGTGTTTAAAGGTTCAATTATTATCATTTTATGTTATACCACCTTTGGTTATTAGTCCCCTAAGTCTATTTATCATTTTTGGGGCATTTAGAGGTCATTTTAGGTGCATTTAATGCTTTATACATACTTTTTGGGAAGTGTGCAAGTTTCAAAAGGTTAAATCACATGCCATGTATCCTAAGGAGTCTATAGTATCTGTCCAAAATTGAAAATTTTTAGGTTGATCAAGAAAGAGTAGTTTTCCCTAAAAAAGAGGAGCTATTGGGCACTTGTATAGACTTCCCAAGTCCACCATCAGCTAAAAACGTGGAAGGAGAAAATATTAACCTTACCACACTAATTTTCACATTTTAAATTGAAGTAAAATGTAAAAAATCTCTTTTGAAACTCATTTTCCCATTTTCTCCATTAGCACACAAAGAAGGCCCAACTTCAAGTGCTCACCATGGGTCATATAGGTGGAATTAAGAGGAATGGTATTGGGGGTATAAAATAATATTATTCAAATCCACTTTCATGGAAATAAGTCTCATATTGGTTCATTATTCTTTATGAACAATTGTTAACACCTCATATAGTCTTTTGAAAGTTTGCATTGAAGAGGGGGTCTCCTTTTGAACATGTTTTAGATTGTCTTGACTTGGATTGATGGTTTTATCTACTTCAAGTGTTTATACATGGTTTCAAAAATTCTATCATGCTTTTTCTTGTCTTGGAGAGTTCAATGGTGTGAGAAAACCTCTTTTAGGGGAGCAAAATGCCTAGTTTATGTTCATAGTCAGATCAGTTGATTGAAAATGTTTTGTTCAAATTGGGAAGAGTATTTTTATGACTCTAATAGTTTTTTTGAGGTTGAAAGGATTGGAAAATGTCTTTGTGGTGTTTGAAAAATCCTTACCTCAAATTTATTTGCTCTTCCATGTTTCTGCCTATGTGCAATAATCAAAACTTCATCTATACAGATATGATGATGTCATCAATGCAAGTTTGAAAGTTTGACATACTCCTCCACCTTTTGGGACTACTAATGTTCCTTGATGTTTTGAGAAAAGACACATACATGCTACCAACTAGCTAATTTAGAATAAAAATCTCAGTTACACCTGTGAAAGGAGATTGTCATCTATAGTTGAGGCCATTGATAACTCTTTTAGAGGTGTTCCAATAAGATAATACACTAATTTTTATGTTTCATTACCATAGATAATTACTAGACAAGCCTATTATGAACCTAGTTGACAAGGAAGGGTGCCAAAACATCAAAAAGAAATGAAGAATTGAAATCAGGCATAGATGCTCTAAAATGGCCAAACAGTGATCCTAGAGGTTCTAAGCAATTACATAGGTGGAAGATAGAATTGTTATTGAAGATAAAATTAGGTATATTTGGTTGCCTAGGGTATAAGCATCATTTATTCCAACTTGGAGCTTGGAAGAGTAAGTGGAAAGTAGGTTTTGTGACCTTCTAAAATGGCAAGAAATTACTTAATTACATCAGTGATATCTATAGGATTCTCAATGAGTACTTGTCCTACATGAATTTGAAAAGTCCTAGACCTATTTGTGCAAAATGAAACATTAAAAAAAAACCCAGCCATCAGTTCTAAGCACTTAATCCATGAAGGGGAGTTGTGTTGCATGGAATGACCTTTTGGACCTATCCCTTGTCTGTACACAGGGTAGGGCATGCATTGGAAGTAGTGTTTGGTGATTAGAATAAGAAGATGATATTGAGGGTCCCTAAGAAGTAAATAGGTCCTAGTAGGAATTATAAAAATCTAAACATAGTCTCAATAAACTCTATATTTTTTAAAGATGCTTCAAATGACTAAACCCACCTACAGGCCTGAATTATGCACCTACAACTAGAGGTATTAGGAAATTGGTCATAGTCAAGTCATGGGAGTATATAAGAGGCTTGTAGAGAAAATAAGGAGGATTGAGGGTTTATGACCAATCAAATGGATAAAATTAACTTTATAAACTTCATTACCATGATCCCTAACCAATCTAGGTGTGCTCATTAAGGTTGTCTTAGTCCTACCAATAGGACACAAGCAGTAAGATGGCATAAAGGGGTATAAAGTTTTAATTTGTCTTCATGAGTGTCTAAAGACTTATCCAAGGTGATTTAATGACAAGATATATGTGTAAATAATTTTAATACATGTTTCCAACTATTTTACTCATTGTTTCTCTAGCCAAAATTACAAATGGACAAGACAATGGGCAAGAGATTAGGTAAGAGTTTGTATGTGGGAGCTTGAGGAGAAGTGGAGTGACATGAAAGGAGATTTTAGATTTAATAAATAATAAATTTTTATCAAAATTATTCCCTAAATAGACCTTTAACAAGACCTACAGGGTCCTAGAAACTAACACCTACAGATAGGCAGTCCTTCAAGCCCAATCTTGTTGTTTTATGATTTTGGAAGACCTACCCTAGGATTTAAGAGCTGAATTTTGGTATGGAATATAAATATGATGAATATAACCATTTGAAATTATTTTTTTCAAAAATTAAACAAGGAAACTTGCCTCTATTTTATCTCAGAATAGGGGTAGTCTCTTCATACAAAGCATAGGCAACTTGGAGAGGAGTGGTTTTGAAGACTAAAAAATAAAATGGAACCCAAAATAAGTGTTTGAGAAGATTAAGGACATATATCACAAGCTATAAAACCCTAATATAAATTTTGGAGGTAGAAAAAAAATTCTATATAAGGAGGGTTGTAGTCAAACCCCATAGGCAGACTAAAGAGCAAGAGTCCACATTGAGGGTCAATTTGTGTTTTGGCCTAATATATGATTCATAATTATTGGATTAATGTTTTAAGGGGTGTATTAGAAGTGTTAAATCCATAAAAGAGAAAAATAAACCATGAAAAGGTCAGATGGAGTCTAAAGGTACAGGCAGACCTAGTAGCAAAAGCTAGGCCTAGTGCCAAACAGGGGTCAGTATTCATTCCTACCTCTTAGAGAGCCATTAAAATTATTGGAGAATGTTCTTGGGGAATATATAGAGATTTTTGAACCTTAGGTATATAGTTAACCTCCCATAGAAGCCATTATAGGCTTGAAAGCATGCACATACTTCTCAAATGAAAGAAATGAAGCTCAAATGGCAACTTGAAGAGCTCAAAACTTTTATGAACCTTTGCATGGGATCTATAAATGTTTGGAGGAGTTGGAGAGGGTCCCTAGGGATCCATTAATGTCATTTTTTAGAGTTTATAATAGCACACATTTATGAACAAAGGTTAAGAGTACAATGTTAGGTTATGGAGCTAAAAGCTTCAACTTTGCAGACGAAAACTGAAGGTTGCTGAAGAACCAAAAGCACCGGCATCGGCAGCATGACCGACGTCGGTCATGACTAGTGCAAAAGGCAACTGGCGATGGTAGGATGTCGGCCGACATTGGCAGCACCAGGCAAGCAGGGACCGACGTCGGTCACCTGTGTGTTCCAAAACTGTTCATTGCGCGAACAGTTAGTTAAGTGAACGAAGTGTTTGCATGTAAAGGCCAGTTAGAGTCTTGAGCTGCGTGGATAATTGTCTAAATTAAGAGTCTAAGTTATTGTTTAAGTTTGGGATCTATTTATAGACCCATTGGCATGTATTGTAAAGTGTGCTAGTGAAGAGAACTAAGTGTGTGTTTCTCCTAGTTCCACTAATGAGCTAGAAAGGAAGGCAAGGAAGTTCCTTCCATTGTAAGATCATTGAGTTGCAGGTTGTTGCAAGCTCATAGGAGATCTACATGGTGAGTATGGTCAGTTGAATTGCAGGTTGCAGGTTCATGGGAGATCAACTCGAAGTACTATAGAGTGCTTGGTGTACTAGGAGGGTTATTACTGACTGGTTGGAGAGGTGAACACCAATTCTAAGTGTGAGTTGTGTGTTGGGACCATTTTTGGTAGGAGAGTGTTTTGAAGAAGAATTAATATACACTTGAGGTGTGGGAAGCCTCTGTAAGGTGGAAGAGTGTGGCAGCTCTTTATTGTATTCTTTTCTATACAAGTATTAATATAAGATTGTATATTGTCTCTCATATTTTGTGCTATTGGTGAATTTTAGTTACTTGTGCTTCTAGTTATTTCCGTATATTTAATTGCTTAAGTTTGGTAATCATATTGTGCTCTTTTTGAGTAGCAAGATCCTGACAAGTGGGATCAGAACAAGTGTGTTTGTTCTTGGATTCCCCATCAATTGGTATCAGAGCTTTTGGTTGGGATACTAACAGGTTATTTCAGATCTGGTTAGTGTGTGCTAATTACAGGTTACTCATAAGGGTTTTTGTTTGAGTGAGAGTAGAGAAATGGCAGAAGATAGTAGACTATGAATGGAGAAGTTTAATAGCAGGAGGTCCAAGTTCAGGTATGGTAGAATAACCTACTGGAGATATGGAAAGAAAGAGCAGGAAAAGAAAGATTGTTGGTTGGTAGCAGATCAGCATGAAGGACATGAAGAAGCAGGTGTTGCAGATTTCATTACACAGGGTGCTCTGGTATGTTCTTTAGATAAAGTAGAATCTTGGGTTTTAGATTTTGGTGCCTCTTTTCATGCATCCCCAATTAGGAAATTTTTTCATGAGTATGTCCAGGGAGACTTTGGAGAAATTTGTGTAGGGGATGGTAAGCCTTGTCAGATGATTGGCAAAGGGAAAGTGAAGCTGAAATTGCAGATGGACAACACATGGGTGTTAAAGGAGGTCATGCATGTCCCAGTTTTGGAGTAGAATTTGATTTTTGTAAGAAGTATGGGTGATGAGGGTTGCACAGTAACTCTCACAGCAGACTCTTGGAAGGTTACCAAGGGTGCACTTGTTGTAACAAGAGGTAAGAAAGTAGGTACTCTTTATCTATCTACTTGTATTACTATTTCTCTTTCTAGGTTATCTAATTCAGCTGTAGATTCAAAGATATGGCTTAATAGGCTTGGTCACATGAATAAGAAGGAGATGCATGTTCTTGAGTCAAAGGGTATAGATCGAGATTTCTATATGCAGAAGAAGAAGGTGACATTTCTTGAGGAATCTGATGTTAGTGACAAGAACAAGAAAGCCTTGGTTTTCAAGGAGAAAGTGACAGACAGAGTTCAGCACAAGAGGTAGAAGAATTTTGAGTAGAGCAAAGGTGATTTGGACAAGGGTTTGATCCAAAAGGAGCTTACGGGAAGAAGTCAGTTCTCACAAGCAAAACACAGAGACAGACATTGGCAGGAAAACTGGCATCGGCGTCCAGACAGGGACCGACATTGGCTATGTGCAGACTGATGTCGGTGACTCAGGGTAGATAAACACCAGTGTCGAAAAGGTGAAAACTGACATCGGTGATGGAGGGAACCGACATCGATCGGGTGTAGACTAGAATGTGACCGACATCGGTCACTGAGATGAATTTTGAGTGGACAGCAAGCTATCAAGGTGTCTCAAGCACCCATATGGAGGACTTAAAGGGTATGTAAGCCTCAAATTCGTCATTTCCCTTCTTTACACTACTTGTTGCTCACTTATGGTAAAGAACTAGGAAGTTGTTAAAGAAGCAAAATAGATAGATCTAGGAAATAATGGGAGCTTGGCATGGATGGAGGATGTGATTCCTTGGAGGAGAACCAAACAAGAGTTTTGGGTAGAGTTGCTAGCTGGAAGTAAGCACTGAGAGACGAATAGATGTTCAGGATGAAGAAGAGCGAAAATGGACATGTGAGATGGAAGATCATGGTATATGGTCTTGTATAAGCTGCAGGGCAATGGAGGTTTGGTCATTGTGTTTATCTTTACCAGGTTGGATAATATTAGCTACATTATCCTATTACTGTATGATGTGCTTGTTGCAGGGTTACATATACAGGTATTGCTAAACTAAAGGTAAAGCTAGTTCAGAGGGATGTCATGGAGAATCTAGGAGCAACAAGGTTCTTTGGCATGAGTGTGTTCTAGAGACATGGAAGGTCATATGTTGACTTTGTTTTAGGATGATTGTGTGAGACCAGTTAGCACGCCGATGGTTGGACAGTTCACAGAATAGTGTCTTAATTCACATAATGAGGTTAAGTGCATGGTATGTACTAGACCTGAGTTTTCCCAAGCAGTGGGAGTTGTCACAAGTTTGGAGCCAATCCGAGAAAGAAGAATTGGAGGGTAGTTTAGTGGATTCTTAGAGGGACTAGCAACAGGTGCACATGCTATGCAGGTTCAAGTTATTTTCTACATGGTTTGTAGATGTGGATGTGGCAGGTGATTTGGATGACATGAGTTGCATCACAAGGTGTGTGGTGGTTGTTCTTCAAGAGTGATATTGAGGAGGGATATAAAGCCAAGGGAACAAACTAGATAGAGTATAGGTACAGGTACAGGTTGCAGCTATTTATCTCCAAGTGGGAGATTGTTAGGTTATGGAGCTAAAAGCTTCAACTTTGCAAATGGAAACTAAAGGTTGCTAAAGAACCAGAAGCACTGGCATCGACAACATGACCAACATCATTCGTGACCAGTGTAGAAGGCAACCGATGATGGCAGGATGTCGGCTGACATCGCCAACACCAAGCAAGCAGGGACCGATGTTGATTGCTTGTGTGTTCCAAAACTGTTCGTTGCATGAACAGTTAGTTAAGTGAACAAAGTGTTTGCATGTAAAGGCCATTTAGAGTCTTGAGTTGTGTGGATAATTGTCTAAATTAGGAGTCTAAATTATTTTTTAAGTCTGGGATCTATTTATAGACCCATTGGCATGTATTGTAAAGTGTGTTAGTGAAGATAACTAAGTGTGTGTTTCTCTTAGTTCCACTAATGAGCTAGAAAGGAAGGCAAGGAAGTTCCTTCCATTGTAAGATCATTGAGTTGCAAGTTGTTGCAAGCTCATAGGAGATCTACATGGTGAGTATGGTCAGTTGAATTGTAGGTTGTAGGTTCATGGGAGATCAACTCGAAGTACTATAGAGTGCTTAGTGTACTAGCAGGGTTATTACTGACTGGTTGGAGAGGTGAACACCAATTCTGAGTGTGAGTTGTGTGTTGGGATAATTTTTGGTAGGAGAGTGTTTTGAAGAAGAATTACTGTACACTTGAGGTGTGGGAAGCCTCTGTAAGGTGGAAGAGTGTGGCGGCTCTTTATTGTATTCTTTTCTGTACAAGTATTAATATAAGATTGTACATTGTCTCTCATATTCTGTGCTATTGGTGAATTCTAGTTACTTGTGCTTCTGGTTATTTCCACATATTTAATTGCTTAAGTTTGGTAATCATATTGTGCTCTTTCTGAGGAGCAAGATCCTGACAAGTGGGATTAGAACAAGTGTGTTTGTTCTTGGATTCCCCATCATACAAATCACTCTAAACCCTTGCAAAACCCTCATAGTGACCCAATTGGAGAGATAGAGGGTTTTAAGCATCCATATGTTAGGGAATGGCCATGAAGCCACATAGATTATGTATAATTCTCTCCAGGGATTCCACACATGTGAGAAATATGTACATATTTTTAGGAAAATCATGCAAAATGGGGTTTTCTTTACCATTTTTTGTATTGTGTATGGTATATGAGGTTTCAAAGGATGAAATCAAGTTTTATGGAAAGGTATAGATTTATAATAATGCCCTATGATAATTTTATCCTATGAATAAACTTATAAGTATCTAAACAAAGGCCTCAATTTTAGCCAGTCAAAGCTGGCATCATGCACACAAGGGTGAAAAGTGTGAAAACCTCCATTAGATGTCCTTTTAAGGAAGATTTGAAGAGTATAGAGTCATGGATAATATTTCCAAGTTTCATTAATACTTTTAACATGGATTTTAATGAGAAACCAAATATTTTTTAAGGCCAAATGTGTTGGCTGCATGGAAGGGTTGTTTTCAAGACAACATATGATGTTGGCTCATTTTCAATTTCTTCTAGAGGACCACGTATGAAAAAAGTGCATGGAGAGGCATGTATGATGTCCCTAACTTGCATTACAATCATTATAATTTCTCCACATCAGTTACAAGACCTTTAAATAGGTCCAATCATGAAGGCAATTTTTCTATGTAAAGGGAGGAGTTTCTTGCCACTTTTCTTCAAGTTTGTGACTTGGACTAATACTTGTTGATCCTGATCTTGCATGGTTCAACCCATAACATATTATCATGCATGGATAACTAAAATTATTATCTTGACACATGTCCAAGTGACCCTTTGACTTCTCTATCTCTCTCCTTCTCTCAAGCTCTATAAGAGTTGGCCATTTTGGCATTGTTGGTATGCTCCACCTGAGTATGGTGAAGCCCTGCTCAATTTTACACATTTTGATCAATTAAATGACTAAGTGTTTACCTCTCTCATGAATTTTCATAGTGTTCTCTACTTTAATTTTGAATTTGCTTAGTGAAAACTATGGATCCCTTAGCATTGTCCTTCATTCTCTCACCCATTTACAACCTCTTCTTACAGGTCATGTGAAGTGTTCAAGAGATGTTCATGGTTGAAGTGAGTAGTATTTTCATTAGAGTAATTCAAGACCTATCTTTTAGTCCTCCTAATATTTCACATCATCTAGGACCCTAAAATGTAGCATTGATGTAAGAAAACATGGATTTGGGAAAATGTCTGTTAGTTGATTTCGTAGTTTTAAGTGTGAAATGCAAGTGGTTGGAAGTCATAAAAATGATATGGTGTATCAAATATATATCTTAAGTTTTTTTTATGTTAATATCACCCCTTTTATACCCCAAAAGTGTTAGTATTAGGAACATGAGCTCAAACGATGCATCAAGGGAAGGTAGCCCCTAATCTAGAGGTTTATCTCACAAGTTTGCTCACCCATAGCAAGTGATACTTCCCCATTTTTCCACTTAGATTAGAGGCCTAGAAATCCTCTTCTCAAAGGGTGCATCCAAGTGAAAATAGTTTTTGGCATGCTTTGTGGGACTCTTATTCCAAGAGTTGAAGGATTTTTGGTGTTATCCTTCAATACATCAATGTTAGGAGGCACTTTTCCAAGCACCATTGGCGACTCTGAAGATGAATCATATTGTTTAGCAGCTAGGTATTCCATTTAAAAGTTGTTCATAGATTTTGAATGTCTTTATTCCAAATGAAGCTTTCAAGGTTGGTATTGATGTTGAATTTTTCCCTCTACAAGTGGGTGAGACATTACAAGCTTTTCCTCTTCCCCTTCAAAGTGAGCAAGTACTTGGTCAACTTGATTTTTATCCCTACCAACCTTGTTTTGATCCTTATCAAGTCCAATTTGATCCTCCTTAGTTCAAATATGACCTTATTCAGCCTTGTCATGAGTTGTATCAGCCCTATAATTAGACTTCTCAATGTCATGCTCCTAGTCAACTTAGTCCTTTCTCCAATTAGCCCATTTCCACCTTCAAACAAACTCTTTTGGGATATGAAAAATATATGTTAGACCTTGATACCCAAAGGGGATGTGGTAAAATTATTCCTAATCATTGTATCCATCAATTGAGAAATGCATTAGAGTTAGTCAAGAGGGAATGGGCACCTATTGAGAGAGCCAATTGGCAAAGGCTCACAAGTGATATGCTAGATGTGAGTGGCCTAGTGTCTTCTTTAGAGGATAGACTAGGAACTTATGAAAGGAAATCTTACCAGACCCATAAACCTTTGTATCCACCTTCACAAGTGTCATAGCAGCCATACATGACCCATACTCATGAGCCAAACTAAGTCTATCAAAGCCTCCCTTCTTCAAATCAGTTGGAGGAGAAAGTTGGAACAAGAAACCTTACGTTTGAGACTCATCTTGATAGGCAGATTGAACATGCAAATATGCATTTGAAATAGTCCATGTTGGTAGTAAAATAAGTGGATTTCAATCATTCATTACCTTTTCACATTGCTTCTCCATAACCTCAAAAAGTGAGTTCTAGTCTAAAAGTCTCAAGCTAGAGTCAAATTGTTGAATCATGGAGAAGGAAAGAGGAACCAAGTCTACTCAAAGGAGATGAAATTGTAGGTAAGGTTGAGAATTAAGTTGACCCTATTAAAAATTTTCTTACTCCACATCAAAAGAATATTTCTATTTCCAAGATCTTAAGTTGGAATAAGGTTGTGGAATCATGGGGGAAGGAAGAGAAAAACATTGTTAAAGAAGTACAAGTTAAAGATGAAAGCAAACCTTTGCAAGTCCCTCCCACCCTTCCTCAAAAAACCTCATCTTTTCCATGCCAAACCTCTCATACTCCTCATCATGATTATACATATGATCTCAAAGATAGACTCTTTCAAGAGGGCCTATCTAAGCAAATTGAAGAATTAGAGTCAAGGATGAGGTTGCATAATTGAGGTGTGATAGAAGTTTTAGAACCAAAAGGAAATCATATGTCTAAACACACCCTATCCACACCTATTCAAGAGATTTATCAAGATATACATGATTTTGATGAAGTGATAGTCAAGTGGAAGGAAGATAATCATTTGGTTTTGGCCTAGGGCTTACCTCCTCTTCCTCATGAGCTTCTCAAAGAGCATCCAAATCCTCATTCCCAATCTAACTTTGAGCTCCATTTTCCACTTTCACCAATAACTTCCTCTAGTCCTCATAGTATAAAACTTTATCTTGATGGAACTATAGAAGGAGAGCCTAAAGAGAATCACTTGGTAAGGGTAAATGAGCAAGAGCAAGTTTAACCCATAGCTAATCAAGATGACTTCATAGCTGATTATGAGGAAGAAATTGTCATAGAATCCTTCCTTGATCAATTAGAAGAGAACTCATCAACTCTTCCTTCCATGCTTGAAGATATACATACCCATGAAGGAGGTAATAAAGACTTGAAAGAATAAAAATCTACAAGTGAGCATGGTATTATGAATGAATACTACAAATTGGAAGAGGTAGTGGTATTATATGACCAAGGTAAAGAACAAAAGGATGATTGACAACTAGAAATATAGCTCTTTCAAGAGCTTGAAGAACTTTGCCAATTTGGGAATAAATTGAATAACAAGGTAAGTGAAAAACCCTCTATTGAAGGCAATGAACAAGAGTGGGAAGAGTTCACAAAAATCCTTGATGAGTTAGGAGAGCTTGCAGTAGAAAAGAGTCCTCATCTTGTTGAGAACATCATGGAGAATAAGAATGGATATCTTATTGAAAGACCACTTGAGGCTATTATTGAAAGACCATTAAAAGAAGTTGAATATATTTTTACACAAGGAGAGTTATTTTCCTTGATTAGTTTGCTTGGATCTACCTAGTTTTCATGGAGGATTATGCCAATGAAGTTGTCAAACATGATCAAGGAGTTGGAGGCAACAATGCTCAAGTTCAAAATGTTATATGCCTCATCCAACCATTCTTGCTACAAGACAATAAGAGTATCAATATTTAATTTTGATCCAAGAGGGAAATCATTCTTAGGTTCTTAGTTGTATATATTAGTTTTCTGTTGTTTCTCCTAAGTGTCTTGAGCACATGTGTGTGTTTTGTCTTTTTTTATTGTGTGTCTTTTTCTTTTGTGTGTTTGGGGTAGTCACTAGTCATTTTGGTAAATAGTCAAGTTGCCTTGTTTGTTTTAGTAATTAGATGAATTATTCACCTAATGGAATAATAAGGCTACTATCCTAGTTAGTATAGCAGGCATACTACCCCCATGAGTCACCAAATTCTTGACCGAGTTTCACTTTTTAGTCAAATTAGGGTACCTGTAGGCAACAAATTGATTTTTGAGGTCTCTAGGGGATTAAAATATATTTTATAAGGTGTATAAAGGGTTAATTATTGTCATTTAATGTTATACCACCTTTGGTTATTAGTCCCCTAAGTCTATTTATCATTTTTGGGTTATTTAGAGGTCATTTTAGGTGCATTTAATGATTTTTACAAATTTTTTGGGAAGTGTGAAAGTGTAAAAAGGTTAAATAACATGAAATGTGTCCTAAGGAGTCTTTAGTGTCTGTTCCTAACTAAAATTTTGTAGGTTGATCAAGAAAGAGTAGCTTTCCCTAAAAAAGAGGAGCTATTGGGCACTTGTACAGACTTCCCAAGTCCACCATCAGATAAAAACGTGGGAAGAGAAACTATTAACATTACCACACTAATTTTCACAATTTTACTTGAAAGAGAATGATAAAAAGTCTTTTTTGTAACTCATTTTCCCATTTTCTCCATTGGCACATAAAGAAGGCCCAACTTCAAGTGCTCACCATGGGTCGTACAGGTGGAATTAGGAGGAACGGTATTGGGGGTATATATTAATATTATTCCACTCCAATTTCATGGAAAAAATTATCATATTGGTTCATTATTATTTATGAACAATCATTAACACCTCAAGTAACCTTTTAAGAGTTTACATTGAAGAGGGGGTCTCCTTTTGAACCTGTTTTAGATTTTATTGACTTGGATTGATGGTTTTATCTACTTCAAGTGTTTATAAATGGTTTTAAACATTCAATCATGATTTTTATTGTCTTGGAAAGTTTAATGGTGTGAGAAAGCCTCTTTTAGGGGAGCAAAATGCCTAGTTTGTGTTCACAGTCAGTTCAATTTCTTGAAAATGTTTTGTTAACATTAGGAAGAGTGTTTTGATGTTTTTTTGATGACTCTATTGGTGTTTATGAGGTTTTAAGGATTGGAAAATGTCTTTGTGGTGTTTGAAAAATCCTTACCTCACATTTCTTCGCTCTTCCATGTTTTTACTTGTGTGTAACAGTCAAAACTTCATTTACAAGGATATGTTGATGTCTTCAATGTAGGTTTGAAAGTTTGACATAGTCCTCCAACTTCTGGGACTACTAATGTGCATTGAGGTTTTGAGAAAAGGCACATACATGCTACCAACTAGCTAATTTGGAAAAAAGATCTCAGTTACACCGAAAGGAGATTTTCATCTATAGTTGAGGCCATTGATAGCTCTTCTAGAGGTATTCCAATAAAATGATCCATTAATTTTGATGGTTCATTTCCATAGTTAATGCCTAGATAAGCCTATTATAACCCTAGTTGATAAGGAAGGGTGCCAAAACATCAAAAAGAAATGAAGAATTGAAATTAGGCCTAGATGCTCTAAAATGGCCAAACAGTGATCCTAGAGGTTCTAAGCAATTGCATAGGTAGAAGAGATTTTTTTTTCAATATCCAATTAGGTCTATTTGGTTGCCTAGGGTAAAAGAATCATCTATGCCAATTTTGAGCTTGGAAGATTAAGTGGAAAGTAGGTTTTGTGACCTCTTAAAATGGCAAGAAATCACTGAATTACATCAATGATATCTATAGGATTCTCAATGAGTACTTGTCCTACATGCATTTGAAAAGTCCTAGACCTATTTGTGTAAAAGGAAATAATTTAAAACAACTCAACCATCAGTCCTAAGCACTTAATACATGAAGGGGAGTTGTGCTGCATGGAATGACCTTTTGGACCTATCCCTATCCATACACAAGGTAGAGCATGCATTGGAAGCAGTGTTTGATGATTAGCATAAGGAGATGATATTGAGGGTTCTTATAAAGTAAATAGGTCCTAATAGGAATTATAAAAATATGAACATAGTCTCAATAAAATCTATATGTTATTAAAAACATGATTCAAATGACTAAACTGACTTACAAGCCTGAATTATGCACCTACAGCTAGAGGTATTAGCAAATTGGTCACAATCAAGTCATGGGAGTATATAAGAGGATTATAGAGAAAATAAGGAGGATTGAGGGTTTATGACTACTCAAATGTATCAAATTACCTTTATAAACTTCATTCCCATGATCCCTAACCTATCTAGGTGTGCCCATTAAGGTTGTCTCAGTCCTACCTATAGGACACAGGGAGTAAGATGGCATAAAAGGGTCTAAAGTTTTGATTTGTCTTCATGAGTATATAAATACTTATCCAATGTGATTTCATGATAATATATACATGTAAATACCTTTAATACATGTTTTCAAATCTTTTCCTCATTGGTTCTCTAGCCAAAATTTTAAATTTATCTACAGGTAGGGTATTCAAGGTGATTGTCACATTAGACAAGACAATGGGCAAGAGAATAGGTAAGAGTTTGTATGTGGGAGCTTGAGGAGAAGTGGAGTGACATGAAAGGATATGATATATTCATTTAAACATAAATTTTTATCAAAATCCATCCCTAAATATACCTTTAGCAGGACCTACAACGTCTTAGAAACTAACACCTACAGGCAGACAGTCCTTATCTAAAGCCTAGTCTTGTTGTTTTGTGATTTTGGAAGAGCTCACCTTGGATTTAAGACCTTAATTTTGGTATGATATATACATATGATTCATATATATATTTATAATTATTTTTTTCAACAAGGAAACAAGGCAACATGCCCCTATTTTGTCTCACAATAGGGGCAATCTCTTCATACAAAACATAAGTAACTTGGAGAGAAGGAGTGGTTTTGAAGACCAAAAAATAAAAGGGAACCACAAAAAATGTTTTATAATCTCAAGGACATATATAAAAATATATCAAAACCTAATATGAAGTTTAGAGGTAGATAAAACATGCTATATAAGGAGGGTTGCAGTCAAACCCCATTGGTAGACTCAAGAGCAAGAGTCTAAGTTGAGGGTCAATTTGTGTTATCAATTAACATATAATTAATAATTATTGGATTAATATTTTTATGGGTGTATTATAAGTTTTAATGGCATAAAATGGTAAAGGAAACCATGAAAAGGTTAGATGGAGTCTAAAGGTACAAGCAAACCTAGTTGCAAAAGCTAGGCCTAATGCCAAATAGGGGTCAGTCTTCATTACTACCTCTTAGAGATCCATTATAATTATTTTAGAATGTTATTAGGGAATATAAAGATATTTTTAAACCTTATTTATACATTTTAACTCCCCAATAAGACATTATAGGCTTGTAATCATGCACATACTTCTCAAATGCAAGAAATGAAGCTCAAAGGGCGACTTGAATAGCTCATAAATTTTATGAACCTTTACATGGGATCTATAAATGTTTGTATGAGTTGGAGAGGGTAACTAGGGAGACATTATTTTCATTTTTCATAGTTTCTAATATCACACCTTTATTAACAAAGGTGTGCAGTACAAATCACTCTAAACCCTTACAAAACCCTCATAGTGACCCGATTGGAGAGATAGAGGGTTTTAAGCATTCATATGTTAGGTAATGGCCATGAAAACACCTATATGATTGTATAAATATCTGTATGTCTTCCACACATGTGAGAAATATGTATGGATTTTTAGGAAAAACATGCAAAATGGGGTTTTCTTCACCATGTTTTATATTGTATAAGGTATATGAGGTTTCAGAGGATGAAATAAAGTTTGATGGAAAGATATATACTTATAATAACCCCATATGATATTTTTATCCCATGGAAAAACTTATAAGTGTCTCAAAAAAGGCCTCACTTTCAGCCAATTAGAGCTATCATCATGCACACAAGGGTGAAAAGTGTGAAAACCTCCATTAGATGTCCTTTTAAGGAAGATTTGAAGAGTCTAGAGTCATGGATAAGATTTTTAGGTGTCATTAATAATTTTCCCATGGATTTTCATGAGAAACTAAATATTTTTCAAAGCCAAGTATGTAAGGTGCATGGAAGGGTAGTTTTCAAGACAACAGATGATGATGTCTCATTTTCAATTGCTTTCGGAGGACCAGGCACGCAAAAAATGAATGAAGAGGTATGTATGATGTCCCTAACTTTCATTATAATCATTAGACTTTATATAGATCATTTAAAATACATTAAAAGAGGCACAATCATGTAGGTAATTTTTTTGTGCAAAAGGAGGAGTTTTTTGCCACTTTTATTCAAATTTTTTACTTGGATTGACACTTGTTTCTCATACACTTGCATGGTTAGACCAATATAATTTTATCATGCATGGATAACTAAAATTCCCAACTTGACACATGTCCAAGTGACCCTTGGACTTCTCTCTCTCTCTCTCTCTCTCTCTCTCCCCTTCTGTCAAGCTCTATAAGAGTTAGCCATTTTGGCATTGTTGGTATACTCCACTTGAGTATGGTGAGTCCATACTCAATTTTACACATTTTTATAAATGAAATGACTAAGTGTTTATCTCTCCCATGACTTTTTATAGTGTGCTCTACTTGAGTGTTTTTTTTTAGTGAAAACTATGGATCCCTTAGCATTGTCCTTCATTCTCTCACCTATTTGCAGCATATTCTTACAAGGTATGTGAAGTTTTCAAGAGATGTTCATGGTTTAAGTGAGTATTATTTTTATTATATTCATTCAATACCTCTTGTATAGTCCTCCTAATCTTGCACATCATCTAGGACCCCACAATGTAGTATTGATGTAAGAAAACATGGATTTGGGAAAGTGTATGTTAGTTGATTTCTTGGTTTTAAGTGTGAAATGAAAGTGGTTCAAAGTAATAAAAATGATATGGTGTATCACCTCTATATCTTAATTTTTTTATATGTTAATCTCACCCCTTTTCTACCCCAAAAGTGTTAGTAGTAGGAACATGAGATAAAATGATGCATTAAGGGGAGCTAGCCCCTAATCTAGAGGTTCAAATAACAAGTTTGCTCACCAAAAGCAAGTGATATGCCCCATTTTTCCACTTGGATTAGAGGCATAAAAAACCTCTTCTCATAGGGTGCATCCAGGTGACAATAGTAACACTATAAACTCATAGTGTCCATAATAAGTTCTAAACACCATCTTAGAAATATTATCATCTTTTATCCTTAGTTGATGATATCCTACTCTAAGATCAATATTAGAAAAGATCATTACCCATTGAATTTGATTAAAAATATCATTTATACAGGGTAAATGATACCTTTTTTTATAGTTTATTTATTCGACATTCTATAATAAATACAAATTTGAAGAGTACCATCCTTCTTGATGAAGACAACTAGTGTACCCCATGGTGATACACTTGGTCTAATCAATCCTTTTGATAATAAATCTTGAATTTGAGCCTTTAATCCAACCAATTTATTGGTTTTCATTCTATATTATGCCTTAGACTGTGGTTCTAATTTAGGTATGATATCAATAGATAAATTTAACTCACATTTAGGAGGCAATCCTAGTAATTCCTCTAAAAATACATCATGAAAATTCCTAAGGGTAATATTCAATTGATGGTTCCTTAAATTCTTCCATTTCATTTATCTTGATGATAAATGCTTGGCATACTTTTCCTTGAGCCTTTATGAGTTGCATTATATAAATATGTCTAAGCCTCAATTTTTTTTCTCACCCTAAATTAGTGTCTGATTTACATAATCATCTAGACACTTAACCTTTTTCAAATAGTAGTCAACCTTGGCCCTATGATTTACAAGCCAATTGAATCTTAGGATCACATCATACAACCCTAGATGTGTTGCATAAAGATCCACTACTATTGTGAATTTGGGAAACCTAATATCTACTTCAACTAAACATTTGTCAACTTTGACCTTTGACTCATTCTCATATACTGACCATGCATTTGACATTACTCTAGATTTTCTAGATAACCTATTTAGTATTCCCATAGCTATAAAACTTTATGTAGTCCTTGTGTCTATCAAAATGGAAACTGAATGTTTAAACAAAATACCTAACATTTTTATGGGTGAAACTTGGAAGTCGGCTTGTCAATTATCATCTACCACATGAATACATTATTAAAATGTTTCTTACTGAGGATTGGAACCTTTATTCCTTGAATTATCTTGGGTACACTCACACATAAAATGGTCACCTTCTATAAATGAAGTAACCTCTAGATAGTCCCTTCTTATCAAAATGTTGGTTTTCCTTGAAATTACCTTTGAAACCATTGTCTAGTTTCCTTTTACCTAAACCACTATTGAATGTAGTATTCTGACTTTTGAATTGACTCTTTGAGTCTCCAAACCTCTACTTCCAATTTTTATTTTTGAAATTTGGCTTAGAAATTCAATTATTTTTATTAATATTATCTTTATTATGATGAGATTTCACTTCATTTCCATGAATTTTCTATTCCAGAGCTACAATTTGGTCCCTTGTTTCATTCATGGCTATAAGAATATGATCCAACTTTGTTTCTTTCTCAGTGGAAAATTGAGAAGGATAAAATGGAGGGTGATTGTCATTGTCATTTGAAGGACCCTCACCTAATGGTCTAGTGTGCACCATTCTAATTTATACTAAACATAAGGATACAAAAATGTTAGCAGATTCATTAAGTCCTAGAGTTTGAGCCACAACCCTAATACCACAATGTAACATCCCCATTAGGATTTACTGGAATAACATAATAAATTTTTTGAAATAAAATTCCATGTATTATTTCATTATATTACACCACAAGAATTTAATTAGTGACCCTAGTATAACACACTAAACATGTTAACCATAAATAAATATGTAACATCTATAATTACTGATATGAAACAAAACATAACTACAGATATAAATTAATTACATATTTTGAACCACGGTTGGTACAATAATATAGCCACTACTATCAATGTACAATGAGTAATTAATTACATTTCCATCAAGAATAAGTTTTCAAAAATAAATATAATACAAGATACAAGGCTTCACAGAGCATGAGTCTCATGAACTCTAGTATCTATGGTAATCTCAAGTGTAGTATCCATAGTATTGTTGTTAGGAGGGAGAACATCATCTGAGCACTTTTCCACACCAACCATGGACCATTGATCCCATGTATAATCTCCCAATCAGGGAATGGTCCTCACTTCATGAATGGGTAGATAGTGACAATGCAGGGATTCAAAGAGAGAAGCCAATACCTTTTTGTTGTAATATTTATAATACATGATGTGTACCATAAAGAAAATACATTCTAACATGATATCGCACAAACATGTAAATCATACATATGAAATGAAAATTCTTAACTAGTCATTACTTTGGCAAAAGTTTTCAAATAATTATTTATCTCTAGTATCATTCAAATTGATGCAAAGAAACTACCTTCAAAGTTTCAACCCTACGAGTTGTATCTTTTTATTATAATCTCACAGGCTTCCTTGTAGTTTTTTTTAAATGTCATTACTTGTATGGACAAGATAAGATTTATCACCATAAACTAAGGCCACTTTCTAGTACCTAATATTTATTTCTACCTCTCAACAAGTTTTATTAGTTAAAAACAACTTTTAGACCAGTTTTTTAGCCTTTGATCACTTCTAATTAGGTCTTCATAAGGCCTAATTACACACTATCCAATCTATCCATACACAAAAATATGTATAGGATTGAAAAGTAATGAATCTTGTAGAGAAATACATTCTCTAGTAAATCACAAAATTTTGTGTAAATTATATAATTTAAACTCCATGAAATTGGTTTTTAGTTTCAAAACCCTAACTTAGTGTTTCACTACCCTATACAGACCCGAGAGGGGTTATTTAGAGTTTTTGAATTCTATAAAGACTTCCAAAGCACTGTGAAAGATGTTTAACCTTTTTAAAACTATAACACACCTTCTCTAATCACTAGATATCCTCTCTAACACCGCTACCACATTTTTATAAAGGTTTGTGCTTGACTATATGCAAACATGTTAGTTCTTATAGGACTGTGTTGTCCTTATCATAAATAAATGTGGAAATGATCAAATAAAAAACTTGAGAACATTAAACATGTAAATTAATAATATAATTTGCAAGGAGTCTCATAAAAAATTTCTTATTATATATTTCTTCATTAATACACCATACACAACCAAATTCTAATGCACACATACATGAAAATAGGGTCTATAAGCACTTTTTTTCAAAACCAGGGGCTTTCTTGTTATTTTATTGAAAATTGAGACTTATCCAACTCTCATCAATCATATTACATGAAAACCAATCATTGTTTATGTCTTATAACTATAACTACCTTTTGGACCTTCCAATGATCATAAGAAGACTAGCCGAGTAATGAGAACTTATACCAAATGTGATATTCCATAAAATTATGAGTTGAGACCCATGATTTGGATTCATGGTATATTTAAGAGATAATTAAAACAAAATTAAGAATTGAAAATTACCTTCAAACACCACTACAATAACTAATCTAAGCAAGACAATTCAAAAATTTAAAAACTCATTTTGGTGGTAAAGTTCAAACTTGAATTTTTAAGAATCTAGAACTAAAACTAACAATAAGAATTGAAAAATAAGGATGCTATAAGAATAACAAGACATATATAACCATAATCAAGCTAAAACTAAACAATAAAACCCAATTTTGAAAGGAAAACTAGTCTAGAAGTGATGTTCCAGCATCATACTCCCAGGAGAAAGAGAAAAAGACTCAGGGACTATTGTCCATGAGTGCTCCCATGATTTTTCATGTCATATTTTATCATCCATGTAGCATCTTAAACTATTTGGTATTTCTATTTGACCAGATACTTTAAATATTGCTTATCTTTAGTCTATTTTAACACTTGCTTGTCTAGAATGTATTCCAATTCATCTGATTTGGCTTGAGGCACCTATTCTACCCAATCTATACCTATTGTATCTACTCATTCTATGGTGTGTTCACCTTCTAATAAATTATAAGGGTAAAATTTTATAACATTGGATATTGGTGATATGCCTACACTTCTAGTCAATTCTAACTCATAGGCATTGTTAGTAAACTTCTTAAGTACTTTACAAGGACCGATTTTCTTCATCTTCAGCTTATTATATTCACCTCTTGGAAACATTTCCTTCTTAAAATGAGCCAAAACAAAATCTCTAATCTAAAAACTCATCTCTCTTCTACTTACATCTGCTTACTTCTAGTACTTTTCCATACTAGCTTCTAGATGCTCTCTTACCTATTGATGAACCTCCTTCATGACCACTATAAATTCTTGTCCTTCAACACTCCTCTTATCCATATAACTAATATTTCTAAGCTCAAACGCTCCTCTAGGATGCATCCCATATAACACTTGGAAAGGAATCATGTCAATGCTCCTATTGGTGGAGTCATTTTAGAAAAATTCTGCTTGAGGTAACACAAGATATCACTACTTGGGATTATCCTTAGACAGACACCTCAATAGGTTATCTAGAATCCTATTAACAACCTTAGTTTTACCATCTATCTAAGGGTGGTAAGTTGAACTGAAAATCAATTTTGTGCCTAGCTTTATCCACATTGTCCTTTGAAAATGGCCTAGGAACTTAGTCTCTCTATCATATACAATGTTTAGTGGCAGTCCCTGAAGCCTTATTACCTCCTTTAAAAATAAATTTGGCACATGGGTGACATCATTATTGGTCTTACATTGATTAAAATGTGCCATTTTGTAGAATCTATCCATAACTATGCATATGGAGTTAAAACATCTTTATGTTCTAGGTAGTCCCATAAAAAAGTCCATGCTTATGGATTCCCAAGTCCTATCTAAGACTAGTAGAGGTTGATATAAATCTATATTAGTGCTCTTCCCTTTATCCAATTGATAAATTTTACATATCTCAACATATCTCCTCACTTTTTCTTGCATCTTAGGATAATAATAGTGTCTAATGAGCTGCTCTAAGGTTTTATCAATCACAAAGTAGCTTGAGATACTCCCACTATGGTTTTATTGAATCAAATTCTCTCTTATTTAACTTCTTGGCACACATAGGTGCACCCCCTTGAATAATAATCTATCTGTTTCACTAAATTTTGTCTATTTTAAGTCTAAAGAAAAATAGAAATAAGGATGGGGATAATTGATTAAAAAGAACCCAGATTTGGTTTGCACACTGTATCCAAACATTGTGAGCACTTCTCTTTAGCTAGGGAGGACTACCTATAAGTAAGACAGCACTACCACAAGATGTTTGTTAGTAGTTAAATGAGTGGGCTACCAAGCTATGTGCTTATTACAAGAAATTTGAAACTTCCTTAGAGATGACAATCGACTTTTGAGAGATAAAAGAATAATAAATAGCTAAAAGAGAGGTAAAGAGAGAATGAAAAAAAGATAAGATTATTGTTATTAATAACTTGTATTTAACAAAGAGTGACAAGGTGGAAGTGATGTACTCTATTTGTATTTTAGAAGTTGTTTAGGTAAGTTTTGAAGAGGTTAGGGAACCCAAAGTCATTGACATCAGTAAGGGAGTGACTGATATTAATAATACTATCAAGGTTGGTAATGAGGTGACTGATGTCAGTTAGGCTACTGAGGTTGGTAGGGAAATAATTGTCAAGGAGCTTGCAGAAGGCTTCTTTGGGTCTAGAAAATGGTTTAGATTAGGTCTAGGAGGTTGGGAGAGTTATGAGAAAGAGATTATAGTTTGGGTAGATTTGGTCAGAGGTTTGGTGTGTCAGGTTAAGGGGAAATAAGCAAGGAAGCTTTGTAACTCCCTCACGGGGGTTCCATCAGAAGTGCATAAAGTAATGCACAATAGATATAAATAAATAGAAGAATAGATGTTTAAAAGACCTATAGGATTAGTGATGTACTTATCTATGGTTATCAAATGATATGTGCCAGAATGATGATCCTTCACAAGGAGTCTAAACCTGAATGCCTAAATAGAGATAACAAGTAGGTGCTGTTGGTCCTCAAGAGCTTAGTTACTGATCGTGATTGACTTATGCAAGATGGTTGTAAGACAAAATGTTGAAAATAGAATACTTAGAGCTTAAATGTGAGTAAGAATGAATTTATTAATTTTTTCTAACCTAAAATTTATGTTGGAGTTTGGCTTATATTATTGACATTGGTGATCCCACCGACATCGACCATGGGTTGATCGATGTTGATAGCACTAGAATAGGTAAACCTTACTATTTTTGGCCTTTTTATATTATTGTTCATGCTAAGTGTGACACCCATTATAAAATGGTAAAAATAAGAGGTTAGGAAGGAGGTAGTTGATTAGGAATTTAGTTTGGAAGTTGGAATAAGTCTTAGGTAGTTAACATGAGGGGACCAACTCTTGAGGTGACTCATTAGGTGGGAATTAGTCATAGGGTGAGGTGTCTAGGTAAGGTGAAAAATGGGGTTTTTAATTAACTTAATTAAGTATTTTAAATTAATTAAAAATGTGAGGGGTAAAAGCATGGGTTAGGGAGATTAATTGTTATTATTGAAAGGGGCTTAAGGGGGTTTCAATGCAGGGAGTTACGCACGTGTGTATGATATAATTTTGGTGTCTAAATTTTCCCTTTTTGTCTTGTAATTTGTACTAAAAAATTTGAAAGACAAAATAGAAGTTATATGCTCCAAGTATTGGATGAGGTATCCCCCCTCAAAATGGGAATTGATGGAGGAGAAACTAAAATCAGGTACTAGTTTGATAGAAAGGTAATTAGGTTAATGGTGGAAAATTAATTATCACTCCATATGAATATTCTATAATGAGATATAGTGGACAAAGTTAAGAATATGTAAGGTTAAGGAGGACTCAGATAGAAGTAACCAAAGCACAGCTTGTAAGTGATAGCTAATAGGTCAAAACAATCAAAGTTGTAGCTCTGATGGTCAATGTATCCCAAGAATTCAAGGTAAGAAGTCCCATAGGAAAAAAAAAAAGGGTTGAAGGTGACAAGATGAGCTTGGTTTCCATCCAAAACACCTAATAAACATGTGTGTGCATAATAGCCAACTATAGCAAAATAACATAAGTGGTCAAGACAAACAATGCAAGGTTGGTGTAAAAGGGTCAATGAGTGAGGAGATATTTGTGATCTCCAAGAAAAGTCATCATGGGTGAATATTTAAGTGATATCCAATGGAATTTGTCATGCTTGGAGAGATATATGTTATCTATAGTTGTCCTAGTGTATTAGTAAAGTCTAAAACGTTGGGGGTTGCTTTGTTGGGGAAAACATTATTGGAATGGTACCGATGTCGATGACATTGTTGATATTAGTAATATAAAGTGCTGACATCAGTAAACTAGGGAAACATTACTGATGTTGGTAGGTGTAAGTACTGATGTTGATAGCTTAGATCAAGAATGTTGACATTGACAATTGACCAAAATTGACAAAAAAGGGTTTGGCAGCCAACCAAACTCATTTGAAACTTTGTGATTGGAGAGAAAAAATAGAGCTTGAGAGTGATCAAGATGGTGAAGCAAGGAGGGGACCTAGTAGGAGGTGCACAACCATAAGAGCTAGATGTGCTAGCTAAGAGGAAATGGAGAGATGAGGTAAGAGTCTCTGCTAGTTAGTTTGAAAGTTGATTTTGGTATTTGTAGTTTTTAGGTGAATTTAGAGGTGGGGGTGTAGAAAACATTAATATAGGGGTATAAAAATAAGGTAGGTTAGTTTTAGGATAAGTTGGATGGTTTTGTGAGTAGGTTTTTAGGTAAAATTGGAAAGTTTGGGTTTGGGTCCTTAGGGCTGAAATAATCATTGATATTGGTGAGGTTCACTAATGTCGACTGACACAACACTGAGGGTAGTAGGTGCCTACCAATTCAATCAATACTGAACCCTATAAAGTGTTGACATTGGCATTAATGCCAATGTCAATGACTATAAACATGTAGAAAAATAGGAGAAAGGGTGAGTGTGGATTCTTAGTGGAAGTTGCCAATGTCAATGACTATAAACATGTAGAAAAATAGGAGAAAGGGTGAGTGTGGATTCTTAGTGGAAGTAATCAACTAGCCTAATGGATAAACTAGCCTCAGAAGACCCTGTGTCAATTGAGTGATACCTACATAAACTAGTTTAGTGCCTTAGGCCAATGTAGTTCTCCCAAAGCCTATGGAAAATATCTAAAAAGATGTGATAGGAGAAATGGGTAAAAAGGTAAGTTGAGATAGGTCAAGAAGTTTAGGGCTTAAAAGATAGGTCATAGTGTCAAGAGTTAGGGATATAGACCATGAGGCCTAGAGTTGTGATAGGTAGGTAAGCCTAGGGTAGAGAGAGAGGTTGTGAAGCTTAGGGTAGAGAGAGAGAGGCAGTGAAGCCTAGGGTAGTTAGTGAGGTGGATATATGGCCGAGATAACCAAAGAAGACCTTGTGTTGATTGAGTGCTAATTACATAGCTTGATTTAGGGCCTCAAACTAATGTAGTTATCCTAAAGAGAAAGGAAAAAGTTGGTGATATAGTATATTAAAATGTATGTGACTTGAGTTGTGTGTGTATGGATGTAGGTAGGTATGGAGCTGACATTATGAGATCATCTACCAAAGCTATTGACACGTATGAGGAGGGATGTCACTCTAGACAAGTGGGAGAACATGGTAACCATGGGCTTAGGAAGAGTGTGATAGTACTGTCAAGTCACCTAAGATGTGTCTCTGATGATAACATTTATTGAGAGGTGGGATCACACCACCAACAGCTTCCATCTACTGACTAGAGTGTTGATAGTGACTCAGGAGGGTGTGCATTAGATTTTATGGCTACCACTCTAGGGTGAGGATCTCTTCAAATGATCAAGAGAGGAACATGATAGACACATGGTCACATTATATGGAAAGCATGTTAGTGAGGTGACATACCATTCTATGAGTTTTGCATATAAGCCACTCTATATGGCTGATGAGGAGTAGCATCATTTGAGCATCCTAATGATGATCAAGATCATGATGTATGCATAAATAGATGTAGATGGTGGTAGATTTCTAATTGTATTGATAGGTATGTTTGCAAAGATGGTTGAGTAGAAAATTATATTTACCTGGGGTCTATTATTTTTGGCACAATTATATAGAAAGCTATGGAGTTTGAGGCTGTGATGGTGATACAGTTTATGTGTCAGCTATTTGCTACACTATTGGGCATATGAGAACATCATGGTGACATGACCATTAGGGTTACCTACCATGATCCTAGCCAAATTCAAGGTGGGTTTTAGATGGTGGAGAGAGGGCATGGCACATACTTGAGTGGATGATATGGTTTGAGACATTAACTACTATAGGCACATGATTGAGGGCTTGATCCCTATAGATATTTTGTGGAGACTGTATCTAACATACCCAATTTTTAGAGGATAGGCACAACAAATTATGGGTTTATAGAGCTCACTATGGGTCAGGGGTAGATGAGATGGTGAGTTAGAGATGGTACATGTGGTACAAATTAGAAGGTAGTTTGGTCTACTATAGGATATTTTTCCTACCTTCCTTCGATACAGGAGGGATGATATAGAGGCACCCCTACCATTTTCCTAGGAGATAAATGTGCCAAATTTTGAGGAGCTACCAATAGGTCCCAGTGTTGGAGACCTAAGGTGCATAACATCCTATACAACATGGTGGGTAGGTTTACATCTAGCAGTGGAGGTTAAGAGGTGACCACCATATTTATAAGGGTTGGTGAGAGAGAGGGATGCAACGGTATAGGCCCAAAACACAGCTGTATAGGCTTGAGATACAACCCAAGAATAGGTTTTATCCTTACAGGGGTATGTGGTGATTTTATAGGGTCAGATTGGGGCTCTACAGGGCCAAGTTGCAACACTACAGGGCTATGTTATTATTTTATAGGGCTAGGTGACTGCAGTGACAATAGAGAGATAGTTTGATAGTAGTAGGTCAAGCTACTCCTCCTCCACCACCATAGAGACTAATATAGGTTGGTACATCATTAGGTGTTATGGGACCTCCATAGACTATATCTCTGGTGAGATATTTGACCACCCTGGATGAGATTGCCTATTATGAGAGGGTGATTAGAGAGTTCCCATAGATTTAAAGTTATTTAGAGTTCAAAGAGCAAGAGAGGTCAATGTCACATGCCATGGATTCTAGCTCATGTAGATGCAGATGGGTAGAGAGTGGTGATGAAATTGCTTCATCACAAACACATGGAGAGCCTCAAGGACCTTGAGTGTTAGAGTTTTCTAGTTTTGATTATATTTTTTATATGTATACTAGCCTATGAGTTGAAGATGCAAGATGTATATTTTGAGAGAGAGATATGATTTTATGATCATATAGATGATGATTATTTTGATCAAACACACACACACATAGGCACACACAAGCACATGCACACGTGCACGCACACACACACACACACATATACACACACACATGGGATGTTCATTTATTTCTATGTTGAGATGTGTTTATTGTGATTATGATGATGATATGGATGATGATTATTTAATGCTATGTTAATTTTATATTAATGTTGATCATGATCATGTTAGTTGAGTTAGACTAGCCTTTTCCATATATGTGATGGTATATGCATAGTTGGTTGGTTAGTTTCATCTTAGCATTTTTCCATATTTCATGATGGTGTATGCTTAAAATGAATAAATTAGTTATATTAGTTTATTTTAGAATTTTTCCATATATTGTGATGTATGCGTAAAATAAATTGAGTAGGATTTGTTAGTGTTGTTATGACATTGTTTCTTCATCTCAAATAGAGGGATTGACATGTGATGTGGATGGGAAAATAAAGAGGCAAAATGCTTGTGCATTGGCAAAGACCATAATAAAAACATAAATAGGATTAGGAAGATGAGCCTCTTTCATGCCTTATATCTTTGAACCATTGTGTTTGTTAGAGAAGCATCATGTTTACCTTATGTTAAGTGAGCTTCACAGTCCCTTGAAATATTATGAGGGGAAAAAGGGTAAAATGAAGGAAAATGTTTAGGTAGCATAACCTACAAGGTATAGATGATATACCCCTTTTGTGGGTGACCTAAGAGCTAATATAGGCAAGTCCATGACTTAAAGCTTTTTTTTGCATAAGATGATCAATGCAGGAGACCTACAATGGGATTTTGTATGGGTTAAGGTCATATAAAGCTGTGAGAAGCCTTTTTCATTTTTTTTCCACTTGAGAACAAAGCTTGCCTTAACCATCCTTCAAGGGAGTGGTCTAAGCATTTGTTTTTAATTTTAAATAGCTATCCTTCAAGGGACTAGTCTATTGATAGTAGTAAAGGGAAGTGACATAGCTGTCCTTCAAAGGATTGTTTTACGTTGAGAAGTATGACCTAAAACTTTATAAAATTTTCAAATATCCCATTTTTTTCTTTGGCCATAGACAAGACTATAGAGGCTTAGGAGTTTTACACTTTGAGGGTAAAACCATACCACTGTGTAAGTTAACTAAGTGTATAGGAGTAAGGGTGTAGAGGAAGGGAAATGAATGTAATAGGGATGCTCATGGGATGAACTCAATTTAAGCATGAGGTAAAGTGACCTTTTTTCAACAAAAGAATGGCCATAGGTGTAAGGCATTTAAAGGATCAAGTTTTGGCATTCCTTCAAGAGAAGATAAGTGACAAGTTCTTAAGCCATACTTATGAATTATGATATAAGGTCTAGACCAATTAGGAGCAAACTTACCCCATTTGCTTTTCTCCATGTTTGTCACATGTTGATTTTATTTTAAGATGAGATATCCTATATTGAAATCTTTCTCTTTGAGGTTTTTGTTTTAATCACGTTTGATACACTCTTGATAGATTTGGAGGTGATTGAGGGATATAAAATGGTACTCATCAAGCAATTCAAGTTGAGCCAAATGTTCTTCACAAATATCATCATTAGTATGTCTTATAGAGAAATATGAAGAGAAGGAATCTAGACCTCAATAATCAAAACAACTTCTATCCCATTTACCAATGAAAAAGGTGTATCACTTGTAGGGGTTTGAATGCTAGTGTAGTAAGCCCATAAAGTAAAAGGAATGTGTGTGTGCCAATCCTTACCTGTATCGTTGACTACCTTTATTATAATTTTGGTAAATTTTTTGTTAGAAGCTTCTATCTGTCCATTAGCTTATGGATAGTATGGTGATGAGAAGCTTAATTTTATTCCAAATGCGTCACAAAGACTTTAAACAGTCTTGTTTTTGAAATATTTGCTATTATTTGTTATAATATTATGAGGGATACCAAAATGACAAATGATGTGATGGTTGATGAAGTCAACAATTTTATCATCTTTATTAGAGATGAAAGGGATGGCTTTAACCCACTTTGTGAAGTATTCAGTGGCAATAATGAAAGAATGATGATAGAGGGATGATTGAGGGTTAATCTCTCTGATTATATCTAAACCCCATTGGGAGAATGGCTAAAAGTATTTGGTGACTTTTAATGCATGACTAAGAACATGGAAGAGGTTAGAATGTTATTAACACTTGATGCAATGCCAAACATAATTAGTACAATCTTGATGAAGTGTGGGCCAATAATAGCCAAGTTGAAGGATACATTTGGTAACTATGTGACCATTGAAATGCCCACCACAAATCCCATCATGGACTTCCTTAATATCAAAGGGAGTCTCAGTACTAGTGAGGCATCTAAGGAGAAGACCATCAAAACCTTGCTTGTAGAGAAGTCCCCCTAGGATAGTGTAACAAGTGGCACATTTTATGAAGGACTATTTCCCATTATTGGATAGATCAGAAGGGGTCATAGAGAAGGAAAGATAATCTATGAGTTGTTTGCACCATAACTCATGTGGGTTGGTTTTTACATTTTTGATAAAGAGGATGTTAGTTGAGACATAGGAGGGTAATGTTAAGTGATGCATGGTGACATATATTCTCAAGGAAGAGGATGAAGAGGGTATGTGTGAAGCAAGTGAAGCCACCATGTCAAAAAACTTATTTGTAGATTGATGAATAGTTTATAAGAGATAAGAGTAAAATAATCCCAAGAGTGTATTTACATGATGTTTATACCATTGTAGAATTTTATTTTTGCATAGGTAAGAACCATTAACTTGGTTAACCACTAGCTGAGAATAATAAAAAATGTCTATGGATGTGATACCCAATAAGAGAGCTATTTGAAGTCCTAAAATTAAAGCCTCATATTCAACCATATTGTTAGTGCATTAAAAATCTAGTTTAAATGACAAAGGCATAGGTTCACGATCTAGAGGAATAAGAATGACCCCTACACCCCCACCATGTTGAAATTTAGATCCATCAAATAACATCATGATTTGATAGGAGATGTCATCAATGGAGAGTGTTACAATGGATTCATCAGGGAATTTAAAGTTTGAAGGTTGACTTTTAGGTAAAGGGGCAACAACTAATTGCTCAATGATTGTTTTCCCTTTAATAGACTTTTGTTGAATGAATTCTAAGCTGAATTCAGCAAGAAGAATGAGCCACCAAGCCACACGTTGGTTGTGATATGGTTTGGAATGAATGTATTTGAGGGGATTAGTATGGGTGACCACATAGGGTTTGTGATTTAAGAGAAAGCTTAGAGGTGGAAAAGACCAATATAAGGTAAAGTTTTTTAGTATGGGTATATCAAGTCTCATAATCAATAAGTGTGATACTTATGTAATAAAATACCTACTCTTGATATTGATCATCTTGATGTGCAATCATATCACTTAAATAATGGTCTATTGTAGAGATGTATAGGTAGAAAGGTTGATTTTAGGTGGAATAAGAACTGGTGGGGAAAGGAGGTATTTTTTAAGTGCATCAAAAGCCTCTTGGAAACTATATTCTAATAGAAGGAGACATCATTTTTGAGGAGATGGTGAAAGGGTTGGTAGTGATCTAACTACTAGGAAATAAATCGATGGATTGACTAAAGTTTGCCTTGTAGGCTATAGAGTTGCTTGATATTAGTAGGTGGAGGTGTCTCTAGGATTACTCTAACCTTAGCAGGATTGACCTTGATATCATAGAGAGAAATGATAAAACCTATAAGCTTATCAGAAAGTAAACTAAAGACACATTTCCTTGGGTTTAGTTGAACATTATATTGGAGGAGATGAGAAAATATAATTTCAAGAATTGTCAAGTGATCCTGATGAAGTTTAGACTTGTGGAGTAAGTCATCCACATAATCTTCCATAATTTTGTGTAGGAGATCATGGAAAATTTAAGTCATGGCATGTTGGTAATTTACACCAACATTCTTTAGGCCAAAATGCATGACTTGATAATAGAAAGTTCCCTAATGGGTAATAAAGGTTGTCTTGTGTTGATCCTCAAGAGTGACCAAGATTTGATTATATCTAGAGAATCCATCCATAAGTGATAGCATCTCATGGCTGGCCATTAGATCAACAAGTTGGTTGATACTTGGCAATGGGAAATCATCTTTTTGATAAGTAAGGTTTAAATCATGATAGTTGATGCAAATGCAGATTCCCTCAATTGATTTTGTAATAGGAATGATATTAGAAATATAATATAGGTAGTCAATGGGTTGGATAAAGTTTACAAAAAGGAGGCATTGGAGCTCTTCTTTGACAAGGAAAGCAATACGAGGATGTATCTTGCAAAGCTTCTGCTTAACAAGTTTAGTAGCTTGATTGGTGACAATGTTATAGGTGATGATAGAGGGGTCAATAATAGGCATGTCATTGTAAGACAAAGTAAAGGCTTTGATATGGTCATGAAGAAATGTGGCATAATCATCTTTCTAAGAGATATCTAAAGACTGACCAATCTGGATGATGCGAGGGTTATCATGAGAGGGTAGGTTGATGTCAATGGTAGATTCATTTAACATAGCTTGTGTTTTATATAGGAGTGATCATTGGATATAAGAATCATCCACACCTATGTAGGTGAGGATTGCATCATCATATTGATATTGGATAGTGTTAATAGTAGGAGAGTATTCATCAATTATTTGAGGATGAATGAGAGGAAGGGACCTTGTTTCCTTACCCTGACGATAGGTGAGAGGCCCCAAATGGATGGTGTTTATTAAAAAAAACTAAGAGGTATAGATACCTTTGATTTAGTAGGTGATGGTGGAGAAGGAGAGACTAATTATTTGATAATTGGTACATGAGAAGTTTTAGTGAGTTTATTTGGTTTGTCATATCCCACTCCATGCCTCTTTTTGGCATTTTCAATGGTTTGGCTAGTGGGATATTTAATAGGCATATGGACACCTTGCTCATAACAACCCAAACCAAATCCTTTCTTGGCATAGCTATAGAGAGAGGTGTGAGAAAATATAGGGTTACTTAGGAAAGAGAAGTCATAGGTAAATGGTTGTGGTGAAGAAGATGGATTTTTGACATTGGGATCTTGATTAATTCCCCCATGTGTAAAATTGGTTCAAAGGTTAGGGGGCCCATAAGGGATGACCATCCCAATACAGGGATCATAATTTGGGTACTTGTGAAGTCTTCCATACTCTTGTGGAGTATAGAACATGTTGAGCATCATAAAATGATATTCACTAAGTGACAAACATTAAAAGGTCTCTTCCATGGGATCTTTATCAGGAATTTGTATTGCTAATATTTTTGTAACCATGGGATTGGAGCTTGTAGAAGCTTTAGAAGTATCGTGCAAGAAAGATAATGTTTTCAATGGAATGAGAACATTATTGGGACTATAAGTCACGTTTCATGTTTTAAATGGAGGTGGGTCAGTGGGTATAACATGTACTTATCCATCATGTTCAAACTTGACACAATAGTGAAAAGTTAAGGGTACACATGCCATGGCATGTATCCAAGGTCATAAAAGAAGTATATTATATTGGAACTCTCCTTCCAAAACATAGAAGAGCTTGAGAATAGTGTGGGGAGCCACATAGATATGTAAGACAATATTCCCCACTGTAGTCGCTATAGTATCATTAAAGGAATGGAGTATCAAATTGGTTTGAGATATTTAATTATCTAGAAGGGCTAGATGTTTATAGGAATGGATGGAAAAAATATTAATTATATCTCCCCCATTGATAATAACTCTTTTAACATGAGTTTTATCAATATATGCGATAATAAAAAGGGTAAAATCTTGATCTTTAGGGTATTAAAGTGAAATTTTTGAATCACTAAAAGAAATCAGGGAGACAGAATTAAGGGAGCTAACCAAAGCTATAAGAGGTTGGGGATCATCTGATTGTACCTCAATTTATTGCAAAGCACTAATCAAATCTTGATGGTGTTGGGATGAGTTTTAGATTAACTCATACAAAGACATTTTCATAGGAGTTTGGTGAAGCTGTTTCACCATTGAGCTTTGAATAATGTCTAAAGATGTTGTTTTAAGAATGCCCAATATGGAAATATTAGGATTAGGAGGAGGAGTGTCTTTGGAAAAAGGATGAGCCCAAGGAGCAAATTTTTTTTCCTTAGCTTAATATTTTTGGTTTTGTGACCCTGTGGCCACATTAACTGTATTGATTTGAAATGTCAATGAAGGAGGTGGTAAAGGGGTTATGATGACATCTTTGGGTTTGAATTTAGATGGAATGGTAGGAGGCACTATAGATGGTAAAGGTGTAATAAAATGAAGGTTAATGATAGTATCATCTAAGAGAGTGTTCATTCAAAGTGTTGCTGAATAACCACTATGAGGGCTTTACAACTCTTTGTATCGTGTCTAGGTGAATGATGATATAAACACACTTGTGTATCATTAAACCAAGATGGATTCATCCCAAGAGGACTATAAGGATTAATGGGAGGAAGATTTATTATATAATATTTTAATAATTGATGTAGGAAAAATATTTGAGAGCTTGTAGGTGGGCTCACACTTGTTATGCTAATAGAAGTGGACACCTTCTTGTGTTTTAGTGCTGAAAAGGTAATTTTAAATGGTGTTTTGTGTGGTGATGGTAGATTTACATGTTTTTCTATCACTTTATTAGTGTCATATGTGAGAGGCCTACCAGATGGCAAAGGTAGGAGTGGAGGTAGCTTAACCTTTTATTTTACTTGGTTAGGAAATATTCCAACTAAAGTAGAGGGGTGTGGCCCCAAAATGGATGGTAAAGTTGACGGTTAAAGAAGGGATTGGAGAGATCTAGGGGGCTTAATATTATTATATCATTTAGGTCACAAAACTCCAACTTATGGTTAAGGAGTTAAATCTAATTTCACCTGTGGATGAATTAAATTAGAAATGGGGTGTACACCTAAGGCTCTGATCTACTTCAATGTGGCATATTCTTGTGAAGGTGAGGGTTATGACATAGATGGTTAAAATTTAGGTGCTTTTGGTGAAGAAGCTCTAGATTTATCAAAGACCTTGGGGTAAAGGGTAGTAAGGGGATTGATGATAAAGGTTGACATTTGTTGTGTTGGATAAGGAGTTTTTAGATGGTCCCAAAATGCCACATGGTCTAGCTTCGTGGAGTCAAGAAATTATAGACTTTTCACCAAACATGAGAAAGGTTTAGACAAAGTTGATGTAAGCCATAAGGTTGTGTCTTTAGAAGGCTATGGTTTTTGGGAAAGAGGGAAATTATTGGTTTTTGCTTCTTTGGGCCAAAGATGAGAAAGAACCACAATGTGGTCCTCTTCGATAGAGATGGGAGAAGAGACATGGTTTGCCATGGGTGGAGGGGAGGTAGGAAAAGAAGGTTCCTCAAGAGGGTAAAGCATAGGTATTATTTCTCCCTCAAAATGTGTGTGAGGCATGGGTAAAATATGATCCTCCATAGGTAAAAGAAGGGTAAGAGTGGTATAATTAGAGTAGGCAAACTAGGTCTCTTGTCTATTATGGGAGTAGATAATACTGACTCCTCTAAGTATAAAGGTGGAGTGGGTGGGGTACTAATCTCTATAGATGGAATAAAAGTAGGAAAATAAGGTTCCTCAAGAGGGTATAATGTAGGAATGATGTTCCCTTCAACATGTGGTTCAGGAATAGATAGGGTGTGGATTTCAAGTGGTAAGAGGATAGGTAATATTGGTGTAAATAAAATTGGCATTACAGGCTCCTTAGGTGGCAAAAGGAGTGGTAATCAAGGCTCTTCCTCTCAAGGGTGTGGAATGCGTGAAATAGGCTCTTCTACATGAGGAGGAAGAATGGGATTTTTTTTTACTAAATTTGGGGGAGGAGTCAATGAAATGGATGTCTCCTATTGAGGAGAAGATTGAACTAAAGATAAATAAAAGACCATATTAATCGTATGGATATTATGATCCCCTGAGTTAGTTGTGGACTGGATAATATTTTGATTCAATGAATGGTTAGGCAAAGGGTGTTTGAACACATCCATACTTTGATTAGGGGGTGCATTAGGATTATCCAAGATGAGATCACCTTTATCAATCATGTCTTGAACAATGTTCTTGATTGTCTTATATTTATTAGAATTGTGGCCTTTAACTCGATGGTAACCACAAAAATCATCTTTCTTATACTAATTTAGGATAGGATGAGAAGGGTCAAACTATATAGGAGGTTTGATCTGAGGAAGGGTTATGACACCTTGTTGCAATAGTTTCTCTAAGATAGATGTATATAACTCCCTGATGGGAGTGTATTGTCTTTGTTCATATTGTTGTTGGAATTTCTTGGTCAAATTTTGGGAAGTCAAGGAATTTGATTGGTTTGTGGTTGTGGAAGAGGCTAACTTAATGACCACCATGTTGGTAGAGCCTCTAGCCTTTTGGTTAGAGGGAGAAGTTTTATAGGAGGAGTCATTTGACTTGGAATTAATATTCTTACTGTGCAACTTGACTTTGCCTTCATCTATAAAATGAACCTCAAGTTTCCATACCATTGTAAAGGCCTCATCAAATGTGCAAAAAGTTTGTTCCCAGAGTCTGGATGAGATGTGCTTAGCACATGACCTTGAGAAGAGCTTAATAAGCTCAAGTTTGGGTAAGGATAAGGAGAGTTTATTGATCAAACTTCTCCAATGAGTGATAAAATTTACAATAGACTCATCATCAAATTGTCTGATAGAATAAAGGTCTATTATAGAAACCTTCTTAGAAATGTTAATAGAGAAATGGTCTAAGAATATTTATGTGAGTTGGGTAAATGAGAAAAGGGAGTGCTGAGGTATAGAGCTATACCAATCTAAGGCAACACCTAAAAGAGACATAGGGAAAGTGTGAAGTAGTAACGCATCATCATGCCCTATTAAATAACAAGTATGTCTAAATGCTCACAAGTGCTATTGTGGGTCCTATTTAATCTAGAAATGAGTAAATTTAGGGAGTTACCATTGTCTTAGATAAGGGTGAATAGGCACAAAAGGATGGATTTATTCATTACATATCTGATCATAAGATAATACATTCATTGAATCAAAAACAAATGTCTCTAGATTAGACATCTTGTCCATCAACATCTTAATGAGGTATGGAGGGGGATTAGTTTGGGGGATACCTCCTATGTTATAAAGAAGATGATAAGAAGTAGAGGGAATGTATGACATAGCTTGTTGAGGTTATTTTAGGGCAACATAAGGATAATGAGTCATAGGCTAGGGTGTGAAAGAAAAGGGGCTTGTCCCATTGGGTTGGAGGCTATGCCTTGGTTGGTTATTGTTATTATAGGTTGGATTATTGGCATGGTTAGACTAGATGAAGGGTGAGTCATAACTTAGGTAATTATAGGCATGAGGGTAGATGGAATAGGTTCCACTAAATTCTAGAATGGGGTGTGATTTGATTGAACTGGTTGTGGTTGTGAAACTAGGGAAGTCACACTAGGGTTTAGGTGGGATTGGGCAGTTAGAGATGATATACTTTGGACATTATTTATGGTTGGGTTACTAATCAAAGTGGTGGTTTGGGTAACCATGGGGAAAAAAGTGGAGGCAACTAAAACTAAGGTTGTATTATTAAAGAGGTTGGCATATCATATATTGGGTCACCTGAAGAATTATGGGTTCATCTCATAGCAAGGTAATGCTGAAGGGATACCACATTGTGATTAAGAAATTTAGTAAAATATTGATCTCCCTAAGGCACAATGGGAATTTGGTTAGGGTTGGGAGTATGCTTTGTATCTGAAGTATACTCCATGATAGAATTGAAAGTGAAAGGGGAAGGTGGAAGTGGTTTTCAGCTTATGTAAGCAGCAATAATTTTGGCTTGAGCTTATGTTAATACCATGCAAGAGGAAGTATAAATATTCTTAATACATATATTAGAAATAGAATAAAGAAAAATTAGGTTTGAGTGCAAGTAAATAGGTTATTTTAGCTTGCTATTTTGAGTAGATGAAATTACACAATCATTGACATCAGTCACTTAATTGATGTCTATAGGAAAAGTTTACCGATGTCGATAAAATAATAAATGTCGATAGGTAAAAACTATCAATGTCGATAGGGTTAACCGATGTTAGTCACTATGATATCCTAGGAGATGGAAAATCTAATGTTTTAAGAAACTAGAAGTTGAACTAGGTAAAATGGTGGATGTAAGAAGTCTATGTAAAAAGGAAGAACACTTAGAAAACTTGAGATAACAGGTTATACAAATTGAGTATTAAAAATAGTATTGATTTTGTGAATCAATAGAAAAATAATTTTACCAACTCCAAAATATAAAAGACAATAGAAAAGTAGAAAAATAACATACAACTAACAACTATTAAGTCTTATAAATTAATTTTTAGTCTCGTATTGGCTTATACCTTAATTAGATAGTGAGAAGAGAATTTGGTTATCGAAAGTACTAGAAAGCAATCTAGAGCTAGTTTCAGGTTAATTTTAGTGTTCAAGAGGAAATCTATGTTAGACTAGGTACGTGGCTTGTTATTGGAGCTTGCTCTCCACACTTCACAAACCTAGAGCTAAGTCAGGCTGCTTAGCCAAAATATATCTTCTGTCTAGATTTTATCCTTTGCTAGAGAATAGAGTGGATTCTCCCCTTGGTGGTGAAATCCAAGTAGGATAGCCGGGTAGGGTAAGGTGATCCACCAAGTGATGAAATATCGATGGGCCTTTTCTCAAGTTAGTTTATATATTTTATGTGAATGTGATTTGGTTGTGTAATATAGGTGAACTAAAATTTATTCAAAATGTTTGTAATTAACTAGGTGAGTTAATATGCAACAAGCAAACAATGAAATGAAGTAAGTTTTAAACTCAAATATGAAATGTTTAGATTCGAATGAAAACAAAAATGAAATAGGAAAAGAGTATGAATTTTTATATCCTAATGTGCATGCAAGAAGAAGTAAAGAAGAGATTTTTTTTATAAAAGAAAATGATAAATTACTTTTTAGAGGCAAAGAAAAAAGAAAGAAAATTTTAGTTTAATGCTTTTAAATAGAAAATAAGATATTGAATTTTTCATTTTAAGACAAAAGAGGAGGAAGTGAAAGAAATGAAATTTTCACTATAATTCACTTATATGAATGTTTAAAACAAGAAATGAACCCAAGGAAAACTCCAGGGTCTAATTAGTCGTGCCAAAAATGTTTCACTAAATTTTGTTTATTTTAAGTCTAAAGGAAAACAGAAAGAAGGATGGGGATAAGTGATTAGAAATAACCTGGATTTGGTTTTCACATTGTATCTAGACATTGTGAGCACTCCTCTTTGGTTGGGGAGGAACATCTATAAGTAATAAAGCACTACCACAAGATGTTTTTTAGTAGTTAAATGAGTGGGCTGCCAAGCTATGTGCTTGTTCTAGAAAGTGTAAAACTTCCTTAGAGATGATAGTCCAATTTTAAGAGACAAAAGAATAATAAATAACTAAAAGAGAGGTAAAGAGAGAGTGAAAGAGAGATAATATTACCATTATTAACTTATATGCAGCAGAGAGTGACAAGGTGCAAGTGATGTACTCTATTTATATTTTAGAAGTTGTTTGGGTAGGTTTTGAAGAGGTTAGGGAACCCACAGTCACTAACGTTGATAGGGGAGTGACCAATATTTGGTTATACTATTGAGGTCGGTAATGAGGTGACCAATGTCAATTAGGCTACTGAGGTTGGTAGGGTAAATAATTGTTAGGGAGCTTGCAAAAGATTCTTTTGGGTCTAGGAAATGGTTTGGATCAGGTCTGGGAGGTTGGAAGAGTTATGAGAGAGAGATTATGGTTTGGGTAGATCTGATTAGAGGTTTAGTGTGTCAGGTTAATGGGAAACAAGTAAGGAAGCTTTGTAACTCCCTCATAGGGGTTCAATTAGAAGTACATAAAATAATGCACAGTAGATATAAAGAAATAGTAGAATAGATGTTTAAAAGACCTATAAGATGAGTGATGTACTAGCTATGGTTATCAAATGAAATATGCTAGATTGATGATCCCTAGTAGCGAGTCTGAACCTGAATGCCTGAGTAAAGAGAACAAGCAGGTGCTATTGGTCCTCAAGAGCATAGTTGCTAATCATGATTGACTTACACAAGATGACTTTAAGCCAAGATGTCAAAAATAGAATACCCAGAGCTTGAATGTGAGTAAGAATGAATTTTATTAATTTATATTGACCTAAAATTTAGGTTGGATTTTGGCTTATATTTCCAATGTCAATGATCCTACTGATATCAGCCATAGATTGACCAATGTCAGTGGCACTAGAATAGGTAAACCTTACTATTTTTGGCTTTTTTTCTATTATTATTCATGCCAAGTGTGACACTCATTATAAAATGGTAAAAATAAGAGGTTAGGAAGGAGGTAGTTGATTAATAATTTAGTTTAGAAGTGGGAATAAGTCTTGGGTAGTTAGGATGAGGGGACCAGGTCTTGAGGTGACTCATCAGGTGAGAATTAATCATAGGGTGAGGTGGCCAAGTAAGGTGGAAAAGGAGGTTTTTAATTAACTTAATTAATTATTTTAAATTAATTAAATGTGTGAGGGGTAAAAGCATGGGTTAGGGAGATTAATTTTTATTATTGAAAGGGGCTTAAGGGGGTTTCGACATAGGGAGTTACGCACATGTGTGTGATGTAATTTTTATGTCTACACTATCTTGGATGACATAGTCGAACCATGGATATTTATTGAATGTAGTTGGATGCTCAAAATCATTATATGTTTCTTAAAAGTCTTCATCATCTTCATACATTTCCTTGAGTGGCCCAATACCAACACTCTCAAGTTGTATCTCATGCACCAACAAGACTCTCCTACTTAATATATCTTCTACCTTGCTACTTTATCCTTGCTTATGCTTGATGGTGAAGGTGAAATTATGCATGTATTCCACCCATTTCATGTGTCTTTAGTTTGACTTAGGTTTATTGGTGATAAAATGAAGTGCATGATTGTTTATATAGACAATAAACTCCTTCAAAATTAAGTAATGCCTCTACTTTTTCATTGATTGCACTATTGCATAGAATTCCAAGTCATATGATGAGTACATTTTCTTGGATGCATTCAAATTTTCATTAAAATATGATATATATCTACTCTCTTGGCTTAGTACATCCCATATTGCCACTCTACTTGCATCACACTCTATCTAAAACACTTTTTTGAAGTGTGGTAATGTTAATATAGGCTACTCCATTATTCTTTATTTCAAGTATTGGAAACCCATTTCAGATTTCTAAATCCAATCAAGCCTTTTATTATCTCCATTAATGGTTTCTATTATCAGATCACATATGCCACTAAAAGTTTTAGTAAATTTCCTATAGAAATTTGCAAGTCCATAGAAACTTCATACCTCTTCTGTTGTTTTAGGTGTTGGCCACTCCATGATTGACTTCACCTAATTCTTATCCATCTTTATCATGATTTGATAGATGAAAAACCCTAGGTACAATAGTTATAACTTCATAAAATCACACTTATTAAGTTTCATTAACAATCTTTCTTCTTGAAATATTCCCATGACTAGATGTAAATGGTGAAGATGGTCCTCCTTTCTATGGTTGTAGATAAGTATGTCATCTAAATAAACCACTTTATATTTTCCTATAAAATATTTTATGACTCAATTCATAAGACTCATGAAATTTCTTGGTGCATTGGTCAAACCAAATGGCATAACCAACCATTTATACAATCTTTCATTAGTTTTGAAAGTAGTTTTCCACTCATCCCCTTGTTTGATCCTAATTTGATAGTACTCACTCTTGAGATCAATTTTGGAAAAATAGCTTACTCCACTCAATAAATCCATCAAATATTCAATCCTATAAAGTGGAAACCTATATTTAATAGCAATATTGTAGATAGCCTTGAAGTCTATACACATTCTCCATTCACATTCCTTATTACACATCAACACTATAGGCATTGCACAAGGACCAAGGTTTTATTTGATCAGTTATTTGTCTAGAAGCTATTGAACTTGTTTATTAATCTCTACATTTTACTTAGGGTTTATCTTCTAGGCTATCATTTTAGGTAAGATTACTCCAAGAACTAAGTATATGTGATGAGTGATGTTCCTTATAGGTGGCAATGTACTTGGTAGATCATTGACTATAATTTATGCATACTCCTCCAACATGTCTTGGAGTTATTGAGGTAATTCATTTATTTTTGTGGCTATCATAATATTATTAGGCTTGATTACCTGTGCAAATCCCAATTCCTCTTCATTCATGGTGCTTAGAAACTCTTTACCACTTACCAACATCACATTTGGCCCAAATTATTGATCATTGTCTTCATCCTTCATATGAATTAAGGTATCACTAACTCCATATTTGAACAAGGTTTACATATTATTCCTACCATCATGTCTATTTTTCCTATCATATTTCCAAGGCCTCCCAAGAAGCACATGAAAAACATCCATGGGGATCACATCATAAAGGACCTTGTCCTTGTACCTCCCAACTTGAAATTCCACCCAACTTTGTTCACTTACCAAAACTTGCTGACCTTTATTCAACCATGAGACTTTGTATGGTGTGGGGTGAGGAAACTTATAATCCAAATTTATTGACCATTTTAATAGAAACTAGATTATCTATACTTCCTAAATCTATGACCATTTTACAACATTTACTTTAGTATTTGCAAGAAATCTTGAAAAGAGTTTTCCTTTTTAGTGGATACTTCTCCTTCGATGTCTTGATCATCACTCTCCTCATTATCATTGATTCTCATACCTCAAGTTCCTCCACAGGAGATGGAGAACAAACACTCTCCTCTTCAACTCCCTATGTAATCTGATTTCTTCCTTCAGTTCTTGGACTCCCTACTTACTAATATTTTGGGCACTCACATGACCTATGTCCAAAAAAATTGTTTCATTTAAATCACATTCCTATATAAACCCCTGATCCTCTACCCCTTGGTACATATCCACCCTTGAAATAAGGTATTTTACCTCCAAATCCTCCTATTGAACTAGATGGATGCTCATGTGAGGTACTAGACTATCCTTGGCTTCTTTGTGAATATCCTCTTCCTTATTTTTGATCTCTACCCATAAAAATTCTAACTCTACCTTTATTTTATTGGTTTTATTTCCTATTCACTTTGTCTTCAGCTTTCAAAGCCAACTAGTAGCATTCTTCTAATGTATTTGGAGTAACAAGACTCAACTCATCTTGTAAGTTGTATCTAAAAGCATTGAGATAACTAACCATATTATCATTGTCATATTTTATATGACCTAATCTAATTATAGGTTTTTAAAAATCTTCAATATATTCTCTTACCCCCATCTCTTTCTATTTCAAGTTTTGAAGTTTATTATATACGTTGGTGATGTAGTCACTAGGAAAATACATGCTCTTCAATTTTTCAACCATTCTATTCCAAGACTTGATATTGGATTTTCATTTATTTCTTATCTCATCCTATATGTAATCCCACCATAAGGATGCATGACCCTTCAAATTGGTCCTAGTAAACTTCATATGTTGTTCTTCTGATACATATTCAAAATCACAGTACTTATCCAACTCTCTTATCCAACCAAGGAGCTATTCTCCACTAAGGCTACCTAAATATATTGGAAGATCTAGTTTGGTATTATATCCATTTCCTTTAACCACATTCATTAATCTCTCAAACTTTTTCTCTTCAGTTTCTCTCTCTCTCCTTCATCTTCTAGCTCTAGTGCATATGGCTCTTCTTCTTCTTGGTCACTTAAATCACCTATGACTACTCCCATTCTCTGATTAACCTTAACTGATATGAGTCTAACATTAAAATTGACTCTAAGGTTCCTCAAATCTTACAATATTGCATCTCCCATCTATATGGTTTTTGCCTTGTCACCTGCTACTTTCCTCCTTGGTGGCATCCTGTCTTCTCTCAATTATTTTGTCAAAAAAGTATAGATTCTCTTCCTATCATATAATCTCTTTTTATCTAATTAATTTTATGTGTCTTATTTTGTCTTTGATACTAAAATTTTGTAGATAAACCACCTTAAAAGTTTCAACCTTGTAAGTTCTAACCTTTTGTCATAATCTCATAGGCTTCCTTGTAACCTTTTTTTTTTTTGCTTTTATTGATTGTAAAAATAATATAAAATTTATCACATAAAAATGAGGCACTTTTCTAGTACCCATTATTTATTTCTACCTCTCTACAAGTTTTATTGGTTTAAAACAAGTTTTAGACCACTTTTCTAGCCTTTGATCACTTCTAATTAGGTCTTTCTAAGGCCTAATTACACACAGTCCTATGTATCCATACACCAAATATCTGTATAGGACTAAAAAATCATGAATCTTATAGATAAACTCATTCCATATCAAATATAAAAATTTGGTGGAATTTGGTTAGTTTAAACTCCTAAAAATTGGTTTTTAGTTTCGAAACCCTAACTTAGGGTTTCTCTACTCTATCTAGACATGATAGGGGTTATTTATAGTTTTTGAATTATATAAAGACTTTAAAATTAATTTGAAATATGTTTGACCTATGTGAAACTCTGACACACCTTATCCAATCACCAGATATCCTCCCTAACACATCTGCTACACTTTTTGATAAAGGTTTATGCTTGACTATATACAAACATGCTAGTTTCTACAGGACTGTGTTGTCCTTATCATAAATAAATGTGGAAATGATCAAATAAAAAAAATAAAATAAAATTTGAAGTACTTACCTAATGCACAATGAGTCTCAAAAATAATTTCTTATTATCTATTTCTTCATTAATCCACCATAGATAGTCAAATTCTAATGCACACATACATGACAATAGGGTTTGTAAGCACTTTTTCTTCAAAACTAGGGACTTTATTATCACTTTATTGAAACTTGATCCTTATACAACTCTCATCAATCATCATTCATGTAACCCAAGCCTTTTTTTCATCTTATAACTATTATAACTACCTTTTGGACCTTCCAACAGTCAGAAGAAGGATGGTTAAACAATGAGAACTTATACCAAAGGTGATATTCTGTATAATTATGAGTTAAGACCCATGATATGGATTCATGGTATTTTTAATATATAATTAAAAAAATGTTATGAATTTAAAATTTATTTCAAACACCCCTATAACAACTAATCTAAGCAAGATAATTAAAAAATTTAAAAACTCATTTTGACTTGAAAGTTCAAATTTGAATTTTTAAGAAGCTAGCACTAAAACTAACAACTAGAATTGAAAATTGAGGATGATATAAGCATATTAAAACCTCACAAACCATAATAAATCCAAAATTTAATAATAAAACCAAAATTTTAAATTAAAACTAGCCTAGAAGTGATGCTCTTGCATCACAAATTCACACATACCACTTGATCAGATTACCTTCATTTGGCATTGGTGATGCTAAGTAATATAGTGAAGTCCATCCCACTCCTTATTTATTAAAATCAATGTGATATTTTTTTAATATAATATATAACCAATAGATTCAAACAAATTAATTCCTACTACCAAGCATAAAACATGCTAGATACATGAATTATATAGGACTATATATATATATATATATATATGAATTATATATATATATATATATAATTCATGTATATATATATATATATATATATGTAGTCCATTAAACATATGCAATGAATCTCAAAATGCAATGAATCTCAAATATATTATTTGTCACATAAATAACAAACATAAATAAATACAATCTATACCAACTGGGTATAGCTTATATTTAGACTACATGTTTCTTCTTTTATGTAGTAATTCTAATGTAGTACATTCTATGACAAACCACAATATAATAGTCCATTATTTTTACGTATAGATTATTCAATTTTAAATAGCCAGTCATAATAATTTTAGAGATCAAATAGTTTTAAACAAATTCATATCTCACATGAAACATAATCTTTCATTTAAATAACTTGTCATACTTTTAGGAGGCTGTATGCATATAATCATAGTGTCCCATCCCTCAGTATTCTATGACTTATTTTAATAGTCATTAAGAACTATAATTATAAGCACACATCCCCAAATATATGCTATATATATGTGTATGGGTACCTAAGTTACTCATATAGATATATTTCATATATTCATGCACTTGTACATATTTAATATATAAATAATATGTACTGCATACAAGTATTCAATCACATATATAAATACTTAATATAAATATTGTTATGTATTAAACTAATGGTCATTTATATTCTCTAAAAATAACTTCATATGTTTCTAAAAAAACATTATAATTTACCTATTCACAAAATACTTTCATGATCCATCATAAGATATCAACATTTTTAAAAAACCCTATTCTTGTTTACTTATTTCATTTTAAAAATCATGTACAATTATGAAAAAAGTCATTCACGTCTATTACCTTCATTCAAACGGAAGATTTATACTTTTTATAGGTATCATTTAATAATTAAATCAACATCTATCTTAGAATCCTATAATTTTCATAACAATCTATTGCACAGAATATTCAAGTATTTTAACTTACTAAAATCTATGCATAGTTTATAAATATTACCACATATATTGTTCCAAATTTGACTCTATCATTTATTTTTCATTTAGATAGATATACTAAAGGATTCCAAACTACGCTATTAGTTTATACATAGCTACCAAATTGATGATAATAACCATCTATTATATATTTTATGAATATCTAAAAGGTTATATAGTCAATTCACATATCACATAATTCTTTACCAAGAATACAAAGTTAATATAGAACTTAACCATTCACTATTTCCATTCAATGATAGTTCTATATTTTCCTTTGACCCAAACATAGCTAATATATATAGACTTAGCTTTCACACTATAATTTATATGTATATACACATGGTTCATACATATATATCTTCACTATTTTGAATGACAAAAATACACACAATTCATATATATTCTTGCTATTTTGTATAACAAATTACACATAGTCCATACTTATATATTTTTATATTTTTGTGTAACAAATACATAAACAATCCATATATATATATATATATTCTCATGGTTTTGAATAACAAATATATACACAATTTATATATATGCTAACCCTAAACAAAATTCATAGAAAATAGTACTCATAATTTCTATGTCAATCCATTCAGTCATCAATTCAACTCAGACTTCATAATTATCAAAATATACACAAGTCCTATGTATTATATCTATATACTCATAATTTTTATATACACCAAACTAAATATGTATATATATATATATATATATATATATATATATATATATATATATATATATATATATATATATATATATATAGTGTGTCTAAAACAAAACTTAGTATTTGTATATATCAAAACCATCTGCCAAGGGTCTAAATTTCTTAATCTAGGGAAATTTGCCATCAAAACAATAAATTATTTTAACCGTATTATATACACACACAAAAACATTGTTTGCATTCCATATAGTTTTAAGGGATAGAGGTTTAGTTTTTTGGATGGCCAAACCATCCATACCTATATATATAGTTTCTAAAACAAAACTTAGTATTCGTATATATCAAAACCATCTGCCAAGGGTCTACATTTCTTAAGCTAGGGAAATTTGCCATCAAAACAATAAACTCTTTTAACCCTATTAGATACACACACACAAACTTTGTTTACATTCCATATGGTTTTAAGGGATAAAGGTTTAGTTTTTTGGATGGCCTAGCCATCCACACCTATATCAATATGAAAATGCAAATCAATTCCAAAAACCCTAAGAGGTAAATATATACATAGTTTTTATTGATTTAAACAATAATTAAATACATCACCAACCTTATAATAGATTCTAGATGAAACTATATGAACCAAAGTAATCCTTCTCTACTTCACTCTGATCACTTTTCTTCTCTTTATGATGTGTCCTTTCTTCTCTTTCTTCTGTTATCTCATGCCCTTCTCCATTTACCTTCTTACCATTATTTTTACATTGACCTTCCTCTTCATGCAATGAATGTAACTATCATTATGAAGCTTGTAGTTCTCCATGCATAATCCCATTATCAGCTAAAAACTATAACTAATCCTAGTTAACTCCATTTTGACTCAACCAAGAAATCCATAATTCTATTGAACTTTCCACAAAATTTCTTAATCATTATTTTATTCCTTTGTTTCCTAAATGACATTTTTGACTTAAATGCCCATATGCCAACTTCACAAAGTCCAATAATACTATTATTAAAATTATAACTATCACTTCGAACATCACCATTGACTATGCATCCAAATAATTACTACATTTAGTTCATAGGGTAGTCCTAGGATAATAATGCAATCTTTGTAATAACCTAAAAAAAGTAATACAATCATTATGACTTTGAATAATAAGGTGACTAGTATAAATTCAATTATATTATTTTAACTAAACTAGTAAATCACACAACTACTATACCAAAACATAATGGTATTATAACAACGTAGTCATTGTTATTACTAATTTATATAAAATATATAATGTATTTAGTTATCTTATATATATTAAGGTGTTAAGCCAAATAATGATATTTCTTGAATATCATAATGATAACCAACTAATGTTTTAAAACATTATAAAGACATTTTAGTTAGTCTATAGACACTAGTAAATAGATATTATTCACATAGATTTAATTTATCGTAAAGCATTAAAAATCATGAATACAATAAGATGACATAATTATACAACAATATTATACACTTAATCTACATATAACAACCACAATACAATCACACAATATTAATTCCACATAAGTATTAAACTAAACTAAACCATAACTAACAAACATAATTAATTATCTAAATGTAGATAACATCAAAGACATACTAAAGCTAACAACTAAAATAATGCATAAAATAAGTGTTATCTATTGTGGTGTTTGCATGGGTTCTAGTCATTCATCTTTCATACCCCCACACCTCCATCTATGTCATCCTCTCTGATGATGCTCTCCCTTCATCATGCTTTGAGGGATGAATCTCTCATGCATCCAAATCTTGAAAATAAGGTAGTTATTCCATAACATCATGATATATATCATAAAACACTACTATAAAAATTAATCAACATGATCATAATGTAAAATATATATGAATACAACTAGCTAATAAAAATAAAATCATGTAATCAAAGCAACATATAATTGTCCCATAAAAAAATAAGACTTATAACTTAGTTATAGTAATTAATCAATTTAACAACCATAATAATCCATGGATAGGAATGTAAATTACCTTAGTGTGAAATTGGGATGTGACATTTTCATAAGTTAAGAAACCATGTTAGAAATCATTGTGTGGTTTCAACTATCATAATACATCTATCCCCTAGTCTTGAAAGAGATATCAAATCTTGGAAGAGACCAACCAATCAAATCCTCCAGCTATCAGAATGGTCAGTCTCCCAGTCTTGACAGAGATATTAAATCCTAGGAGAGCCTAACCAAATGATAACCAATAAAGAGAGGTGCCATAACTCAACCAAGTAAATGGCCTTGATGTCAAACACATCAATATCCTAGATGTAACAAAGATGTCAAATCCTTGGAGAACTTAGCCAAATCAAATTATGCCATGTGGCTAGCTATTAGAGTTGTTAGTCTCCTAGAAATGATAGAGATGTTAGAGCATGGGAGAGTTCAACCTACTGAACCATGCCACATGTCACTTTCATATGGATTGGCATAGGAAGCTTGAGAAACCCAAAAATAGGTAGAACAAAGTAAAACCAGACTTAAAAGTATAATCAAAATATGCCATGTATCACTTCACTCCTCCAACTGGCTACTCTTGCTTTTGAAAACATAAATAATAAGTATCAAGCCACTTAGGTTGTAGCCATTGAAATTATGACTAATGAATGATGGAAAACTAATACATAAAATAGGCTACCTAAGATGCCACTAGGATGAAATGACCATGTGCCTACCACACTCCCAACATTAACAAAATGGGAAATTGGGCCATGATTAGAGAAATGGGAACATCACATCACAATCACCAAATATATTAGGTGGTGCATATTGGAGATAGTTGAGTTTAAGTATAGATTTGAAAATAAATGGGAAAATATAACCACCAACTCGAATTTGAATTCACACTGAGTGAGCTGCCATGCACCATCAATATAAGAGATATTTATGGATCACTATAAGTGCCTCAGAGTGAGCTCATTTACCATTATTAATCACCATTTCCTAGTCTACCTTCTTTTTTTTGCGCATTCATATGCCTTCCATGCCTCCCTTGATTAGAATTCATTATCATAAGAGATCTAACCCTTTATGCAATGTCTACTTATTCTTCCAACCCTAAAGTTGAGCCTAAGTATAAGGACACCATGTTTCCAAATGACCTAGTGTACTTCAAAAAATATAATGAGATGTTTAAGGTAATTGATTTGGTTCACAAATCCTTTTCCAACAAATATTAAGATGAGGCTAAGTTTGAAGATACACTCCAAGCATACAAAAATTTTGGGTTGTACTAAGTTATATCCAAGCTGGAGGTCTTTCCATGTGTCTATTTGTTTAGTACGTTATTTCTCACTACTAAATGAGCACATGATGTTGTTCATGACATGGTCTATTTTTTGAGTTCCTAGCATCAAATTATAGATTTCTTGGGAGGTGCCTTCAAATCTTACTATAGCCTCCCAGAGAACATAGTCACCTATGATTTGATTATAGTGATCACCAAGACCATCACTTACTAGATATATGATTTCATAAAAGACTAAGAGAGAACCTATATGAAAAATGGGTCAATAATACATATACTATTCTCACCTTTAAGGAGGGAGTCCACATTGGTATGATACTATTGGACCCATTATTTGGGGAAAATAAATACATGCACATCAACCTCTTTTGTATTCCCTTTCTCCACATAATCCTTAAGGTCGATCAAGTTCCTAACCTTAGGGGAGTGATAAATTTTAACCTGATCAAGGTAGTGGGAATGCTTGAGGATGAAGTAAATTTTACATGTTGAGATACTTGGTAGATTTAGTCAGCATAATGTTCACACTCAAGCCTTTTACCTTTCCAACATGGGTTTTTACAGGTTTAAAGGTCCATGTAGTTTTTTACAAGCTATCTGGCCACCATTACTAAAATGATATCTGATGGATATGCAATTTATTTTACTAAGTAGTACATATGGACATTAAAAACATAACCATGCCTCAACTATCAAATAAGATAGGGGACTATCTCACCCCTAATGACAACTAATGATATTGTAGGGATGACACTTTTATTCAAGTAGTTGACACTCTCAAGGTTCCCTTATATTTTCTCTATCAAGTCTCAGAACACCTAACAAATTAGGAAATCACCAACCAAATGATGGAAAGTAGCTTCATCCATTACATCAACAACCAACATAATTCATACCCACCCCTCTTGACCACCATCAAACACCACATGTACATGGATTTCCACTTTACATAATATGGTAGTTGAAAGAGACTCCTATACCCATAGTAGGGCCAAACACCAAAACTGGAACCCACACAGTGTCATCTAGGCCTATGTGGTAATATAAAAAGCCTACCTAAACATCAACCCCACCATCTCTATGAATATAATGATTTATATCTCAACTTGGCTGATAATCAAAAGGTTTTCACTCGAATCAAGGCAAGGAAGAAAAAGATATTAGGCTCAACCTAGGCCATTTACCTAAGCTAGCCTAGCCTCCTCCATGTTGACTCATCCCAAAGGAAATATTCAATAAAATCCCTCAAATATCCTAAATAATTATATAATGGGTCCTAACTCCTTCTCCTCCTAGAAATTCTCCTATGTGAGTTTCTCCTCCATGACCCTCTACTCTAGAACCACCACCTTCTATGGTCCAAGTAGCTTAGCCTTATGTAGTTCAAGCCCAAGTAACTCAACTTCAAGTGGTTCAACTTAAATCATCCCAACCTTGGGTTACATAGGTACTCATGTTTTATGTCAAGAACAACATAAAGATGAGCCTGAGGTAGGACCAAAAATTAGCACCCCTACAAATCACTTCTCCTAATCCCACCATTCCTTAGCAACCTAGTGAAAACCCTCTTGGTTTCCCTTCCTCATAACAACCTACTCTATTTTTGACCCCAATTTTAACTATAACACCTCTTCCACAATTCACCCAAGTGTCATTGGATTCATCTATGCATAATATTTTCACCTCATAGTTACCATATGCACAATCCATTCCATAAGCAAGGATCTTCATGGTGCTCCCATAATTTATTTAGTAGGTTTAGATACTTGTAGGTTCCCTAGCTCCACCAAGTTATGTTTCCTCCCCCAAAATAAGTACACCCATGTGAATAATTCAATCATCCTAAGCCACATCAATGACACTTGTGGTCTCCTAATAGATTTTTCAGTCAACCCTCATGTCCTCTTCCACCATAGCTCCATCCATTGAGCATCTAAAGCCAATATAAGTAAGAGGCCTAGAATAAAATAAAATGTCACTCACCCTCAACCTCTTTCATCACCTCCTATTTCTCCTTGTATAATTCCTAGGCCTCCCTTTTTTAGTATCTTGGGCACCCAAGGACTTGGTTTTAACTAGCCAATTTTCTCCCTTCTGTTGAATTCCCCTCTCCCTAGTGTCATTGACCATAGGTTAACTTGACCCAAACTCAGTGGTTGTTCCTTTGGACCTTTCCTCTCATCCTTCCCCCTTTTTCCCCCATTCCTCCTCCTAAATTTCTCTCTTTCTTATCCATTTCACATGTTCTCCCTCTACCCAAACATTTGCTTATCACATCCATAAATTATACCCCACCAATACCTCCTTCTACCTTGGGAGTAGCCATAGTGTCATAGGCACCTAAGATTACTATGTAGGGTGATACCAAATTCTAATGGAACTTCCACCACACCACAAAGAATATGAGGAAAATCATCACCCATAATTTCATCCATGAGGGAAACCTTATGGTCTATAAAAATAATCAAGACACCTTCTCCCTCACCAAAGTGAGGACATTCATAGGAGAAGAGAAAGTGGTGGAGGACTTAGTCTCTATGATTAAAACTATACATGATATGCCAAAGAAGATGATAAAGGACATGTGAGAGTAGGTCCAAGCCATGTAAACATAATTAAATAGATCCATCCTTGTGGAGTTGATCATATGAGTTGATGATACCCTTATGTAACCATTATTATCTCTAGGAGAAGTGGTCGAGACTTAGATGGATAGTAAAGCACATATTCTAAGGGCCCAGGCATATTTGGATAGAATTTTTCTTGTGGAGAGAAAGTTCTTGAAACAAGTAAAAATCATTCAAAAGGGCATGTTATCAAGGCTTAATATAATGCCTAATTTAGATTTGGGCCTCTACCATACATATATTTGGAGTGTGAGGGCTTTGATTGAAGAATGGATAATCCTATAATAAACAATTAGTGGATCCTTTGGAAGAAGGTAGAAAAAATATGTTGGCCTACTTCAAGGATGTCAAAATCACTATGTTTTTCCATTTTAATGGAACTATAATATACAAAGACAAGTTTGGAGCTCACCTAGACCACTTAGACCAGTTCATGAAGAAGAAAGTGGTGAAGGCCAACAAATTTAGATCCCAGGTAGTGCTTGAACTTTCTACTTGGTCCACTATAAGCATCAATTAGGTCTCAAAGGTCAAAGTATCCATAGAGTCTTCACTCAAAGTATATCAAAGATTAGTGGCCCAATAAAAATTGATATTTTGAGAGTCACCAATGAATTTAACCAAGATGGATTTGTAGTTTGACCTAGTGGTAGTAATGCTGGCTACCAAGGAGGCATAGTCTAAGCAGTTGGGAGGTAGTTCATTAATAGTTTATCCATGTATCAGTTAGGTAGGCCCTTGGGTATATTTTGAGTGAAATGTAGGATATTCTATCATTTTTTTAATTCATGAAGTTGTAAAAACATTTGGTAGGCCATCATGGTCAAGGATGTGAATCTCATTCTATTTGGAGGTGATCACCATCCTCTATATATTACAAACTATAATCCATTTGAAATTTCAAAAAATTTGATCTCAAAATTCTATTAGAATCAAGCTAGGATTACACCTTATATTCCTTAGCCTTTGACCTTTAAGTTTCTACCATAGTTGGCATTTTGTAAACTTCATTTTAATGAATGTTGTTTCTTACTTTCTACTAAACTAGTTGGTTTATTTTCTAATGTGTTAATCATTTCCATTTTAGATAAATGTGGATGTTAATTAAATTAACAATTGTTTTGTTACTTCATTGAATGTATTAGTTATAATGTGCTCATTGATCTATCTCAATAAAACTATTTCTCCCTTTCTTTGTAACACATTTAATCTATGTACTTAAGTTACGAATTATGTTAAAGAATATTTGTTACCTACTACAAGCTCTTTTAAGTGTTGAATTTATTAAAATATTAATAAATTAAAAATTCTTATCTATTTTACCCATACCACTTTCCATGTGTAAATATGAGTCAAATTCTAGAGTTAAAGTCAACATATAGTGGTATAACTATCGCATGGCACACTACAACTCAATTTTTGTAACATCCTTTCAATATTGGAATCAATTCTTTTCTGCCCTACCTTCAATTCCCATTTTTATGTTTATTTTGGAGTTAAAATACCTATCCCCTATTTTAAAAATTAATTAGGTTTGATTTAGTGGAAAATAATGGATGAGGTTTCTTTCAAATGGTAGTAAATTCTGGTATGACTACATTTGCATTGAACCCTAGTGGTAACAATTACTGATCTATGAGTAAATCAAGGTCGAACTACTTGATACTTGGATTGAACTAACATAAGTCATATAATAAACAAGGAGGTATATTTATACCATGCATTATCATCCACTTTCCTTTTCAAAACACTCAAACCCATGAGTTTCTTTAGATGCACCAAGATCTTAGGGCTGGCAAAAACTAGCACTAAAAAGAGGGCCTTTGTTTTATTCAATATTTTTATTTTATCCAATGTTTCTTGATACAAATATGAACCTATAACCCCATTAGGAATAGATACAAATTAAGGTAGACCCCGATAAGAATGTTTTAACCTGATGGTTTTCCCTTGAGAAAATCTACATCCTACTACATGGATTACTAGGTCTAATTCTAGGTGGGGTAGGCTAGTTATTTCACTCATACAAGTGCATTAGAGAGACAAATATCATATAAATATACATAGACCTATCTTTTATTCCTAAACTCATTCTCCTAGTCTCCCCTAAATAGACCACCCATAATGGATCTCCAAATACCTTGGTTATTTGGGTCTACTATCAACATTCTTGGAGTTGTCGATGACTTACCTAGGAACCTAGAAAGGTACCTTCCCCACTTCATTCCTAGTGTAGGATGAATGGATGAAGAAGATGTGACCTCAGATAATACTTACCTAAGACTTCTTAATGTGGAAAATGAATATGTGGCATGCAATATTTTCCTATTCACTTTGATGGATTCAGATTATGACTTAACCTCCCTAAAAACTCAATCACAAGCCAAGACCAGTTTAGTTGTGCTTTCTTGGCCTAATTTTGACAAGTTATTGACCCTATCATTCTATACCAGTAGTTCTCCTACATTAAATGAGAACCCAATGATCCTATCATAAACTTCAATACTAGGTTTAAGAAAATGTATAACTAAGTTATTGTGCTTTACCATCCTAAAGACTGACTAGTGTTTAATATGTGAAATAATTCTTTGGATGCATGGATGACCATGTTATTAAGATGAGACCCCTCAAAAATAGAATTTCTCATGAATTATGCTATATACAAACATGTTGAAAGGTAATTAAAACCCCATGGTCAAATTATGGCTCCTATCACTAATGCATTTTTGTGTATTCTTGTATTGAACGTATTGATCAACACAAACTAGAGTATTCCAATGATTTAATCAATTCCCATAATGAACCAACTCAATTTGAGTCATACTACACCAAACCAACACTAGGAGTTTCTAAACCCAATGAACAATGAAATAGTTCCTCAATTTCAACCAAGTAACATTAGTATCAACCAAAAACACCTAATAATACTCCATGAGTCTTTAAAAATGAGTTTCAATATTTCTAGAGGGTCAACTATGACCTTAGGAACAAGTAACCATAGTATCTACTTGCTACCTTAACTCCTCCAAAAATGGTGCAACCCTACCAGATCATAATGCTAAAAATGACCCTCCACCTTGAAATCCTCATGAACCAAAACTTCCTACAAAGAGCCAACCAATTCAAAGCAAGGTAGGCTACAACATAGTAGAAGACATGAAGAATATTAAATCAAATATCACCCTTCATAAACTTTCTCAAATCATAAAATGACGTGATTTTATAATGAAGTCCCTAACTAAAAAACTAATGCAACCTACCCAAACTAATTATAAAACACCCCACATCAATCTACTCATCCATAAAAACAATATTGAAGTGCCTCCTTTTTCTCCCAACTATAATGTTATTTTGGAATAACTTACATGAATATCTAGTGGATTTAGGAGTGTCAATGAATGTAATGCCTTCAAGAATTTATGAAAATTTAGGGTTGGTCTCCATATAGTTAGATAACATAGTGGTTCACCTCAAAAAATTAGAGTTCAAGGTAGTAGGTGAGCTTTTGAATGTCCACATGCAACTAGAGTCCAATCTAGGGTTCAACGGTTCATAGACATCTAGGTGGTAGAGATTCCTAAGGCATAAGGAATGATTCTCAATCAAGATTTTGGGGGTCCCTTTAAAATTAATCAAGCCTTAAGGCCTATTTTACATTTAAAACCCACCCACACTCCTTGAAAAATTAGCTCAACTTACAAAAAGAGACCAAACATTATTGAGAGTCCATTTTCAGAAGAAGTGTTATATATGAAAAATTATCACTCATACTTGGTATTCAAGACCTAATTTTTAATGCAAACCAAGTTACATCAAAATAACAACCAAATAGGTGGAAATCAATTGGATTGTAAGTAAAAGTAAGACTAGATGACAAAAGATAGAAAGGGTATCATGATTTCTAAAATATTAGGGTGTGTTGTATAAGGAACAATAGTTTGGTTGTTAAATCCATAGTATAATTGAATGTCATTATCATGATCCATTTTTTGGTAGTATTAATTTGTTATTTATCCAAAAATGAGTGTGGTCATCAATAATCACTTATAAATTTGGCTATGTAAACATATTTTTGGTTATATTTGTAATGAAAATAGTTATGTTACAAACTCATCTATTTTTTAAAATGTTTTATCTCTATTTATAACTAACCATGTCTGGGAGAATTTATATTCAATCTACATAGTTTAAATGTCCTACCTTCATAATGAAAACATATGAATAACTCCTAGAATTTTATCTCTTTGTTTCCCAAAGTTATGAGCCATTGGACTCCTAATTTTTTTTTCTCCACACCCATTGGAAAGAAAACATAAGATAACCTAGCCTATAATTTCCCATGAAAAATTTGATATTATGGAATTTATTTAAAAAACCAATTAAACCCCCATATATAATCATGACCTAAACTTCTATATTTGGATAAGTAAAATAGTTCAAGCATGTTGCCAACTTATTATTGATGAAGTCATGTGTACTCCTTGTCACCTTTTGTTTCTTTAGGAAACCCATTTTTTTAAGGGATTATGTGGTGTTAATGCCTAAAAGTGCATGGCATGATATAGTTTATTGGATATCTATTGATTCCTGTTTCAGTTAATCTTTAACCTCACCTACTATTTCCTCATCATTTTCTTCGTCATGGGTACCTCAAATTTAGAACAATTTATTCTTATCATGTTTATGTCTTTTATTGTATTTTTTGTCATAATTGAAATGCAACCATTTTTCTCATTCCTCTTCAATTTGTTAAGGGATCAATCTAGTAGTCTTCGGGAATGATTATATTAGCATATTACAATCTTTTCCAGTAGTGAATTCCCACCTTTTGACCATATCTATTTACTTTCCCTACATACAATGACCATAAAATTTGATATTAAACTTAGATTAAACATGTGAAAAACCATTTGGATGTTATCCTTGATCCCACCCAAGAACATGTCATTTAGGTTGTCCTCTATGATGTTATCCATGTGTAAAGACAAGTTTCATAATTGATAAATTTTATCCTTGAGAGTTCCTATCTATTGTAATTTTGTTGACTCGCCAAATTATTTCTTTGTTACATAGTTGTAGTAGTGCATCTTCAACTCATTAGTAAATATTGAGCAGGTAATAGTAAGGCCCTTATTTTTATTTGAACACATAACCAACTTTACCAAATGCACAACTCCACTTCCAAATATAGATATGCCATTACCACCTTTAATGGACATAGAGTCTAAATTAAATCATATAACTTATCCATTTGATCAATTCAAATGACTAGATCTTTGCCATCAAACTTGTGCATGTCCCTTTTTGGTATCATGTTCTATGAACCTATATTTGAACTTGGATTTTTCTAGTGAGGAGAACTTGGTTGATGTAGTATAGAATTATTGGATGGTATAAATTTTCACATATTATCCAAGACCATTGTTATAATTTCCAATGTCTCATTGATTTTTTTAGGTATCATTTTATTGTGCCTGAGTCACCTTTGACCTCATCCAAATCCTATTTTTTAGCCATAATTTTCTCTTTTACCTACATTTGGGCAACCAACCTAGAAACCCATGTATCAAAATTTTGACTCCATTGCTTCCTTGTTAAATTTTTTTCATGGAGTGCATGGTCTTTTTCCATAGCCTCTAGTTTGTGGGCTATCCATGGATGAAATTTAGGATGTAGGGTTTATGGGTCAAAAAAGTTTACTAAGGGGTTATACCATTGTGATCATCTCTATGCAATGAATCTAATGTTTTTTATTTCTAGAGGATGAAAAATATTAAAAAAAAAATGTGTACCAGAGACTTATACCATTACTATCATCTCATTGAAACAAATCTAATGACTACTATTTTATGCAAAGGTGTGAAATGATTTTACAAAATCTTTTTTAATAGAAACATCAAGAAATGTTGTGTTGATATAAACATAAATTCCTTTTGGATCATAAGTTATGTTTTTTTATCCTTATGCTTGCAGAACAATTACTTTAATAAGTATGAAAAATACATGCCACAAATTCTTGCCCAAATAAAAAATTTGATACCATTTGTACTAAAATTAATTAGATTTATCAATCTGACTTAAAATAATAGATTTAAATATAAATACCAATAGTAGATAAAAATAGTAGATTGTAATAATAAGAGTATAATAGAGTAAATCCACACCAAATATTGACAACAAACCATAATACTTGATCCATAATTTTAATCAAACAAGTGTTGTAGCAGTAGAAAAACACACTTGTAATGGATTGAAAACCTTAATATAATGATTTAATTAAAATCAACATTTTAAAGGATCATGAAATTTTTAATAATTCACAATTGATAGAATATTTAAGAGTGCAAATAAATGAGACAAAAATTGATAGATAATACCACACAATTTGATAATAGAGTTAAGCTATAAAGCCTTCATCTCTGGATTCACTCCAATTGGGGGATCACTCCTATTAAATATTGCAAAATATCTTTACAAATATTTTAGAGTCACCAAATTTGTCTTATGGGATTTAAATTGTTGAGGATACTCTCAAAATAAATCTATGTTGTTTGAGGCCTTTAAAAAATCTCTAAGTCTTTCAACACTCTTTACATACCTTGGAAATCAATTTTCACAACTAAAACTTGGATTCAAATACAATCTCATTCCCTGTATATAATGCTCAAGTTCCATGGTGCAGTGTTTAAGCCCTTATCATTTCATCAAAAATAATAAGGTTTGAATCCCACTTCCAATGCTTTTGGTGGGTTGAGTAAATCTTATATCCCACATTGGGCAAGTGGGTGGATTTTAAAGTTGTTAAATGCCACAAAACTTGTGGGTAGTTAGTGCCTTAAAAGGCATGGTATATGTTGTGGATGTTGATATGTAGTGATTTTGCGGAAATTATGGGATGTTTATGGTTAGAACATGGCATGTGTGTGGGAACCATGTAAAACACATGGAAACTTGGTTGGTTAGAAACTTTGACTGACATGTAATGTGGATGTCACATGGAAAGTTTGGAGGGTCTTGGAATTTTGAGGGACTTTAGAATGAAATTTAATTAATTACATAATATTAAAAATTGGACCATACTAAATGGTGTCAAGCCACGTGGTGGCTTGAGGACCCACCAAATGGTCTAATCTCCTCTCACCACTTATCATTGACTCATCGATTATTGAGCACTCACCACTTATCGACATTCATCGATTGTTGACCTCTCATCACTTGTTGATAAAACCCAGTTTTTTAAAATTTACTTGAAGTGATCTTCCAAGTTCTATAACTCATACTTATGGGCTCCATTTTTTAAACCACAAAATTAATCTAAAATCTCTTGATGATCCATTCACCATGGCATTGATAAACCTAAAATTTGAAGACTTTATTTTTGGAGAAAAATATAGATCTTCTTGGATCAATCCTCTCCACTAAGAGCTTTTGGACCTCTAAAAGTCAATTAATTGGTAAAGAGGTGAGGGTAGTTCTCCCTCAATTTTTTGTATTCCATCCATTTGGCCTTGTTTAGGTGCATCCATTTTAGACCAACATGAAGATATTCAACATTTCCCCTTCATGATGTTTGAACATTCTTGCCAAGTATTATATCTTCCTAAAATTATGTTAGATACTTAGGAGTAAAATCATCAATAGAAGGAATGGATACACTCTCATCATGATCTATGATCATTGGAGGATCATACAATTTTATATTTTACACATTCACAACTAAATAAATCTACATATAAGATGGCAAATTTAACTGGAAAGAATTTTTACCAATAGTTTCCATAATCTAAAAAGGACCATACTAGATTGGTTTAAATTTTTTACCTTCACCTATATATCTTTCCTTACTGATGTGAAGCCATAGTAAATCACCTAAAACAAGCTAGCGATCAACACAATGTTTATCATGTCTTTCTTTATACTTTACTTGACTTTTCTCTAACTGATCTCAGATAGTATGATGTACCTACTATATATTTTCAATGAACTTATTGGCTTTAATAACATCTTTATGTTCATCAACAGCTAAATCCTATCCATAAAAAACATCTAGAGGAGATTTAGGCAAATATCCATAACAAAATTCCAAATGAGATTTCATAGTAGAATAATGAAGTGCGTGATTGTAAGCATGATATATATAGCATAAATTTTCATCCCAAAACTTGGGATGTTTATTGTAATAACCCCTAAGTAAATGTACCACTATGCAATTTATAACCTCTATCTACCCATTAGTCTATGGATGAAATGCAATGCTCTTATTCAACTTAGTATTCATCAATTCCCATACTATTGACCAAAATTCCCTAATAAATCAAGAATCTCAATAAAAAACAATTGAAGTGGGAAAACCAAAATGAACCCATACATGTTTTAAGAACAAGTGTGCCATACCTTCCCTTGTAATCTGTTTAGTGCAAGGAATCAAAACACACATCTTGATAAATATATCCACTACCACATACAAGTAATCATGTTTTCTCTGTGACATAGGAAAACCCCTACAAAGTCCATGGAAATACTTTCCTAGGGATGGGTAGGAATTAGTAAGGAAGTGTGAAGTTCCAATTTCCTATTACTAGGTTTTCTTGTGGCACAAAGAACACACCCCTTGATATATTTGGCAACATTTTCCTACATATGAGGCCAATTAAAATACATTATTAAATATACAACCATTTTAACAGCTCTAAAATGACCAAAAATAAGATAAGTATGTGCTTTCCTAATCATGTGCACCCTTTCATTTAGAGGAATGCAAAGTTTACCCAAATGATACAAAATTCCATTATGCACATGATAGTTTGATTCTTCTACCTATTTTCCACTCATCAAGTCTTTATACACATCCTTAAAGTCAACATCATCAACATATTGTTATTTATAACTTTCATGAGTCAAAGAACTATGCTATAAAAGAATAGAAGTAACTACCATAAGAGGCCTAGAAAGCATGTTAACAACTTTATTATGAACACCTTTCTTATACCTAATCACAAGATGAAACTATTGTAGGAAACCCATCCAATAAAAATGATTGAGATAATAGAGGGGTTGATGATATGTATGTATCACTATCTTCTTTCCCATCAAATAATGTTTCCATTTCTTAACACTCTAAACCAATGAATACAATTCCTTATCATAAGTAAGATAGTTTCTTACCGCACCTATGAAGGTCTCAAAATGATAGCATACTTGTTTCTTTCCTTGCATTAGAATGACTCCCATAGCATAATCACTTACATCCATCTTGATCTCAAATGGATGATACAAATTAGGAAGTGTCAAGATAGGAGTAGTACTAATCTCTGTCTTCAAAGTGTTGAAGGATTTTTGCTTCTTGCCTCCCTATTGAAAGACCTATTTTATACTAGTCAAAGAATGTAAGGGTGATGTAATAAGTGAGAAATTAGTAATGAATTTTCTCCAATATTGTACTTAATTAAGAAAACTTCTAACCTTAGTTACATTATTGAGTTTATGCCATTTAACTATATCCTCCACCTTCGTAGGATCAATTTTCAATTCACCATGTCCTACAATATAATCCAAGTAAATCAAAGAGGTCTTGATGAATTCACATTTAGACAATTTCAAATAATTTTTGCCCCTTCTTAATTCATCCATGAATTTTCTAATATGAATCACATGATCTTCTTAAGATTGACTAAAGATTAAAATATCATATAAGTAGACTATAATAAATTCATCAAGGAATGGCCTAAAAACATCATTCATCAATCGCATGAATGTAGTCGATGCATTGTACAATTCCAAAAGGCATGACAAGCCACTCAAACAATCCCTATTTTCTGTCAAAAGTGGTTTTCCAAATATCACCATCATTAATCTTAACTTGATGATAACCACTTTTCAAGTCTCACTTAGTGAAATAGATATGATTTCTTAACTGATCTACCAAATCATCAATACAAGGAAGAGGGTAATGGTTCTTAATAGTAATTTTGTTCAAATCACAAAAATCAACATACATTCACCATGTGTCATCTTTATTAGGAACCAAAATGATAGGCAAACCAACATGAGATGTACTAGGATAAATAACAGCCTTTTCTAAAAGTTCCATTACCTGCATCTTGATTTCCTCATTTTCCACCACTGCTAACCTATACATGCCAATGTTAGGGAGAGGAGAATCCTATAACAACTAAGTTTCATGTTAAACTCCCCTTTTAGGGGGTAAGCCTTTGGGATCTTGAAACACATCTTCATAACTAGAAATGATTTCAATGAATTCTTTCTTATGTTTAGGATCAAAATTTTCCATAGCCTAGGAATATTATTTTTCCTTAGACCTAATCAACATGAGACAAAAATTCTTGCTTAAATTGACTAGTCTTTTCATTTGCCCTACTGTAACCAAGGAAAGACTTGTCTTCATATGATGTGCTCTGAATATATATTTAATGCCATCCTTAACAAGCAAGTACTTATTCTCTTCCCTATAAAAGATGGTTTTTCTATCAAAAAGAAAAGGGCTTCCTAAAACAATCCCACATATGTCTAGAGGGACTACATCCAGATCAACTTCATCCATGAATTTGGATGCAATGACAAATTTAAATCTACAAGTTTTATCTACTTGTAGTTTTGCATCATCATGTACCTAACCAAGTGGATAGGGTTTTATATGGGGAGTTGTTTTTAAGCCTAAACTTTTAACAATCTCTTTAGAAATCAAATTTACCTGTGATTTATTATAAAATAGAGTGTCAATCTTAGTATGTTTTGTAATAACTCTAATGTGGAATAACTCATTTCTTTTCAAATCATCATGCAGGGATTTCTATTTTCAAGAGGTAGCAACATTAGATGACTTAGTGCTAGAAATATAAAGAGAAGAATAGTTCTGCATACTCATAGCTATGATCTTAGTTTTATCCCCAAAATCTGAACTTAGATGCTAAACTATAGTATTAACTTTCTTATCTTTCTTTTTAAACCTGTTAAAATGACTTCACTCAGGATTTAATTTCCAACACTTAGACTCATCATGATTTTTCTTGAAATGATTGCAAAATGGCTTACCCTCTTCTTTATGAATAGTAATAGTGGATTTTTGTTTACCCTTTCTAGAACTTTACCCTTTAGAATGCTTAACTTTAGATTGCTTACTTTTAACTTTAGGAAAATATTATTTTGTCTATTTTCCTCTATCCTCTAAATGAATGGATGTAACACATGCTTCATTTAAACTAGTGGGATTGAGATCTACAATCATGTGTTTCAAGTAACTATGCAACCCACCTATTTATTTAAGCAGTGTTTCCTATGTATAAAGAGGAATATTCAGAAGTAAAGGCTTTTTCCTAAACTCTTCTATATAATCTTGAACACTTTGGCCTTTAGTTTGTCTAAAATATTGCCATTCCATCATGGCTTGCTGCATATAGCCTAAAGGATAAAATTGCTTTCTGAGTACATTAACAAATTCACTCCAAGTGGAAATTGAGTTACCTATGTTAATCTAGTTTTCCTTCAACTTACTCTCCCACTAAATGAGAGTTGTGCTTCCCATTCAAAGAGTATCCAAGTGAATTTTAGCCTCATCATCTATAATCTTTTGGACCTTATAATATACTTCAATTTGATTTATCGAGTTATCCAACTTTTCTGCATTAATCTTACAATTAAACATTGGTAATTCAAACTTAATACTAGATTTAGTGAAAGAAGAGATTCAATATCTTTTTTTATCTTTACCATCACCTGAAGAGGAGGAAGGTTTCTTAGAATTTTTACCACCTCTATCATGCTCCATCTTAATTCATCATTCCTAGTAAAGTTCCTCAACCATGTATTTCATTTACAAGAAGGATTGCTAGAAATCTCATTTAGACTCAAAGTCATCTCCCATTTCTATAGTACATCTTAATCCAATCCCTAGATCATATTATGCTAATTCTCCTTCACCCTACCTAGATCTTGACCTTATCAACATACACTAGCAATCTACATGTTTAAATATGAATTTCTCTCTAATACCAAAAATTTGATCCATAATCATAATCAAACAAGTGGTAGTATAAAAACACACTTGTAATGGATTGAAAATCTTAATATAATGATTTACTTAAAATTGGTATTTTAAATGATTATGAAATTTTTAATAGTTCACAATTGATAAAATATTTAAGAGTGTAAATAAATGAGACAAAAATCAATAGATAATACCACATGATTTGACAATGGAGTTAAACTATAATGCCTTCATCTCTGGATCCACTCTAATGGGGGGATCACTCCTATTAAATATTTCAAAATATCTTTACAAATATTTTAGAGTCACCAAATTAATCTTGCAGGTTTTAAATTGTTGAAGAGATACTCTCAAAATAAATCTATGTTATTCAAGGCCTTTAAAAAATCTGTAAGTCTTTCCACACTCTTGACATGCCTTGGGAATCAATTTTCACAACCAAAACTTGGCTTCAAATACAATCTCATTCCTTTTATATAATACTCAGGCTCCATGGTACAATGATTAAGCCCTCATCATTTTATCACAAATAATAAGGTTCGAATCCCACTTCCACCATTTTTAGTTGGCTAAGTAAATATTATATCCCATATTGGGTAAGTGGGTGCATTTTAAAGTTGTTAAATTCCATGAAACTTGTGGGTAGTTAGTGCCTTAAAAGGCATGGTATACATTGTGGATGTTGATATGTAGTGATTTTATGGAAATTATGGGATGTTTATGGTTAGAATGTGGCATGTGTGTGGGAACCCTCAAAAACACATGAAAAATTGGTTGCTATAAACTTCGATTGACCTATAATGTGGATGTCAAGTGGAAAGTTTAGAGGGTCTTGGAATTTTAAGGGAATTTGGAATGAAATTTAATTAATTACATAATATTCAAAATTGGACCATATTAAATGGTGGCAAACCACGTGGTGGCTTGAGGACCCACCACATGGTCTAATCTCCTCTCATCATTTGTCATTCACTCATCGATTGTTTATCACTCACCACTTATTGACATTCATTGATTGTTGACCTCTCATTGCTTGTCGACAAAACCCATTTTTTTTTAGTTACCTAAAGTGATCTTCCAAGTGCCATAACTTATGCATATGAGCTCCATTTTACAAACGAAAAATTGCATTAGAAATCTCTTGATGAGACCTTCACCATGGAATTGATAAACCTAATATTTGAAGACTTTATTTTTGGAACAAAATATAGATCCTCATGGATCAATTCTAGTTATGAAATACTGAGCCACTTCAAAGGGGAAACCTTCACAAACATGTAATAAGAAAACAAATTATAATATGATCCTTAAAAATTAACCATTAGATCCCATATATACTACTTAGGCTATGGTTACTCTATAGGCTAGCCCTCCTAACATTATGAAAGCATAAATAATTATGATATGATAAGGTAAATGGGTATGTTAGCCATAAATTAGCCACACATATCCCTATGCATGATATAGGTTAAGAGTATATCATGTGTTTCTTCATATATATATATAAATATATAACATGTAAATTTTTATACATAAACCACATATTTCACATTTTTCATTACTTTTTCACCATAGTTAATTTTTTGTTTCAAGATTATTCATAATTATTAGCTTAAGTGGCAACATAGATTGAATATATTTATTTAAATTTTTATAAATAAATATGTTGTCTCTTTTTTTCCTTCTACTATGATTTATATTAGCATACTACACCCTTAACCTATAACACATATAAGAATATGTGGCTGACTTATGACTAACATAACCTTTTACTTTGGCATATCACAATTATCTATGTTTTCATATTATTAAAAGGGTTAATCTATGCAGTAACATAGCCTAAGTAGGGTATATATATATGAGGTTAGTGGTAAGTAATTTAGGATCATATTACATTTTTTTCTCATTTCATGGTTAAGGAGGTTTCCTCCTCGAAGTGGCTTAATCTTATATTTCTAGTGTTCTATTAGGTTATCAACATTTGGTATAGATTTGGTCTATTTTTCTCTTATTAATATGATTTATTATTGTTGACATATTATTAATATTTATATTTGCATCCATTTTTATGAATTGACTTGATATATCTAAATAATTTCATTACAAGTGGTCTCATAGCTTTGATTTGGGGAAGGTTTTTCAGTTCTTCTTTTTCAAATATAGCATACTAGTTGTTATATGGGAAAAATGATTAAAAAAACATAACCTTTGATCTAGAAGTAATTTATTTTTTTCCATCATCACAATGTTACATGATGTTAAAAAGAGTGTGGAAAAAAATCACACCCTTGCACAAAATTTTAGTTAATGAATTTATCATAATGAAATGATTGTAATGGTATAAGCCTCTAGGATGATTTTTTAAAATTTCCCTTTATCACTTGCATTCATTGGATTAATCAAAAAGAGATGATTGCATCAGTATATGCCTCTAGTACACTTTCTAAACCCCTAAACCCTAACCCTAAATCTAAAAACTTGTACCCTAGATTTCATACATGATTAGTCCACAAACTAAAGCCCACAAAAAAAGAACAACCACTATAGAAAATACACCTATCAAAGAATAAATTGAGCCAATTTTTTACTCTAATTTGGATTAATAGGTTAAATTAATATAATTAAGATATAAATTTGAAATATAATTCAAATCAATAAACATGACATTCAATCATACATTTGAATGTAAAAGACTAAGATTGATTATTTAAATTTGACAAGGGCATTTACTAAATATTTAAAGTACTAAATATATCATAATACTTAGATTTTTTGGTTGATTATCTAAATGTGACTATATTTTGGAAGTGAAAATCAAGGATAAGTAGGCATGTGGTTCGTTTAGTTCTAGAAGTGATTTGTTGTCTATGATGGATTAGTTTTATAGGACTAGATTAGTATCACTAGTCAATACTAACCTATTAGTCATTACTAACATACATATAATTATGGCACAATGATTTTATGACCATCTATGACTATATTTTCTTGATCTATTTTTGAAATCTTGAACCCTGATGATGCATGAAAATATATAAATCAGCCTCCTTTGCCTTGAAGCCCTATATGTGATTATGAGGGATAGAAACATTAAAAAACAAATGAAGTTTAATGGGATAAATTTATCCCTATCACTCTCACCTAATGATTTACCATTGCCTATGTACCTAATACTCCAAAGAGGGAAATTAAGCCACATGTAGTTCTCCCACCTAGTGTGATTTTTCAATTGTGCTCCTTTGCTATGTGTATGTAGCTAATGATTGGATTTGGTACTTGACAATGCTTATTTTGACTTGTTTTTTGAATGATTCAAACTTGGATTGTAAATACTCCTAATAATAGGTATGCAAATTGGGAAGAATAAGGCAAATTTTCTTAGTGTGTAATAGTGTATATTTATATCATAAATAAGTGTCAAGTTCTTTTTGAATGAAACTTTGATTTTTTTATGGTTCCAATTGAATAATTTCTCAAAACACTAACGCACTAGGTTAATGGGACAAACCTAAGGATGGGTTTGATTTTATAAAACAACCATTGTTAGGAAGGGGTCATTTTCGTCAAATGAAATTTCTTATCAACTAGTGATAATGACCATAACTAGAAAAACTAACCTATTTATATGAAGACTAAACTAAGAGTTTGGAGATGTCCACCCATTAAATTTAGTAGTTTTGAAATAGACATTTAGGTTCTTGTGGAATATAATAGTATAATATAAGGTTTGAATAATAAGATAATCTTAAAGTGTGAGAGGATGCAAAATTGGGATGGGTGCTCAAGTCATGTGTGTCACAATTTCCATTATCAAGTAATGAAGACATAATTTTAGTATCTATAGTTTGAAACTTCATATACAAGTGTTTCTAGGTCAGCTACCCAACTCTGGACAAAATTACAAAGCATGGCTAAAAAATAAGATTTTTATGAGTTCAAAGGTGAATTGGAAAAAATAAAAGGAGATTTGAGTAGCATCAATGTGACATTTGAAACTGTTAGACTTATGGCTAACATAATCTTTTACCTTATCATATCATAATTATCTATGTTTTCATATTGTTAACTTAGGATCAGCCTATGGAGTAATCATAACCTATTTAGGGTATAAATAGGAGGTAATGGTTAGTACTTGAGGATCATATTATGAATTGTTTTCTTATTTAATGGTTATGGAGGTTTTTCCCTCAAAGTGGCTTAGTCTTATATTTCTGGTATTCTAATCTACTATCAAAATTTGGTACAGATCTACTCTACTCTGCTCTTATTATTATTATTATTATAATTTATTATTGTTAATATTTTGTTCATATATATATATATAGTGATCTGGCTTGATCTATATATTTAATTTCATTAAAAATGATTTAAAAGATTTGATTTGTGCAATATTCTACAACACATATTTTCAAATCTAGTTTAGCTATTATTCCATTAACATAAAGATCTAAGACATAATTTTTGATACAAAAGGAACTTATTTTTTCCATCAATATAATACTATTTGAGTTATCTTTTCATTTTTTGTTTTCAAAAAAAAATCACACTTACATAAAATAGTAGTCATTGGATTCATCTTGGTGAGATGATCACAATGGTATAAGCCTCTGATACATTTTATTATACCCATAAACCTTAACCCTAAATATTAAACCCTACATCGTAAAGTTTTTGCATGGATGATCCATAAATTAGAGGCCAAAAATAAATGACCAGGAAATTCTATTAAAATTCTTATCAAGGAAGAAATGGAGTCAAAAACTTATGATATAGGGGATATTGAATTAGTTACCCAACTCTAGGTAGAATCATAAATCATGGATACAAAATAATATTTAGATGAATTGAAAGGTGACTTATACATAATAAAAGGAGAGATTTGTGTAGGATCGATGTGACATTTGAATGTATCATAATGGCCTTGGATAATATGCTATCATCTCCAATTTCTAATAATTTTATATCAGACTAATAAAGTTCTCATATCTAGAACAATCAAAGTTCAAATACAGGTTTGTGGAATTACTACCAAAATTGGGCATGCACAAGTTTGATGGTAAGTATATGGTCACCTAGATCAATTGAATGGAGGATTTATTTTATTTACATCATGTGCACATAAGATGGTAATGACATATTTGTATTTAGAATTGAATCAATTCATTCAGTATAATTGGTTATTCTATCAACGTAAAAATAAGGGCTTTATTACTACTGGGTTAATGTTTATTGATAAGCTATAGATACATTTCCAAATTTTGTAACAAAGAACTAATTTATCTAGTTAAAAAAACTATTTTAAATAGGGACTATCAATATTTATATTCAGTAATTATATAACCTATCCTTATGCATAGAAAGCATCATAGAGGACAAGTTGAATCATTGGTTCATGGGTGGGTGCAATGAAAACATCCAACATGATTTTTGCATGTTTAATCCAATTGCACTATTATATTACATAGTATTCACATGTAGATTAAAGGAAATGTTAGGGTGTGGAGCTAAAAGCTTCACCAAGGAGCATACATTATCAGGTTCGGGCCTACACAAACACAGGCATCGGTTAGGAGTGACCGACATCGGTCAGAAGCAGTTGCAGAGATGCCGACATCGGCAGAGGGTCGGCTGATGGCGGTCACAGATAAGCAGCAGGAACTAACATCGGTTACCTGCGTGTCTAGAAAGCTATTTTCGTGGACAGAAGCGAGTGTTTGCATGATGAGTTTGAGTTGTAGTCTCAAGCTCGCGTCTCTATTATTGGCAATACTATTTTTAGAGCCCTTGTTCAAGTGGCTTAACTGCTTGTTGGAAGTGCATGCTCAAGTTTCCTAATTCTATATGTAGAATTAGACCTTCCTAGCTTATTGCAGTTTTCGGTAGTTATTGTGAATTATTGTTGTAATTCATTGTATGAGAAGAACAGTACAGAATTGAATCAATCCAGGTTTGTTGGAGTTGATTGTTTTTGAGAGAGAGAGCTCTTGAGGAATAGAGATCTATTGAGAGATCTATACATCTAGGAGAGGTGTGGAAGAAACAAGTGTTTCTTCAATTGTATTCCTTTTGTAAAGAGTTTGTTAATACAAGTTTTCAGGGTGGTTTCTTGTATCTCTTGTTCTTGCTATTATCTCATTCTAATTACTTGTCAATCTGATTTAATTCCACGTTTATTGCTTTCACAAGTGTAATCTATTGTTGGTTGATCCCCAACAAGTGGTATCAGAGCCTTGGTTACAGGTTCAGAGCTTGATATCCAATAATTGGTATCAAAGCTCAGGTGCCTTAACAGGTGGTTCAGATCTGTGTAGTGTGTATTGATTACAGGTTCTCACAGGGGTTTCTGCAGGGATTTCTATTTGAGTGGGAGAAGCAATGGCAGATGAAAGTAAATTGAGAATGGAAAAGTTCAATGGCAAAAATTACCAACATTGGAGAATGTAGATAGAGGATTATCTATATCAGAAAGATCTCTACTTACCGTTAGGTGGGGTTGCAAAGAAGCCCAAAGACATGGAGGATGAAGAATGGGAAGTTCTTGACAGAAAGGCTCTGGGGTCTATAAGACTGAGTCTAGCATCCACTGTGATATCCAATTTATCACAAGCAAAGTCTACGGTAGAGTTGATGACTACGTTAGCAAATTTGTATGAAAAACCCTCAGCTTCTAATAAGGTATATCTTATGAAGCAGTTATTTAATTTGCATATGAATGAAGGTGGATCTGTTTCTACTCATCTGAATGATTTCAATGGAATTGTGAATCAATTGAGTTCTGTCAATATAGTGTTTGATGATGAAATAAAAGCTCTTTTAATATTATGTTCTTTGCTTGAAAGTTGGCATGGCTTAGTAATGGCAGTAAGTAATACTGCATCTGCATCAAATATTTTGAAAGTAGAGGATGTTGTTAGTGTTATCTTGAATGAGGAAATACGCAGGAAAAGCACAGAAGAGGCATCTGGGAATGCTTTAAGTTTTGAGAGCAGGAGAAGGCAAAAAGAGAAGAGCAAGAAAGGCAGATCAAGATCCAAATCTAAGGGGAAAGGCAGATCTAAATCTAGAAATGGCAGAAGGTCACAATGCTAGAATTGTGGAAAGATGGGGCACATAAGCAGAGATTGTTGGTCAAAACCTAAGGAGGACAATCAGCACGAAGGAAAGGAAGAAGCCAAGATTGCAGGTATTGCACAAGATGCTTTAATTTTCTCTTTGCATAATAACATAGAATCTTGGGTATTAGATTCTGGTGCATCTTTTCATGCTACACCTAACAGGGAATATTTTAGTGACTATATCCATGGAGATTTTGGAATAGTGTATCTAGGGGATGATGAGCCCTGTAAAATAATTGGCAAAGGTAAAGTGCAGCTGAAGATGCAGAATAACAACACATGGGTGTTGAGAGATGTGATGCATGTTCCTAGCTTGAAGAGAAATTTGATTTTTGTAGGAAAGTTAGGGGATGAGGGTTGTACAGTAACTCTCACAGCAGAATCTTGGAAGGTGACCAAGGGTGCACTTGTTATGGCCAGAGGTAAGAGAGAAGGTACTCTCTATTTGTGTAATTGTGTTACTAACAAATCTCCTTCTGTATTATCTACTTCAGATGTGGATGCTAAATTGTGGCACTCAAGGCTTGGCCACATGAAGGAGAAGGGGATGTCAATTCTTAAGTCCAAAGGTATGCTTTCAGATTTAAAAGGCATAGATCTAGAGTTTTGTGAGCACTGTGTATTTGGAAAATAGAAAAGGGTTAGTTTTCTCAAGACTGGGTCTACTAAGAAGAGGCATAAGTTGGATCTTGTTCACACAGACGGGTGGGGACCGGCTCAGGTTGCTTCCATTGGAGGATCACAGTACTATGTATCTTTCATAGATGATGCTACAAGGAAGGTATGAATCTATTGTATTAGAAGAAAATATGATGTATTTGAGACTTTTAAAGTTTGGAAAGCTATGGTGGAGAATGAAATAGGTAAAAGATTAAAGTGCCTGAGATCAGATAATGGTGGTGAGTTCTGCAGTCATAAGTTTAGAGATTATTATTACATGCAAGGAATCTGTAGGCAAAGGATGATTCCAAGGACACCTCAGTAGAATGGTATTGCTGAAAGGATAACAGGACAATAATGGAGCATGCAAGATGTATGAGATTGCATGCCGGTTTGCTCTTACAGTTTTGGGCACAAGCTGTTGACACTGTAGTGTACTTGATTAACAGAGGACCCTCTATAGCTCTGGATGGTGGTATTCTAGAAGAGGCATGGACAGGTAAAAAGGTTGATCTCTCATATCTCAAAGTTTTTGGTTGTGAAGCCTTTGTGCACATAGATAAGGAAAATAGAAAGAAGCTTGATGCTAAGTCTATGAGATGCATGTTTATTGGCTATGGCTCAGATGATTTTGGTTACAGATTGTGGAATCTAGAAACTAACAAGGTAATCAAGAGCCGTGATGTTGTTTTCAATGAAAGAGTGATGTATTGTGATCAGCTAAGGAAGTTGAATCAATCTGAGCAGAGCAATGGTGAATTAGATGAGGTGAAAGTCCAAGATGAGCTCATGAGAAAAAGAAATAATCACTTGCAAGAAAACACAGAGACCGACGTTGACAGGTTAGGAACCAGCGTCGGCAGTATAGAAACCAGCGTCGGCCGTATAGAGACTAATGTTGGCAGGATAGGCACCAAGGTCAGTCAGAAAGAACCGACGTCGGCCAGTAACAGGTCTGGAGGTGACCTAGGTCGGTCACTATCAGAGAATTTGGGTGGACAGCGTGTTGTGATTGAGTCTCAGACACCCATCAGGAGGTCAGAAAGGGTGAGTAAGCCTCCAATTAGATATTCTCCTTCTTTATTCTATTTATTGGTAACTAATGGTGGAGAACCAGAGAGTTTTGAAGAAACAATATAGGTGGAGTCCAAGAGTCAGTGGGAGCGTGGCATGGTTGAGGAGTTGGAGTCCTTAAGAGAGAACCAAACATGGGATTTGGATGAATTGCAAGCTGGTAAGAGAACACTCAAGAACAGATGGACCTACAGGTTGAAAGAAGGTGAGAATGGATAGATGAGATATAAGGCCAGATTGGTGGTAAAAGGATTTGCACAAAAGCCAGGTATTGACTTTGGTGAGATTTTTTCTCTTGTTGCTAAAATGACTTCTATAAGGGTTGTATTGTCTTTGGTTGCTTTTGAGGATTTGCATCTTGAGCAGCTAGATGTTAAGACAACGTTTCTTCATGGAGATTTGGATGAGAAAATATATATGGAACAACTAGAAGGATTCAAGGTCAAGGGTAAGGAGAAGTTTGTGTGCAGATTGAAGAAAAGCTTGTATGGCCTCAAGCAAGCTCCTAGGCAATGGTATTTAAAATTTGACAGGTTTATGACTGAGCATGGCTACAGTAGGTGTTAATCAGACCATTGTGTGTATTTCAAGAGATTTGATAATGGTAGATATATTATTCTATTGTTGTATGTAGATGATATGCTGGTTGCAGGATCTCACATGTAGGATATCTCAGAGCTTAAGGTGAAATTAGCTCAAACGTTTGCTATGAAGGATTTGGGAGCAGCAAAGAAAATCCTTGGCATGAGCATTAAGAAAGACAGGAAAAATCATAGGTTGATATTGTCTCAAGAAGATTATGTGGACAAGGTGTTGAAACGGTTCAATATGTGGGAGGCTAAACCGGTAAGCACACCTTTGGCTGGACATTTTAAGTTGAGTAAAGAACAATGTCCTAATTCATATGATGAGGTAGAGTACATGAGTAAGGTTCCATATTCTTCCACAGTAGGGAGTTTGATGTATGCAATGGTGTGTGCTAGACCGGATATTGCCCAAGCAGTGGGAGTGGTAAGTAAGTATATGGCCAATCGAGGTAAGGAACATTGGAAAGCAGTTCAGTGGATCCTTAGATATCTGAGAGGAACTAGCAGTAGGCACTTGTGCTATGGAGGTTCAGATACTTCTCTACATGGTTATGTAGATTCAGATATGGCAGGTGATTTGGATGGCAGGAGGAGCACTACAAGTTATGTTTTCACTGTAGGTGGAATGACGGTTAGCTAGATATCTAAGTTGTAAAAGGTTGTTGCCTTGTCAACTACAAAAGCAGAGTATATTGCAGTCATAGAGGCTAGCAAAGAGATGATATGGATGACACGGTTCATGGATGAGCTTGGTAGGGAGCATGAGAGTTGCAGATTGTATAGTGACAGTCAAAGTGCAATCCATTAGGCTAAGAATTCAGCCTTTCATTCAAGAATAAAGCACATACAGCTAAGGTATCACTTCATACGACAGGTATTGGAAGATGGTGAGTTGAAGCTGGAGAAGATCCATATAGATAGGAATCCTACTGATATGTTAACCAAGCCAGTTACAAAGGAGAAGTTGAATCTTCATTAAACTTATATTGGTCTTCATGATTGAGTTGAAGATGGAGGATCTAGAAGATGTTGCTGTACAGGTACTGGTGCAGCTGTTTATCTCCAAGTGGGAGATTGTTAGGGTGTGGAGCTAAAAGCTTCACCAAGGAGCATACATTATCAGGTTCAGGTCTACACAGACACCGGCATCGGTCAGGAGCGACTGACGTCAGTTAGAAGTAGTTGCAGAGATGCCGACGTTGACAGAGGGTCAGTCAACGGTTGTCACAGATAAGCAATAGGAACCGACGTCGGTTATCTGCGTGTCCAGAAAGCTATTTCTGTGGACAGAAGCGAGTGTTTGCATGATGAGTTTGAGTTGTAGTCTCAAGCTCACATCTCTATTATTGGTAATACTATTTTTAGAGCCCTTGTTCAAGTGGCTTAACTGCTTGTTGGAAGTGCATGCTCAAGTTTCCTAATTCTATATGTAGAATTAGATCTTCCTAGCTTATTGTAGTTTTCGGTAGTTACTGTGAATTATTGTTGTAATTCATTGTATGAGAAGAATAGTATAGAATTGAATCAATCCAAGTTTGTTGGAGTTGATTGTTCTTGAGAGAGAGAGCTCTTGAGGAATAGAGATCTATTGAGAGATCTATACATCTAGGAGAGGTGTGGAAGAAACAAGTGTTTCTTCAATTGTATTCCTTTTGTAAAGAGTTTGTTAATACAAGTTTTCAAGGTGGTTTCTTGTATCTCTTGTTCTTGCTATTATCTCATTCTAATTACTTATCAATCTAATTTAATTTTGCATTTATTGCTTTCACAAGTGTAATCTATTGTTGGTTGATCCCCAACAGGAAATAAGTCTTGTCGACTGATATTCATTCACTACTAGTAGAGATTGCATTACACCATCATAATAATTCTCTTAGCCTACCAAATTACCCCATTAACAAATTCAATATAAATGAGTAAAAGGTTATGTTTCAACTCTAACATCATTGTGTAAAACTTGATAATTGGATACAACCTCATGTGAGGATGAGGGAAAAGTAATATGCCTTAGTGTAATGTAGTGAAGGGGAACAAGTTTATGCCCCAAATATAATAAGATGTCCAAATATGCCAAAATATGGTTATGGATGTTTTATGTTTAATAACCATCATGTTACTAGGTGTAATTAGGATAATAGAATGTTTGGATATATGCAATGTAAAATTATTAGGCACCTATGTGTGATAAGCAATATATGCATAATATTTGGATGATACATTCAAGGATGTGTAAGGTGAGATATCCCAAAGGAAATGTATAGATATAAATTTAATAATTGAATCTCATGATATAGGTGTGGGTATGATGCCCCTCAAAAATAATAGGGATAAAAGATATGCCTTAGTATGGGAAAGATATAACAATAGATGTACGAAGTATGATAACCACAATGTGAAAAAATGTAAGGACATGGGCATGTGAGCCCATCCTGATTTAATCAATGTGGTATCACAGGGCACATAGGTAATGAAACTCCATAAAAGTAAGGTAAGATCAATGAGACTTATGGAAATGTATGGGTATTATTCCCCCAATGGTCATATATAGGTATTAAATGCTAAGAATAATAGTTATCTATAACATTTAGTGTTGTAGGAGGACTAAGGTTTTTCTCCAAATGAAAGTATACATGAAATGAGTGTAATAATAAGATAGACAAATTATATTCCCTAACATATAAATGTACCACTAGAAAGGATATGTATATAAAAAATTGACACACACTATAGTAATAGTATGCCCTAATAGATGCATGGTAAGGATGATTGTAACATGGGAAAAAAGCATAGTATATTGCATGTAGTAGAGTGTATGATATGGATCATGGAAATAGACATATAATATCACATTATAAATAAATGATCACACACAATAATGTAACCATACATATTAATTGTATCCTAACATCTTGTAGGACATATGACATACAATAAATCAATACAAAACATAACATCATGACTAGAGCATCCTCTATGGAAAAAACTAGACATGACATTGATAGGAAACATGCACAAACACATAATTAATAGCACACACATGTATATAATAAAAAAATAATATGACACACAAGATAACATGTGATGTACTAATGTAGTGATCATATGTAGTAACACAATGTATATATGATCTGTATAACATAATATACAATATGTGAGAAATAAAAAGATATGTATAGTCAATGTAAGTATCTCTAAGCAAATGGAAATTAGGAATGATATCACTTGTAAACCACTATAGATAGAATCCCCTAGTATAAGGCATACACACAATATTACAATGCTTATAGGGAGTGGGAATGAATGTATCCAAATAGGTTGTGTAAGTCCACAATCATGTTTAACTTATACATACCGCATCTCATCCACTTAAATAATACTATGAACATGTGTTTTTCACTATATAATCAATTAAAAAATTCTTTTTATGATTTTCTATAAGAATATTCCCCCTTGTGTGGGAAGTATATGGAATTTGAGAACAATAATGTATTATAATTAGACAAGATATAATTTAATGTATGTAGATGAGTTGTATTTTGCCTATAGATAAATGATGTGTATCATAAAAATATAGGAAAATATTTATACCATGTAAATCATGAAAAAGAAAGGCTCTGAGGACATGGAAGCCAAATAATAAAAGGACAATTGAGAATAACCATGTGCATAGAAAGAATCAAAAAGTAAAATAAAATGCTAAACAATAAAAATTCTTATGAGGAAATATCATAATGCAAGAATCAAAGCCAAGTGGAAAGAAGTCTTAAAAATTCCTCAAGTTAAATAAAAATGACTGGTCAATAAATTAGAAGTCAAGTCTATATAAAATAGAAAATAAAGTGTCACCACAATGTCCTTAGATCCTATTTTGAGTCATTGATATATGTATACAATATAATTCCCATAAAATCTAGAAAGAATCAATGTAATGTATGTTAAAAATAATGTCTTGCAATTATGTAATGAATCCATTATGTCATCATTTACAACATTAATGTCTCTTATGCAAGGATGTGTATTATTAAGTAAAATTTTCCTTGGAATCAAATGATGTAATAATTTATTTATTAATGTTAGCATTTTGTTTTGAACTTGGTAAACTTGTTGCATAGGTACCCATTTTTTCTTATATGCAAGTTTAACTTTAGATATCCTATGTGTATTGATAAATTACATTGCTTGTATATTGTTCTATTTTATTTCCCAAATAGTTAAGATAGTGCATTCAAGGCACATGGACTTTGAAGTTTGAATGTCTCCCATAATTCTTATTGGACTTGGAAAAGTGATTATAGAAAGGTGTAAAATCAAACTTATTTCCCCCATTGTAAATAGTACCCAAGTTTCTTCTTCTTAAAATTTAGTTGCTCTAATATTTAAGTAAGAAATTATAAATTCTATAAAAGAAGACAATTTTTTGTATTTCATGGGGATTACTACACCATATAAAAAGGAGTGTTTTTCCCCTTCATGGGATTACCCCTTACTAAACCCAATGGCATATGATTTATTTCTCTACCAAATTTGCTTGAGCAATGAAAAAGACACAATGATTTGAAACTTGTGATATGTCACACATATTATCCCTTTAAAAATTGGCTATTGGATACTTATCATTATAAGATATGATACTGGTCACTATATGCCTTTGTTTTATATTAATAACTCCCAAATCATTCTTTTTTGTAAAAAAAATATGTTACACCCTTAGCCATTGGTGTGTCTAGGGACATGTGTGGTCAACTTGTGGTTTACATACCTATTTTATTTACTTTTTACATATCTCTATGTTTGTAGATAGGTCAACCTATGGAATAACCTTGGCTAAGTAGACTATATATAGGAGGTAGTCATTAGAATTTATTCAATATGTTAAGTATTCTACTATTAGTGCATTGATGTGGAGGTTTCCCCCTCGAAGTGGCTTTTCTATATTATCTAGTATTCTATTCTACTATCAATTATCATTGTGTGATCTATCTTATTTGCCTATTCTATGCAATATAAAATCATTTTGTGTGAACATCTAATTAATTTCATTAAAAGTGGTATCAAAGCTTCTATTTGGGCAAGTTTCTTATAGCATTTTTTTGGTTTTGGTGAGGCATGGCTTCTGGGAGTGGTGAGAGTGAATAAACATAACTTGCAATCCAAGATTTTTTTTTTTTTTTTTGTCAATGTAGTATTGCTAGAAACATTTTTTTGAAAAAAAATAGGAAAAAAAAGTTTAGTTAATTTTTTTCCCTTGCACAATTGCAGTCATTGGATTCATCTTGGTGAGATGATCACAACAGTATATTTTTTTGGTACACTTTTTTGGTATCAAAATTTTTACCCTAGTGCACAAAGGCAGCCATTGGATTCATCTTGACAAGGTGATCACAATGGTACCATTTCTTGGTACACTTTTTTTTGGGGTTAAAACCCTTTTAGGGTTTGTATATGGTAGGTCTAGGTACTCAAGGAAGAAAAGGGGGAAATAAACTCCTAATACTCCTTTTGCAAATGAAATAGAATCTAGAACTTTAGATCTGGTGATTTCTCAGCTTCAAGCAAACATAAAGAAATTGGTGAGGCATGAGGACTTAGTTGCAGTCCAAGCTGATATTATAGGGATGCATAAAGAGATTAATGGGGTTTAAAATGAATTACAACATATCACTACATAATTGGCTGCCTTTACATCTATGTTTCATCCCAACAACCCTCCACTTTAGCATTCAAATCCTCCTCTCAACAACTCCCATGCTGGTATGAAACCAATGTTGCCAAAAGTGGACATGTGTAAGTTTGATGATAAGGATCCTCTCACTTGGATTACCCAGATTGATAATTTATTCAAGTTGCATCAAACCCCTAGTTCTTAGAGGGTGATAGTGGCATCCTTGTATCTAAAACTTGAGAAATTCATTTGGTATAACTGGTTATGTGCTCAAAAGAAAAAGAATGGTGCTCATATTACATGGTCAATTTTCATCGAGGAGTTGTTATCTCATTATTAGAATAATGTCTCTAAGAAATATTTCAACCAATTAGCCAAGTTGTGGAAAACATGAACTGTGAAGGATTATATTCATCAGTTTCAAAATCTCTCTTTACAAGTGGAAGATATCACTGAGGAAAATTTGAGTGATCTATTTTTGGGTGGCCTCAAAGATAGCATATAATTTGAGTTTTTAATGTTTAACCCAATATATATATTATTAGCTATCCCTGAGGCATACATAATAGAAGAAAAAGATATGATCAAAAGGAAAATTTTCACTACTATTCATGATCACAACTTTCTAGTACCATCATTTCCACAACCCACCATATTAACATAATGGAAAATTGAGGATAAGCAAGACAAAGGGTTGTGTTATGGTTGTGACATCAAATGGATCAAAGACCATCATTGTGCTAAAAAGAAGCTATTTTACATTGAAGGTACCAATGATGATGAAGATGATGAATAAGTACATGATGAAGAAGTAGAAGTTCCTAAGGAGAAATTTGAAGACTCTCAACTGACTATTTCTTATCATGAACTTTTAGGTATTAGTACTCCCCAAACTCTTAAGATGATGGGTTTCCTTAAGAAATAGAAAGTCACTATCTTGATTGATTCTGGGAGCACACACAACTTCATCCATAGTAAATTGGTTGCTCGTTTGAACTATTTCACTTATCTAGCTCCACAATTTTAGGTTATGATTACAGATGGTGGTACTATTAGCTATTCAAGAGATTGTCATAGTATTAAGTTGGCCATGGGAGACTACTTATTAGATTTTCTTATGTTTTCTATTCCCATGGGTATAGTTGATATTGTTCTGAGAGTCTAGTAGCTCACCACTTTAGGCACTATTGAGATGAATTTTCAAGAATTATTCATGCATTTTCATTTTTAAGAAATGACATTTGAGATAAGGGGATTAAAGGCTAAATCTCCACAACTTGTTATCTCCCATCATATGACAAAGATTCTTTATAAGGGTGTTGAGGGATTTATAGCTCGCTTGTTTGCTATGAAAGTATATCCAACCCAACCATCTCCACCTCTTGATATATAATAAATAATTGATTCTCATTCTATTATTTTTGGAGACATGCTAAAAGGACTTCCACCTAGCCACATGTATGATCATGCTATCACACTTATTCTTGGCAGTACACTAGCCAACATCAAGCCATATAGGGATCCCTATGCCTAGAAAAGTGAAATTGAAAAGATGGTATAGGAGATGTTGGATGTAAGAATCATTTACCATAGCCAAAGTGAATACTCTTCACTAGTTTTCATGGTGAGAAAGAAAGATGACACCTAGAGGATGTGCCCTAACTATAGAGAACTCAACAAGTACACTATCAAAGATAGGTTTCCTATTCCTATCATTGATGATTTGTTAGATGCATTAAATGGTGCTCTTTATTTTACCAAGTTAGATCTGTGTTCTAGGTATCATCAAATCTAGATTCGTGATGATGACATACCCAAAACTACTTTCAAGACTCATGAGTGCCATTATGAGTTTTTGATTATGCCTTTTGGTGTAACAAATTCCCCATCTACTTTTTAGAGTTTTATGAATACTATTTTTAAGCCATTTTTGAGTAAATTTGTTCTAGTATTCTTTGATGATATCCTCATTTAAATTAAAAAATGGGAAGACCATTTGCAACATGTGAAATAGGTACTCTATATTTTGGAGCAAAATTAATTATATGCCAAACCTTCCAAATGTACTTTTAGGTCTAGTGAAGTTAAATATTTGGGTCATTTGGTGTCTTATGAAGGAGTGAAAATGGATCCTAAAATAATCCAAGCAATGGTGGAATGGTTAATTCCTAAGACACTCAAGTAACTCCAAGGATTTTTGGGGCTTACTAGTTACTATCATAGGTTTGTCAAAAATTATGGTAGTATTACAACCCCACTCACTTCTTTGTTAAATAAAGACTCCTTTCAGTGGACTAATGTGATTACCTGAGCATTTGAACAATTGAAATTGGCTATGTACACTACTCCAGTATTGGTCATTCCTAATTTTTATAAGACTTTGGTGGTTGAATGTGATGCATCTGGGTATGGTATGGGTGTTTTACTTGTGCAAGAAGGTAGACCACTTGCATTTGAAAGTTATCAACTAAAGGGTAAAAATCAACATAAGCCTATCTATGAGAAGGAAATGATGGCCATTTTACATGCAGTCAAACAATGGAGAATATTTTTTAGAACAAAGGTTGTCATTTGAAGAACAACAAAAATGGGTAATTAAGATGTTAGGTTATGATTTTGAAATAGTCTACAAAAAAGGCAAGGACAATGTGGTGGCAAACACACTATCTAGAAAAGATGAATCAGTTGAGGCATTTCTATGTGCCATAACCATTTTATAGGTAGATTGTCTAGATGAAGCATGATCAGAATGGGAACATGATAGTGCTACCCATGATTTGATTTAAAATATTTAGAAAGGTTTAGGTGGATTTAAAAAAATCACATGGAAGGGTAATGAATTAGAATTATGGTATAAAGATAGATTGTACCTATGTAAGAATTTTCTTCTTAAACAAAAAATCCTTCAAGAACTTCATGTAACTCCAATTGAGGGTCATTCAATATTTTTGAAAACCTATCATAGAATCAAGCAAGATTTTTTTTGGGAAGGTCTCAAGGGGGATGTCCATAAATATGTGGCTGAATGTATGATCTATCAACAAAACAAAAGCCAAACCATCAAAACCCTAGGTCTTTTACAACCTTTATCCATCCCTAGCCAACAATGGGAAGAGGTATTTATGTATTTCATTATAGGGTTACCAAGATCTGATGGCCAAAATGTTATCATGGTTGTTTTAGATTGTCTCAGTAAGTATGCTCATTTTTTTCTTTATCCCAACCATTTGTTGCTAGTACAGAAGCTGTTACTTTTCTCAATATAGTTCAAAAACTGCATGGGACCCCTAAGATCATTATTAGTAATAGAGATCCCATTTTTACTAATAATTTTTGGACTGAGTTATTTACATATTTGGGCACCTAATTGGCTAATAGTTCATCCTATCATCCTCAATCAAATGGACAAACTGAGGTAGTCAATAAATGTCTAAAAGGATATATCTATTATTTTATTTCTGATAAATAGGATAAATGGGTTCATTGGCTATCACTTATTGAATGGTGGTAAAATACTTCTATTCATAGTTCTTCCAAAATGTCTCCTTTTGTGGAACTATATGGATACCACCCTCCATCCATCACTTCAACCTTGAAGGTCCATCCTAAGGTTCATGCAGTTGAAGAACATACTCACCATCAACAAGAGGTCTTTTCAAGTTTGCATGAAAATTTAGCTATGGCCCAAAATTGCATGAAGTAATAGGTAGATGAACACAGAAGTGAGAGGAATTTTGACATTGGTGATTGGGTCTTTGTTCACTTGTAACCATACAAATATATGTCATTAAAGCAATAAAAAAAGGATAACAAGTTGTCCCCTAAGTATTATGGGCCTTATCAGATCTTGAAAAAAATTAGCATTGTGGCCTACAAATTAGAGTTTCCTTCATCCACTTGCATACATCTAGTATTTCATGTACCATGACTAAATAAAGTCATTAGACATAGAGTTTCCATTCAAATATATTTCCCAAAATTGGATGAGGAATGTAGAGTTGTTCTTGAAACTGAGATGATCCTTCAAAGGCACACCAAACAATTACATTCCAGAGGAATTATAGAGTACCTGATCAAATGGAAGAATACACTATGTAAATATGCCACTTGGGAGGATGAAGCATTTATGTAGTAGCATCCATAGTTTCCAAAATGTTGAGGACAACATTTTTTTGAAAGGGAGGGGCTTGTTATGCCATTAACCATTGGTGTGTCTAGGGACATGTGTGGCCAACTTGTGGCTTACATACCTCTTTTATTTACTTTTTATATTTATCTATGTTCTTAGATAGGTCAGCCTATAGAATAACCTTGGATAAGTAGACTATATATAGGAGGTGGTGGTTAGTCTTTATTCATTATGTTAAGTATTCTATTATTAGTGTATTGATGTGAAGGTTACCCCCTTGAAGTGGTTTTGCTATATTATCCAGTATTCTATTCTGCTATCAATTATCACTATGTGATCTATCTTATTTGCTTATTATGTGCAATATAAAATAATTCTATGTAAACATCTAAGTAACTCCATTATAAAATATAACAGCTTGCACATTTTAAATATACTAACCAAGGGGAGCTTGACTAGTAATTTAGTAGTCAAAGATATACCCAATATAGAAGTTTGTTTCACACCCCTAGAAAACATAATACATGAGCCATTATTTATGGCTCTACAGTAGATATAAAATTTAAAATAAAATAAGTTAAGTTATACCATGCATAAGGTTAACAATTTACTTGAGTTTTATCATATACGCAAAATAAATCTAGGGATGATCCTTAAGGATTTAATTTTAGAAAATCACCTATATATTTGTGCCACTAGATATAATAGACATAAAAAAATAGAGTATATCCTTACCTCCTGAATACTAGTAAGATTTATAGATGAAATATTAAACCATTGAATCATTATAAGATACATGTTACTATTTATCAAGAGCTTTTAAGACATTTTTATTCCCACCATTTGAACTCAAAAATGGAGATTACCATCCATATGTAGAAGTAACATTTTATTTTTATACATATGTATGACATTTTAAATATATTTTTGAATTTGATACTAATCAAATATTAAGATAAACTAAGACATCGATAATGAGCATACAATTTTCAAGCATTACAATAATGACATATTTTAATTGTGTTATCAAGAACTAAGAAGATGTGTACTCACCCAAAAGTGGTATTTGGATGTTAAGAGTGTTGTTTGAGTTAGCCTATTCCTTGTTTATCTCTAGACCTATCCTAGAGCCTTTGGCATATTTTTCTAGTCATTATGCAAACCAAATATAGTTATATTTACCCAAAAAACAATCCTAAGACAACTTTCCTAGATCCCAACTTAGTTTTCCCAGTAGTTTATTAGGTGGAGATTATCATCACATTTGGAACACTATAGTGACATGGTGCTAGTGTTCACAACTGGGTGCTATTTTTCTTTTCCCTAACAATCCCTAACAAATACTTTTACAAATGTGTGCCCATCTTAAGGTTGGCCTAAGTACATTTTATTACCCACAAAAGCTATAGATATCTATAAATACAAGTCTATTTGACCTCTATTCACTAGATGGAAAATAGATGCAAAAACCTATTCAATCAAAAGACAAGTCAAGAAAAATTAAGGTGTTTGATCCCTATTCTATACTAATTATATATACTACCATCTACAACATCCTTAAGCCCATATTTTGAAGTTTTCAAATCTCAATCAGATTCAAGGCATCCAAGTCCACTCCCATTCTAGCTTTCACTTACGCTTGCACCAAATACTATGTGGAAGAACTACATTGGGATTGATCCCTCCTTGGAGTATTGGTATGTAAACAACTATCTTCATTGTAGGGTGTTGAGGATGTCCAACCTATCTTACTAACAAGCACACATTTTTAGCTCATTCTATTCTTGAAAGGAGGATTAGGGTTTGCACACTAAATCAATTTTTCTATGCACAACATAGAGTTCCAGATTTTGTGTGTGTAAGAATGGGACAAATACATGCATATGGGCTCATAAAAAATAAGAATAGTCCTGTAAAGAAGACACTAGTGCCACTTTGAAGACACTATAATAGTATGGTGCTACTATCTAGGTGGGGTGTTACTATCTAATGAACAAATAGATCCCAAGACCCTATTGATGACACTTAGACCTATCCATAACCCAATTTTTAGAACCTAGATCATCTACGATAGTCATTTTCTAGATAAGTCTATATTTATGCATATTTTTTACTATTTTTAGAAAGGAAAAATAGGTCAAAATCCATAACAAATCAATGCTTAATTATTCTATATTATTTGATTAATTTAGAAAACTCAACCCTTTAATCTAAACATAGGATTTACATAATTAAACCCTAAAAGGTTAAATCATTTGGTGAATCTAACTTACTTCTAATATTTATTCAAACCCCTAGATTGCATTAATCCATTTTTTTAATAAATTAGGGATGAATACTTTTAATTTTTTGGTTTTTTTAGACAGCCTATCTAATTATATCAATTACATATTAGTGTTTAAATTTCTTTGAATATAATTTAAATATGTTGCAAAGAAACCCTAGATTCAAAAAATCCTAACCCTGGACACACTTAGGGTTTGTATCCTTTTCTATTTATACTCATAGTTTAATTCCAAAACTTATATTTTGGACTCATATATATTATAATTCATATAGTCATGATCACAGTGACATAATAAATCAATCACTTTTTGTTGCAAAGTATAATAATTTCATTTACATGTTTGTTCGATTTAATTTATAATGAACTCAAAAAAGACGTAAACACATATATAGATGATTTTTTATATCAATTTCAATATATTACATATCTCATACCATGTTATATTTCTCCTATATGGATTTATATTAAAAAACAAACCTATACACATAGAGGATTTAGCACATTTAAGCTAACAACTATGTTTCAAGCTTCAATGTCTTATCTTATGCACATGAAAGAATCTCTTTATCCTCCTCATCTCCATGAGGGTGATAGATAATTTACCTCTAACCAAGTCCATGCTATCATTCCTCCATGAGATGAAGTAGCCTATAACATTGTCACTAATCTTCCTCCGTAGCCTATTCACACCTCTTCCTTATAATATGTATGCCAACATGTTCAATGAGAAACAACTAGGGTTTTCACTTGTGAACTCTATGTGATTAACTTATTAGTATGAGAAAGATAATTACAGGTTTACAAAATCAAAATCAACTACTATATGAAAATACTACAACATTGGAAAAATAATTTACAATACAAAGGTCTCTAGGGAACAATAGTGTAAATCATGTTTATACATATTCAACTAGTCAATTTGTCGTAAATAATATTACATATCGTAACACAAAATCACAACAAAGTACACATACAACTAATGATTCAAAACACTTTCAATGATCAAATATGACTTCAAGTGAGGTAGTAAGGGAAATGATTAAAGCTAAGTTTATCAACCTACCCCCTCTACACCCAATGAGGAGATCTAGATATTTTTGTTCATATCATATAATGCATGAGAACCACACAGATTCATGTTTATGATTGAAAAAAATACAAACAATAATGGATATAGATGACTCACATAGTGACACTTAATCCACACAACATACATTGGTAAAAATACCAATTAAAAAAGGGTTAAATTTAGAAATAGTACAAAAATGGTTACCAAATCATAACTCAGTACAACATAAATACTATACATAGTTATATCCTTACATACTATACATTCCAGTTTATGCATTGATATATCTTGATGTTGATATTGTAACTCATTGCTTATATTTTTCCAACTATCACTATTTAAACTCATCATATGTACATCATATCATTTACATCTATTTGTACCACAGAGTTATACATGCTTTCATTTCTAGTTTTCTTAGATTATACTTGATTGTGTTTCCTGTGCTTCTTCCAGCTTTGAAGGTATTTGAATATGCCTTCTACACCATTTCTATTTTTATAGGTATTGGAAATTTGCACATGTACCTTGTGTGTTTTTTCCTAATTGTATATGTAGACATTTGAACATGTCCTTCCATGTGGCTCTAAGCCAAATTACTTGTTGCTTGAATATGTGGGCATTTGAACATGTTCTCATATGTCTTCATTCTTAGATTTAATGACATGTGCCCAAGGTCCTTTTATTATGTCCCCTTGGCCTAATTTTGTGTTCCTCATTTGTTTTTATGTATTCTTCCTTGTATGCTTCTTTACCATGACACTTGTATTTGATTGTTATAGACACACCAATTGTCGATGCCATGAGGTACCTCATGCATCTACCCTTCCTAATTGGGTGTCATGATGGACATCATACCCCATACCCCTAAATAACTACTTAGACTTAATGTTACACATTGATTACATCTATATTGACACCCTTTTTAAATTCTAGATTGGAACATACATCTTACATTACGTACTTATGCTCTGATTCATTTACATTTTAATGTTATATTTGTACATTGTATTAGAATATCATTCACATGTTTCAGCTAGCACATTTTGTAGATATAATTCTTTTGAGGATAGGTCTTACATAGGTTTCACATCTACCCTCAAAAGAGGGGTCATTCATAAGGGTTTTTCATAGGGATCAGACACCTACATTTTTATTCATAGATAAATTCCAGCACATATGGTTTGTTTCAGAAATCAGACATTGGGTAGACATAGGAAAAAATAAAGACTTAAAAAATAGTTTAAAACACCTATATTTCAGACCAAATAAACATTAATGTCCAGATTAGGACACTATCACCATAGGTAAATACTATCGACTACATGGAGCTACTATCTAGTAACCCCAACTTTAAGTCAATTTCGATTATCTAGACCAATACACTAGGTACAATACAAATTTACATAGATGCAGTCATAGATTTGGCAATTATATTTAGAGTTTGATCAAATAAACTTATTTTAGCTTAGATCATACTAATTAATTATATTTTTGGGCATCATGCATGACATGATCACTCCCAAATTTAGTTTAGCTACACAGATTTAGTTATTACATACTCAATTTGGAATCAATATACTCAAATATTAGATTAGGGACATGTGCATGACATAGTTTCTAGATAATCAGCTACACATAGGTTGATCAGATGGAATGAAAAACTCCATGAAATTATCTATGTTATATACACTTTCTATCACATTCTATGTTGTCACCAAATTCATGCCCTACTTCATCTATAGTGGTTCACATTCTTAAGTGGCCTCGAACTACCTAATGTACCTGAGTGGCTACAAAGCTGACATAGATAGTTAGATATATCTAGTTAGATACTTTAATATCTTTGTGAATTTTAGTTATAGATTCATCTACTTGACATGGGTGGGAAATGATGGAGTCATGGCCTATTTAAGTTCTTGATCCACTCACATGAGAGGGTTAGACACACTTATAGTTTTATTCAAGCTATTCATAGATCATGAACCACCAATCAGGGGTGGGCAATGATGGATTCAAAATCAAATTTTGTTCTTGAGCCACCCATATGGGGATTAAGCAAGCCATAAACTCATTTCAATTTATTCAATGATATGATCACTATTTACACTCACACATATGTTGTCACCAAATTCATGCATTAGTTCATGTACACAACGAGTTTTATTTGTTCATTTCCTCTCTATTTTATAAAACTTTACTCAATTACTTTATTTAACATAGTATTTTGATTTTGATCATCTCTTAATTAAGGACTAATTTTTGTATGTTTCATTGTGTAGGTCATTACTTTGGATCATGTTTCACATACACAGACCAAAATTCACATACTCAGACTTAGCTACATGGGATTGATTCCAAGGTAAGTCCAGGTATGCGTATTTTTCCTTTATACTAGTCATTTTACTTTTTTGCATTTCTATCATAAAGGGGAGGAAAATGTAATCACCTAAAAGTAGTATTTAGATGATAAGAGTGTTGCTTGAGTTAGCCTATTCCTAGGTTAGCCTTAGACCTATCCTAGATCCTTTGCCACACTTTTCTAGCCATTGTGGATAGACTTAGTCTTCTTTACCCTATACTTAAAAACCCTTGTGGTTATTGTACATATACTTCCTCTTCAAAGTACCCATTTAAGAAGGCACTTTTCACATCCATGTGGTGTATGCTCCATTTGTTTTAAGATGTTAGTGAAATAATCATTATAATTATATCTTGTCTTTCCAGTGGTGAAAATTTATCTTTATAATATATTCCATATTTTTGACCGAATCCTTTTGTAACTAGACATTCCTTTTGTTTTTCAACACCACAATCACTATTGTACTTAGTCTTGTATACCCATTTATTACCAATACACTTTTTTTCATGTGGATTTTTTCAAATTTCCCAAGTATCATTCATATGAATGAAATCCATATCTTCTTGTATTGATTACACCTAAACATCATTAGTACATGCATCTTCAAAACATTATGGTTCAAAATCAGCTTGTGTAAATAAAGTATAATTTATTGTCTTGCTTCTTGGACATTCTTCATGTGCTTGACTTGTTGTACTTTGATAAATTTCACTCAGGATTCTTACCTTCCTTGAAGAACTAGGACTTTAAGTTGGAATTAAACTTGGAATATAAGAACTAGATGAAGGGTTGCATGGTGGATTTGTATCACTTAGATCTGAAGTAATAGTGGGTTAATCATCATCAATATCATCATAATTACCATCATTTTAAATAAATTTAGACTTATCAATATGGTCTTTATCTTTGTCATGACCATACACTCCCCCTTAAAAAATAACATATCTTGACACAATAGTGTTAATAGTGAGAGGATTATAAATCCTATAAGCTTTACTTTGTTCATGGTACCCAACCAAAAATATAGGACTCAATCTTTAGATCTAACTTATTTATTTTATAATCAACTATGTGAACATAGGCTAAACAACCAAAAAAATGGAAATAATTTACATTAGGCTTATTTTCATACCATGATACATATGAAGTCATCTTTCCAAGTGCACTAGTGACACTCTAATTATGAATATATATATATATATATATAAATTTTAACAACCAAATCACCCCAAAAAGAGTTTCCCAATCCCTTTGTTTGTAACATGCCTCTTTCCATTTCAACCATTATATGGTTCTTCCTTTTAGATACACCATTTTGTTAAGGAGTGTAGGAAGTTGTGAGTTTCATTTTAATGCCATTCAAATCACATTAATCTATAAAAACTTTTGAACAAAATTCAATTCTATGGTAAGTTATTAATCGATATATTTTGTAACCACTTTCATTCTCTACAAGGACTTTAAACCGCTTAGATGTATCAAATGTTTAACTTTTATGATTCAAAAAATAAACCCAACACTTTCATGAATAATCATCAAAAAATATAATTAAATATGATTACTTACCTAAATTTTTGTTTGAATGGGACCATAAACATTAGAGTGAACTAATTGAAGTGGATGATGAACCCTCCATCCACTGCCTTTTGGAAACTTTTCTCTTGCATTTTTTCCTTTAACCCAATCTTTATACATTTCATTTTGTTTTCCAGCATTTGTAAAACCAAAAGCTAATTCTTGTGATTTTAGTAACTCAAACTTTGAAAATTTAAGTGTCCATTACTAATATGCCACAACCAAATCATATATTCATTTGACATATTGGTGATGTTACTATTATGTTCTACAAAATTCAATGGTAACATCCTATTATTAGACATAGTTAAAACTATGAAAATATTATTTCCTTTATTATTATCATAGGTTGTACATTTCTTAGCATCAAACACCACCTCATAATTATTTTCACATAATTGTCTGACATTCAACAAATTATTTTTTAAATTTAGGGTGTAATAAATATCATTAATACATTTCTTGCCTTATCTAGTATTCACCTTAATAGTTCCTTTTTATACAACCCCCAAATATTTTTCATGACCAAGTTTATTCTTTGTTTGGAAAATTATATCCATTGTATAATTCTACTCATTATTCTCTGGCATGTGATTAGAACAAATTGAGTATAGATACTAAACCTCTTTATGAATCTTTTTCAACTTGTCATATGAAAATAAAAAATTACATGAAGAATCATCCTCATCCTCATTAGAATAATTATCACTATTACTTTAATTTCTTTATTTTAATCTAAATTACTATTCAAAGTGACCATGCATGTGGAAGTAATAGCATTGAATATTAATCTTATAAAATCTACCTCTACCTCTTCCTTTTGTAGTTGAACCACCTTTTTTCCTTTGTTTCCTCTTGAATAATTATGATTCATATTTTTTCATTGTCCTTAGTTTTTTTTGCTATTGCCTTTGCCTTGTACTTGATTATTTTTGTAGCTAATGTTGGTACCTTCACTATGTTGTCTTTAATTTTTAGGATAAAACCTTCTCATCACTTTCTTCAAATGTGTATTTTAGTCTTTCTTCATGGGACACAAAAGATCCAACTAGGTGATCAAACTCAAGAGTAGTCAAATATTTTTTTCTTCAATGATGATGGCAACATGGCTCCACCTTGGTGTTATAGACCATAACACCTTTGGCCTCTTTATTCAACATTTCTCTAGGGTAATCCATCTTATTGACCACATCCTTTACTCTTACATAGAAATCACTCACACTTTCAACTTCTTGCATTGTCATATTCTCAAATTTTCTATTCAGATTTTACAACCTAATGTTTTTCACTTGTTCACTACCTTGGTAAGATTCTTGAAGACTCTCCCAGGCATATTTGGTTGTCATTAAACCTATAATTCTTGGAAATAGTCTCTTATATAGAGCTATCTAAATATGAAACACATATTGTGAATTCTTCTTCTGATCATGCTTCTTGGATTGTTTGTTATTCATTGGAATAGTGGCCCAATCAGCTAGCTCTTCATAACCAATTTATAAAACCTCTCATAAGTCTTTTTTCATTAAAAGAGTCATCATATTTATATTTGATTGATCATAGTCATTTGCACTAAATTATGGAATGGGAAGAGAGTTATTTTAATGTGATCAATTGCTAGAAAGATCTGAAATTAAAAATTAAAACCTAAACCTTACTTTGATACCATTTGTATATTTTTTAATAAATTAAATACATCACTCTTTAAAAAAGATATAAATTAAATAACAAATAACTCCCTACCAATATTCCATACACAATGCATAAAATTTAGATCAACATACTTAGGTTATTAAGTTTTCCTTCTTCAACTTCTTCTCATTCTCCTTAATAAAATTTGATCTGATACAATATATTTGTAAAATTCCATGTCAACATACTTTTTAATAAACAAATAAATTATTCTAAATCTAAATAAAAGATAAAAATAAACACTAAATATTTACATGAAAATAAAGTAATCTTATCTATAACTATTGGAGGACTTTTATACTCTTAAATTAGCCTAAAGACACAATAAACTGATCTACATCAATTACATGGATTTATCTAATCTAAAATTAGCATTCAATAACACTTAACTAACAATGATAGATGGTCAAACATTCTAAAAAATTGTAATACACACACACACACACACACACACACACACACACACACACACACACACACACACACACACACACACACACACACACACACACACACACACACACACACACACACACACACACACACACACACACAGATATATATAATTTCTTTTCTTTTCTTTAAAAACCATATTAACATTTAAAGAGAAATGTTAAATACATAACTGCCATCAAAAAATTTCATGAATGCCATAGCGACTGACATATTTATGAATGTAAAAATAAAAATTAACATACAGTGTAAACACCCTCTCTAAGCCTCTAATTTTTGAAGCATATCTTTTACTTATAGAACTATCAATTATCTTATGTTTTTTCAGGAGATTTTTTTCAAATTTGATTGTAATGGCAATGTTTCAATGAAGTTGTAATTTATTTATGTTTGATTAGTGGGAAAATTTTGGAATTTTTTTTGTATATCCAAGCTAGCTAGACTTCTAGATTTTATGATAACATATATAAACCATGAATTCAAAGGGCAAAAGCTACTAACATGTGCTAGTTTCACTTCTACTTCATGTTCCTATAACAAACAAACATTAACATTAACTAAGTTTCATGTAACACCCTTTGTAGGCATTAAAGACATTTCTCAAATATTTCCCATGGAATAATGTGTTTCCTTCATAGGCTTCACCCTCAATATAACATAGAACTCAATAACCATTCACACCTAATTTAATATTTAAAATGGGTGGTGTTGATTAAGGTCTAATCTAATCCCTCCAAATTAGCCAAAAAATTCATTTTCATTGCCTTTAAGACATTTTCCTATTCGTGAAGGAATACCTCTTCAATTAGGACCCTAATATTCCTTAAACCGATTCACGATGGTAGTATCATATTCCACTACATGAAGTATATGATTTTTATAACAAAATGTGCATTATATAGTCATTATCATTAACAATAATAATAGTTGTAATATAATTGGTTAAGATGAACCTTTAATAGTAATAATTTAATTGAAATATTATCCTAATTCTATTAAAAAATTGTTTATTTTACAATAGAAATTTAATAGTCATTTACATAATTTTATCTTAAGTGTTATGTCAACATCCACACTACGATATAAAAAAAATTATTGTATTTTGATTTTGACCATTATTTTAGACTAGTAAATGTATATTTAATCAATGATGATCTTTAACATTATCTAGATTAAATAAATTTGTATGATCTAGAAATGTTTGTATAAAATATATTATTTTTTAGCTAAATATTAGTTTGATAGGACTTCTCCAAAAGAACTATTGTTGATCATATTCAAATTTTCACAAAAAATTATAAAATGTTAAATTTTTATTTTTAATTTTAAATTATTAAAACAAACTTACATTACAAATTTATATTCAAACTCAAGCACAAACAATTTTAAATAAAAAGATAATGACTAACTACTATACCACCCTTATATGTTTTTATAAATGAAGGTGGAAATATTAAAAATTTAGGGCTTCTCCCTATAACCAAAAGTTTGATTCAAAAGTATTGAACATGAAATTGTAGTGAAAGATATGCATTTTTTGTGAAAGTAGCATTTATCATGGTCTATGTTACTTAGATTCTTATATGACTTAATCTAAAAATTATCTTACGTTGATAATAATTTTTTATTATTTAATTTTAAATATTGCTTATTTGATAAAATCAAATGTTTGCTGAATTTTGACCAGTTTCAGTTTCTTATAGGTAATAATAGAATCAAAGTAATTATCAAGACAATAGAGTTCAGGTATTTTTTGACTACTAGCCTTACTTGTATCACATTGTCAATGTCACAAGGGTGGTTGTAAATAGAAATCAGAAACAAGGTCATCCCCTTGGTCAACAAACTATGGCTAAAATATGGACAAGATTACAACCTGTAAGTTATTCAGTATGCTTTTGATCTAATCACAAAGAGTTAATCATTTATTTGGTGTAGGGCTATAACATTAGATCTTATAAATATTGGCTAATAACATTAAAAAAAAGTGTTTGGATTTAGTATTAGAAAAACTATGGGGATAATTTTATTCAACATAATATTTTTTTAATATAATATAGATACAATCACATAGCACTTTCATTCAATGTTAGTATCATGATCAAATTAAGTTCTAATTAATTCAACTAACATCACATAATATGCAAATATTGATCTCCAAATCAAAAAAACATCAAGGGAACCATTACTGATCTAGTATAAGGCACTTAAATTAAATTTAATATATACATTCTCAAAATGTTAGAGAAGATAAGAATGGTAAAACTAATAATCATACACAATTAAATCAAATAATACTCATAAAATCCTCTACCAACATTTAAATTAAGAAGTATTTAAACATTTGAACAAATTAAATTTCTAAAGAATTTAGTACCTTTTTTTACCCTTATATACTACCAGTTATAGCATTTCAAGACATTCCCTACCTTTGTATATTACCGGTTGTAGCATTGGTTAATTCTTTAACAAATTTACTTGTGATGTCCTTGGTGGTACCCTTCTGGTCTTAACTTGTTGCTTTGTAGCATCATACTTACTGAGAGCTCCATTGCAAAAAGAAAAATCAGAAAAAAACCATTAAAAACATTTCATCAGTAAATCCTACAACTATTTTTAGAAAGGTAGTTGTCTAATAGTAAGTCACCACATTTCCCATGATGATAACCATGTTTCAAGACTTCTTGTCCAATGGCCCACCATGTGGTTCAAGTGTAATTTACCATTATGCTTGTGGGATACTCATAAAGTGATTAATATTGTATTAGGGATAATAACTTTATATATATATATATATATATATATATATATATAAACAAACTAGAATATAAAAAATGGCTGAAATGAGGTTATTACCAGTTTCAATGAAGGCCCTCCAAATCATAGGAATTGTTGAGAGTTTTGAGGTTCATAGTGAGAGGGTCCTTGAGGGATTTTAAAATCTTACCAATTTTTTCTATAGGATTATTTCCAAGCATGTCATGTTTCTTGGTTTTAATGAAATATGTTTTCAGCTGTTAAGGTTGCACTATTTTTACTTTTAATGAAAGTGCTATATGGCAGTGCCCCTCTTCTTTCATTATCAATTTATGAGTTATTACATCATCTTTTCTTGTTAATAATTGTGTGATGTACTTGATGCTTTTATTATATTTTGCATTTAGAACCTATGTATTTTATTGTCTTTGTTAGCTATATCCATTATAGACACCAATATCGTGTCAACCCCCCTTGGTCCCCTTCTAAATGTTAACACTCCTAACCCACACTTACACACCTTATTAATTTAAAAAACTACTTATTTTAAATTAATTACCTCACCTTGGACACCTCACCTAGACACCTCACCCTAAGACCATTTCTTAGCCTATGAGTCAGCCTGAGACTAGGTCCTCCAAGTCCTAACTACCCATGACCTACTCTCACCCCATCTTAACTCCCTAACCAACTCCCATGCCTCATAAGCCCTTGTTTTGACCATTCTCTAATGGAAAAGGCACTTGGCAGGTTTCTTTCTCTCTATCGACGTCGGTCAACCTGCGACTGATGTCGGTTACATAAGCCAAGCTCTAACATTGAGCTAAGGCTGCCTTTTTGAGATTCACACGCACACTCTAAGATTTCAAGCACCAAAACTTGACTATTGTTCTCCTGGCTACCGAAGCTTTACACAAATCATTCCAGAGACTAGATTGAAAGATTGTATGAGGACCTTGAGCTACTAAATTGAAGAAATCCATGTTCGCTTCATTGGCTCACAACACCAGTCACATCAACCACAAGAAAAATCACTATTCTGACACCTCTGGTTCTTCACCTTATAAAGCTAAGTACTCTAGTTTTCATTTCAGTGTTTTAGAATATATTGTCAATTAGTTTTCATTAATATTTCTAAATACTGTCAAGAGGCCCAACTTCTTTCATGGAGGGACTGAAAGGCCTTCCACTTGTTCTCACCCCCTTTTCACACCAATCCTCTACCTATACCCTTCCTCAGACCTCATTCACCTTCCCAAAACCCTGCACCAACCTCTGAACTTCTAGAATCCCCTATGTCTATCTTGAAAATACTCTAAAAGCCATCCAAGGTTGACAACCCCAACTAACATTGGCAGACCAATCGACGTCAGCATCTACAACTCAAACTGACATCGACACCTTCAGCCAGACCAACATCAAAAACCCAATAGACATCGGTACCATTTATCCGACTGACCTCAGTAGACCCACTGACGTTGGCAACTATGTTTTGAACCAACAAACCAAAAAGCCATCCAAATAGCCAATCTAGACCAGATAGAACCTTTAGCTAGCCTTCTGTAGCATTCTAAGATACACAAACTATAGGGAATAAGTACACACCATCTAATTTTCTATTTCTTTAGTCATTTATCATTTCTTCCTTTACAATACTTTTACCTTTAAGCAGTTGACTGTCATCCCTTAATGAGCTTCACACTTCTAGGACCGAGTGTGTAGCTTGGCAATCCACCATAGCCTCTTCTAACATCTTTCTTGTTTAAGTTTCATTCTTACTGTAGGTGTTTCCTCCACAGCCAAATAGGAGCTCCCATAGGGCTTGGATATGGTATGCACTAAATCTAGGTAACATCAAACCCATAACCTCTTAACCTTAGTTTCTTTCTCATTTGAATGTAATTAGTGAAAATCTAGAGAAACATTCTAGCACGCCCAGTGGGACCCTTGGAGTTTTCCTTGGGTTCATTCTTCTTCTTTTAAAAATCAAACTTTCATGTAGATGCATTAGAAAAATATTCACTTCTTGCATCCCCTCTTCTTTGCCTTTATTTCTTGAGAAATAAAAAACTTAGCTTCTCTTACTTTGTTTTTTTTCTACATAAAGTTAATTAATTCTTTCTCCTTTTTTTACCTCTTCTATCTTTTTGTTACAAAATGAAATCATTAACAAAGGTTAAAAAACATTTCTTTTTCTTCTTATTACTTCTTGCATGCATCATAGAGTAGTGAAAAACTCATACTCTTTACCTCATCTCCATTTGTTTGCATTTGAATAACATATTTCGATTTGGGTTGAAAACTACTGCATTTCATTCTTGCTTGGATGCACACATATCCCACTTAGTAATTAAAGCATTATGAATGAATCATAGTGCATGAATGTGACACAACCAAACCACCACTTCAAATCAAACACATAAACTTACTTGAGACAAGGTTCATCTAGGATTTCATCACCTAGCAGATACCTTACCCCACCCAACGATCCTACTTGGATTTCACCACCAAGAGGAGGACCCACTCTGTTCTCTAGTAGAGTATAAACTATAGGGAAGGTATATTCTAGCTAAGTGGCCTAGCTCAACTCTAGGTTCGTGAAGTGAAGGGAGCAAGCCCCAACACTAGGCCATATATTGACCCTAACACAGATATCTTTGAGCACCATAACACAACTTGAAACTAGCCATAGACTTCCTCTCTAGGAATTGTTCTACAAGCCCAACTCCCAACACATTCTCTTAAGGCATAAGCCACCATGACTTTGAAACTCATTCCTAGGAATCTAACATTTTAGAGATTGCTTGCCTAACCATCTATTCTGCTAGTTTTATCTAAGTGTTTGAACTGGTAAGGTCATACCATTCTAAAGTCCAAAACAACTCAGAATATCTTCTTCTTCCAAAAACTATCAATCTTCTATGTTTTTGGAATTACATAGAAACTGACATCAATTTCTATACCAATGTCAGCAACCAAACCTTCACTGACATTAGTTACTTGACTGACATTGGCAAGATCTTCTAATCGACATCGGTTAAACAACCGACATCGGTCACTATCAATAAATAAATAAATAATTTTTTTTCCAAACAACAAGCATAAAACCCAAATTTCTTGCTATTTAACACAAATTCTAGTTTTCTAAAACTAAAACACATAGTTTTTGGAACCTAAACCCCTTTCACCTTGGATGATCCTGACACGTAGTCAAGCCAAATTCCTTGTTGACCACATGAGTCAATAGCCACTCCCACCTTCACCCTTCATGCCAAGTCATCTAATGGAGTATACTTCAGACACTGAGCATACTCCTATCCAACCTACCCCTGATCAACCTCCTATTATTCCCAAAGGGGATCAAGATTTGGAGAGATTCCTTGACCACAATGTCAAGGCTCTCTAACATTATCTCGCTAGAAGCCAAACGCGAGATCCTTCGAGTAAACCTATTTATGGGATGCCAACTTCTTTGGTTGAAGTGGCAATGATATCAACAGTATCCACTACCCAACCTATGGTCACTCAGGCCACTGCCTCAACCAGTAACCCAACATTGACCAATGTTCAAGATTTGGCCTCCTCTTCTATCATTTCTTGCCCTACCTTCATCAGGGTTTTCGTACCCCCTCAAATGCAAATAATTCAACCAAGGTTGACACCTTTCTAAAACTTGATTGTCTCTATCCCATCCACTCTTGTGCATATAAACATGAAAATGACCACTTATCCTTTAAATAGTGTTGCTGCCACTCAACCACCCTTGGTAGCATCTAGTCAAGTTGTGCCCTCCAACTTTGCAGCACAAGTCCCCTTGGCCTTGACATTAGCCCCTATGATGAACTATCAGTATGTTGCACCTACACAAATGCAACTAAGTACGTCATATGCCCCTTCTAACACCTTCCAAGAACCCTATAACTTATGAGGTGCCGCTTATACCAATCCATTCGCTGATATAATTAAGATGTTGATGGATAAGATGTCCAACCTTAGGACATCTATTTCAGGTTCGAGGAGTGTTGTTTCATATGAACAAATCTGCAATGAACCTATCCACCCTTCAGTTCCTATTTTCCCATACCCTAGTCAGTGGGAACTCCCAAAATTTACTCTCTTTCAGAGTAAAGAGGATCCACAACAACATCTACGAGTGTTTAGACACGCTTGCTACCTCATAGGGCATGATAATGTGTTATTGCTTCGCATATTCCCTATGTCACTTTCTAGCACCGCCCTTGACTGGTATAGCTCCATTACCAGTCATTCTCTCTTCCCCTTTGCTCAACTCACTCAACTATTCCTTGATCATTTCTCAATCAATATTACCAAGAAGGTCTCCATCACAGACCTTTATTTTGTTAGATAATTTGAGGATGAGTCAATAGCAAACTTCATTGCTTGTTGAAGAGGTTTGATCAACCAACTCTCCTTATCACTACCTCAACCTGAGCTCATTGAGCTCTTTTCAAGAGCATGTGCCAAGCACATCTCGTCCACTCTATGGGTTCAAACTTTCTGCACATTCGATGAAGCTTTTACTATGGCCCAAAAGCTTGAACTCCACGCAATCAAAGAAGACAGGGTCAAATTGTGTAACAAAAATACCAATGCAAAACCCAATGACCCTTCTTCTTCTAAATCTTCTTCTTCCCACCCCAAGTCCAAGGGATCAGCGAAAGCTATGGTCCTTAGGTCACCATCTTCTACCACAACCAACCAATCTGAGCCCTCCACTTTGCAAAACATTAGACAATTCCAACAATGGTATGAACAATGACGATACACTCCAATAGGAGAATCATATGCTTCCATATTAGATAAATTAGTAAATCAAGGAGTCTTCAACCTCCCTCAAATCCAACCACCTATCCAATTTCACCCCTCACAAGCCATCCTAACATGGTATAGGGAAACTGAATTTTGTAACTATCATCGTGTCAAGGGTCATGACATGGATAATTGCAAAACCCTTAAAAACATTATTCAGGATGTGTTAGATAAAGGGGACCTTATTTTGGATAACCCTAATGTGGTGGCCAACCAAAACATGGATGTCTTTAGGCAACCATTTCCTAACCAACCCAAAAGTTAGAATAATGTTTAGACCATGGTCGATGACCCTTAAGAATGCAACATATGCATGATCAACCTATATCACCCCCACAACATCAAGCACCTCCTCTACCCATTCTTCTACCTCATGAGGATCATGTATTACCTATTCCTCTTGCCCCCACCTTCCCTCTTCTTCTACCATTGGAAGAATTTACCATTCATACCCCACACCCTCATGTAGAAGGGGCCATCATCCCTCTACTTTAACCTTTAGAGGAGCCTTCCTCTCCTATTTTTCCTCCACCGATGGAGGATAGTCCTCCATCCACCCCCCTTTCACACGTAGTAGAGTCTACTTTGACATATCCCTTATTAGAGGATGCTTTGATGGTACCAATGCCGGTGGCCCTGCCCTTATCCTTCTTATTACTAATGGAGGATCATACTTTCCATGCTCCTAGACCACATGTGGAAGGCATGATCATCCCTATGCTCTATTCGCTTGAAGAGCCAAATTCTCCAATCCCTTCTCTATTGAGAGAAGAACTCACCACCTCACCCACTTTGGTTGAGGAAGATCTGGTGATGGTTCTCTCTTACCTTTGGCCCATGATCGCTACATCCAACACATTTCTGCTCTCACAATCACCCAAATCCTTTGAAAGACTGACTGTAAGGCCTTACATGATGTCATCTAAACCCTTCTCTCAATTGGTAAAAAACTTAAGATTCCTCCATTCTAGGAACCTAGAGTATGAGGCATTATGGGAGAGACTTAGGGCTCCTTATCCTACACATCTCACTTCACCTTATACTGCCAACCCCTCCTTGATGATCTACCCCAAAGTCTCTGATGAGGATTAGTTTTCCACTCCTAAATCATCAGAAATTCAGCCTTCCACATCTAAATCCAAACTCTCACATGCATCTACCATGCTGAAATAGATTAGATCTCTTAGTGTTCCCCTTTTATCAAACCTAACTTACCCACAAATGAAGTTAGATTTGAACCTCATCCCACACAGTAGTGGTCCTTGCACCATACTAAAGGAGGATTCTAAACCACATGGGTCTACTCCTCCCCCACCTTCACCATTGCCCTCTATCTTGGGTCCACATCCTTCCACTTTAACATGAGTGCTCCCTATTCCAACACCTCACAAAGACCAACTATCTCCATTACTCCCTCTACCCATCAAAAACATATTTCCTCCAAGAAATTTGACACCTCTCATCAAGAAAGTTCCATCTACGTGTGTGGCCACACCACCAACCAAAAAGGTGGTATGAAAAACTCCCCCTACAACTCCTAAATAGAAGTTGTCAACCCCTACTGCAATAATGAGCGTAGACCCATTAGTGGGTTCTTATGCTTCACTATTATGCCGATTGTTGTAGACTTCTAGCATTGTTCTCTTGCCCATTAAGCCATACTGACCTCTCAGATTAAAACCATCTTGGTTCGACGGCACTCAAATTTGCTTATATCATCGCACACCTAGGCATGATACTGAGAGTTGCTATGCTCTTAAGGTTTTCATTCACCAACACCTAGAAAAAGACACCCTTCTCATTGAAGATTCTCTTGACCACCTTTTTGACAAACTACCAACACCATCCCATGCCTCCCAAACCTCCTCACTTGAATCGGGATCCCAATGTGAGATTATGGTCCCTCTACCACCTTCTCCCCCTTTATTTGAAATCAACAGTATTAATATGGCCACTAGGTCCCAAACCCTAAAGGATAAAGGAAAAGATTAGGTTTCTACCCCTTGTACATATTCATTCGCCAAGCCCTCTCCACCACCAAAGCTCAATATTTCTATCTTGGGCACATCTTAACCAACATCTTCAGGGGTAATTTGTGACTCCATGGTGAAACAACTTCACCAAACCCCTATGAAGATGTCTTTGTGACCTATTACAAAGCTCTCCACAACATCACCAAGCCTTGATCAAAGCTTTATATGTAGTGGAGGTCTAACTTGAAGACCCCCAACCACTAGCTACTTTAGTCAAATCGTTACCCACCATTGCCTCTGTCACCTTCAGTGATTCTAAGATTCTTGCCTACAACATGGAAGATCAAGATTCTACCCTCTTTATCATGGCTTATGTTGATCAAACTCGCATTAGGTAGGTTATGATTGATGGAGGTGCTAGCATCAACATCATTTCTACCCACGCATATGATCAACTAGCCCTTCTAAAGAATTGCATGTCAAAAATTGATGCAATTCTTTGTTCTTTCAATGATGCCACCACCACTACCATTGGCATTATGGTCTTGCATGTTCATGTTTGCCCATGTACAATTCTAAAACTCTTCTGTATCATTGAGGTGGAGGTATAATATAACATGCTGTTGGGACAACCTTGGATACATTCCATGACCTGTGTCCCTTCCACGTTGCATCATTGTGTCAAGTTTGAACATGAGGGGTAGGTTCATGTCATTCTTGCTGAACCTTCCCCCTTTAAAACATGCAATATGACATACTGACCTAATGATGTTCTCATCCCTTTGAAAACATCCACCCAAACACCAACTCTGCTCACAGAAGCCTCAACAAGCTCGCAGACATCGGTCACACCTACGCCTACTCCTCAAGTGACCATGAAAGATCCTATGGAAGATACCTTCCAACGCCTTTCACTTGGGGAGTATCATTTGCCTATGCTTGACATGTTCCAAACTCCATAGGAATATGGAAAACATCATCACCACCCTAACTATGACCATCGCATTGGAATGGTCATCCCATATGGTCCTCTCTATCTCCAAACTAATCTCACCTATGGAGGGCTAGATCGGGCTCCTACTATTGGAAATCCTCTTTCATCACCCTGACTATTCACTTGCAATTTCTCCTTCCTCAACAACCCTAGCTTTGCTCACACCTATCTTCATAGGTGTGCATGGAAGGGTTTTGGCTTTAGATATTATGAACAAGGTCCCCACAAGCCCATTGAGCCTCCAAATGATGAGGCAATAAAAAATGCCAATAAACAACATGGTGTGGGTTTTGAAGAACCTATAAAACCCTCTAAGATCCCTCGCCATGAAACTATCATAGAGCATTCTCCTCCAACCTCGCCTATTCCCCCACCCTCACCTATGGAGTTCGTGGTCTCCATCCCTCCTAGTTTTTTTTTCATAAATGTCATTCACTTGGAACCCCTAACCTATCAACTAGGTGAGGCATCAAGGTCTATTCCTCTCATTTATCCAGACATGATAGACAATGAATCTTCTACTATCAACACTGTCTAGTGCCTGGATGATGATGCCATACTCACCTACATAGGTGTGGATGACTCCTTCATATAAAGATCACTTCCTTCAGAGACACAAGTTATGTTAAATGAATCAACTGTTGACATTAATCTCCCATCTTTTGATGTTCCTCACATTTTAAAGATTGGTCAATCTTTAGATGCCCAGGAACAAATCAATTATACCACATTCCTTATAGATCATAGCAAAGCCTTTGCTTGGCCCTATAGTGATATGCCTAGTATTGACCCCAACATTGTCATCCACAACATCATCACGAACTGTGAAGCTAATCCTGTCAGGCAAAAGCTTCACAAGATGCATCCTCACGTCGCACTCCTTTTCAAAGAGGAGCTTCAATAGCTTCTCTCCATCTCATTTATCCAACCCATTGATTATCTGTAATGGGTGTTAAACATTATGCCTACCACAAAAGCAATAAGGGGAATTCAAATTTGTATTGACTATCACGACCTCAACCTAGCTTGCCCAAAGGATGACTTTCCTTTGCCAAGCATCAACCAACTTGTTGATCTTACAGCTGGTCATGAGATGCTATCCCTCATGGATGGGTTTTCAGGATATAACCAAATCTTGATTGCCCCAAAAGATCAACATAAAACCACCTTCATCACCACATGGGGGACATTCTACTATAGGGTCATGCCTTTTGGCCTCAAAAATGTAGGTGCTACATACCAATGCACCATGACTTATATCTTTCATGATCTCCTCCACAAAATCATGGAGGACTATGTGGATGACCTGATAGGGAAATCCAAACTTTGCCATGACTACCTAACCATTCTCAAAATAATATTCACTCACCTACTACAATATAATGTTTGACCCAACCCCAAGAAATGTGTCTTTGGGGTTCTCTTAGGGAAGCTTTTGGGTTTCATCATTTCTCTCCATGGCATTGAGGTAGATCTAGCAAAGATTTGAGCCATACTCAAGATGCCCCCACTAACTAATCCAAAACAACTTTGCAACCTACAAGGGAAGCTTCAATCTATTCGTCACTTCATCTCGTAGCTATCTGACTAATGCAAACCCTTCCATCACCTCCTCAAGAAGGACATCTCGTTTAATTAGAATAAAGATTGCCAAGAGGCTTTTGAGGCTCTTAAATGCTATTTTATCTCTCCACTAGTCCTTATTCCACCTAAAGATGACCAACCCTTCTATCTTTACATTTTGGTAATAGATCATTCCTTAGGTGCCATAATTGCGCATCGAGATGAACAACATCGTGAGCAGGTAGTTTATTATATAAGCTAAATGCTCATTGACTATGAAAATCAATATACTCATACCTAAAAACTTTTCTTGGCATTAGTCTTTGCCAGCTCCAAACTCCACCACTATCTCCTACACCACAAGACTTACGTCATCACCCACAATGACCTTCTCAAATAAATGCATTCCAAGCCATACCAAAATCAACATATGGGTCATTGGCTCATGCTTCTCACTGAGTTCAATTTGTAATTCATTCAACAAAAGTCTATAAAAGGGCAAACAATCACTGACCAACTAGCAGATGCCCCTTTACCTGATAACCAACCCTCTAACTATGAATTTCCTGATGAGTCTATCACCATGCTATCTAATGATGACATCCCCTATCAAATGATAATGTTCTTTGATGGATCTAATTGTCAACTTGATGGGGGTGCAGGGGTTATTCACATCCCTCACAAGGGTGAGCCCATGCCTCTATCCTTTAAACTTGACTTTGAATGCAATAATAACATGGCTGAGTATGAAGACTTAGTTTTGGGGCTTCAAACTACCATTTTCTTGGGCATTAAGACAATCAATATCTTTGGCAACTCACAACTAGTCGTTAATCAGATTAACAGTTTATATCTTTGTAAAAATGAAGTTTTGCAATGATATAAACACTATGTTGACACATTGTTAGGGTCTTTCGACCGTTATCTCTTACAAACTGTTCCTCACTCTATGAATAAGTTTTTTGACACAATGGATCTCTCGCCTCACACATCCCATCTTCATCTACTTCCTCAAGAATTTATGTCATGGTACATCATTTGGTGTTGCCCTCATATATCTCAACTGACATCAACTTTGTTGGCAATATCGACTCTAGTCCACATGATGTTTGGTATAATGAACTTGTTGACTACTTGAATTATTATATCATTCCTCCTAACCTCTCTAATAATGGATGATGGGATTTTATCAAGAGTACTGCTCGATACACCATGCTAGGGGGTCTTCTCTACAAATGAGGTTTCGACGGCCTCCTTCTCTGATGCCTAACCACCACTGAGACATCTCATGCCATCAAACAAGTCCATGATGGGATTTGTGGAGCACATTTCACTAGTATCTCAGTTGCAAAGTGCATCTTTTACATGTGCTATTATTGGCCCACTCTTAACTAAGATTGTAGTGACTATGTTCAGTGTCGTATCAAAGTTCAGTAACATGCTAACCTACTTCACATCCCTAGCCATGCTTTACAAGTTGCTAAGGATTTCTAGCCCTTTTCACAATGGGGCTTAAATCTAATTGGTGAGATTAACCCTCATTCATCTCTCTGACATCAATCTATTATCACAGTGACTGAATATTTTACTAAATGGTTGGAAGCTATTCCCCTCATCTCCACTAAAGCTGATGAAATTGTTGACTTCATTAACCACCACATCATCTATCATTTCAGTGTACCTCACAAGATAATCACCAATAATGGCAAATCTTTCAAAAACAAAACTATCCAAGAGATTTGTGATGCGTTTGGCATCAAACTCAGCTTCTCCTCACCTTACTATCCACAAGCAAATGGACAGGCAGAAGCTTCTAACAAAATCTTAACTAAAATCCTAATGAAGGTGGTCAATGACACTGGAAGGGATTGGCACACTCACATTCCCTTCACTTTGTGGGCTTACTGCACTAGCATCTGAACCCCTACGGGTGCTACACCTTTCTCCTTAGTGTATGGATGCCCAAAACATAGGTCTTCTCTAAAAATGCCCAAAATCATGACCAAACAACCAGCCTTGACACTATAGAAGCCACCTTAGACTTCTCATGGGGAACATTAGAGATCACATACATCTCCCTAACCACAACAAACAACACTCGAGATCACTTATATCTCATCCCGACTCAATAAATGACCTCAGAGATCACGACTATCTCCATAGACCACGACCACTTTCGAGACAACTTTGCCTTGGTTGTTTTGATTACATATGCTACCTTATGAATAGTTAGCAAATTATATGCACCCCTCACACCTATTATCAGATCACGACCATTAGAGCTATAGCTTTAATCAATCTAACCAAATAAGCTACCACTAATAAGCTAGGGATTGGATACTTTGATTTTAGTCCTCCTCAATCATTAGAGCTACAACTTTGATCATTTAAACCCAATCAGCTACCACTAATAAGCTAGGGACTAGTTACTTCAATTTTAGTCCTCCTCGACCTTTCCTACGACAATTTGACCTGCCTATCAAGTGAAGTGGTATGTGCGCAATCTCAACTATTGCAACGTTCACACTCTAACCTCACCCTACCCATCCACTACTTATCAAATCGGCACCTGATTTTGGATTACCTTTTCTCGATTCCCGCTTTGAGGGGGAATACCTCATCCCATACCTGGGGCAACCTACATTTATTTTTGTCTTGAAGTTTGTTAGAACAAACCACAAGACAAAAAGGGACAAATGTAGACACCAATATCGTGTCAACTCCCCTTAGTCCCCTTATAAATGTTAACACTCCTAACCTACACTTACACACATTATTAATTTAAAAACTACTTATTTTAAATTAATTACCTCACTTTGGACACCTCACCTAGACACCTCACCCTAAGACCGTTTCTTAGCCTATGAGTCAACCTGAGACTAGGTCCTCCAAATCCTAACTACCCATGACCTATTCTCACCCCATCTTAACTCCCTAACCAACTCTTGTGCCTCATAAGCCCTTGTTTTGACCATTCTCCAATGGAAATGGCACTTGGCAGGTGGAGAAATGGGCAAAGAGATAAAAATAGCCCTTTTACCTATTCTCTCTCTACCGACGTGGGTCAACCCATGGCCAATGTTGGTAGTTCTATGCTGATGCTGGTGGGATCACCGATGTCAGTTACATAAGCCAAGCTCTAACATTGAACTAAGGCTACCTTTTTGAGATTCACAGGCACACTCTGAGATTTCAAGCACCAAAACTGGACTATTGTTCTCCTAGCTACCGAAGCTCTACATAAATCATTCTAGAGACTGGATTGAAAGATTGTACGAGGACCTCAAGCTACTAAAATGAAGCAATCTGTGTTCGCTTCATTGGCTCACAACATCAGTCACATCAGCCATAATGGGAATCACTATTTTGACACCTCTAGTTCTTCACCTTATAAAGCTAAGTACTCATGTTTTCATTTTAGTGTTTTAGAATATATTGTCAATTAGTTTTCATTGATATTTCTTAATACTGTCGAGAGGCTCAACTTCTTCTGTGGAGGGGCTAAAAAGCCTTCCCCTTGTACTCACCCCCTTTTCACACCAATCCTCTACCTATACCCTTCCTCAAACCTCATTCACCTTCCCACAACCCTGCACCAACCTCTAAACTTCTAGAAACCCCTCTATCTATCTCAGAAATACTCTAAAAGCTGTCTAAGGCAAACAACCCCAATTGACATTAGTAGACCAATCAACGTCGGCATCTACAACTCAAATCAACATCGACACCTTTAGCTAGACCAACATCGGCAACCCAACTGACATTGGCACCATTTACCTGACTGACCTCGATAGACCCACCAATGTTGGTGACTGTGTTCTAAACCAACAAACTAGAAAGCCATTTAAATAGCCCATCTAGACCAGATAGAACCTTCAGCTAGCCTTTTATAGCATTTTGAGATACACAGACTATAGGGAACAGGTACACACCATGTACTTTTCTATTTCCTTAGTCATTCATCATTTCTTCCTTTACAATACTTTTATCTTTAAATAGTGGACTGTCATCCCTTAAGGAGCTTCATGCTTTTGGGACCGAGTGCAAAGCTTGGTAGTCCACCATAGCCTCTTCTAACATCTTTCTTATTTAAGTTTCATTCTTACTGTAGGTGTTTCCTCCATAGCCAAAGAGGAGCTCCCACAAGGCTTGGATGTGGTGCGCACTAAATTCGGGTAAAATCAAACCCATAACCTCTTAACCTTAGTTTCTTTCTCATTTGAATGTAATTAGTGAAAATCTAGAGAAACATTCTGGCATGCCCAGTGGGACCCTTGGAGTTTTCGTTAGGTTCATTCTTCTTCTTTTAAAATCAAACTTTCATGTAGATGCATTAGAAAAATATTCACTTCTTGCATCCCCTCTTCTTTGCCTTTATTTCTTGAGAAATAAAAAACTTAGCTTCTCTTACTTTGTTTTTTTTCTACATAAAGTTAATTAATTCTTTCTCCTTCTTTTTTTACCTCTTCTATCTTTTTGTTTCAAAAGGGAATCATTAGTAGAGGTTAAAAAGAACATCTCTTTTTCTTCTTGTTACTTCTTGCATGCATCATAGAGTAGTGAAAAACTCATACTCTTTACCTCTTCTCCATTTGTTTGCATTTGAATAACATATTTCGATTTGGGTTAAAAACTACTGCATTTCATTCTTGCTTGGATGCACACTTAGCCGACTTAGTAATTAAAGCATTATGAATGAATCGTAGTGCATGAATGTGACACAACCAAACCATAATCACTTCAAATCAAACACATAAACTTACTTGAGACAAGGTCCATCTAGGATTTCATCACCTAGCAGATACCTTACCCCACCTAGTGATCCTACTTGGATTTCACCACCAAGAGGAGGACCCACTCTGTTCTCTGGTTGAGTATAAACTATAAGGAAGGTATATTTTGGTGAAGTGGCCTAGCTCAGCTCTGGGTTGGTGAAGTGAAGGGAAGAAGCCCTAGCACCAAGCCACATACTGACCCTAACACAAATATCTTTGAGCACCATAACACAACCTGAAACCAGCCATAGACTTCCTCTCTAGGAATTATTCTACAAGCCCAACTTCCAACACATTCTCTTTAAGGTATAAGCCACCATAACTTTAAAACTCATTCTTAAGAATCTAACATTTTAAAGGTTGCTTGCCTGATAATCTATTCTACTAGTTTTATCTGAGTGTTTGAGCTGGTAAGGTCATACCATTCTGAAGTCCAAAACAACTTAGAATATCTTCTTCTTCAAAAAACTATCAATCTTCTATGTTTTTGGAATTACACAAAAATTGACATTAGTTTCTCCACTGACATCAGCAACCAAACCTTCACTGACATCAGTTAACTGACCGACATCGACAACATTTTCTAACTGATATCGGTTAAACAACCGACATCGGTCACTATCAATAAATAAATTAAACAAAAAAATTTCCAAATAGCAAGCTTAAAACACAAATTTCTTACTGTTTAACACAAATTCTAGTTTTCTAAAACTAAAACACATAGTTTTTGGAACTTGAACCCCTTTCAGCTTGGATGGTCCTGACATGTAGTCAAGCCAAATTCCTTGTTGACCATGCGAGTCAACAACCACTCCCACCTTTGCCCTTCGTGCCAAGTCATCTAATCGAGTATACTTCAGACACTAAGCATACTCCTATCCAACCTACCCCTAATCAACCTCCTATTGTTCCCAAAGGGGATCAAGATTTTGAGAGATTCCTTGACCACAATATCAAGGCTCTCCAACATTATCTCGCTAGAATCCAAATGTGAGATCCTTTAGGTAACCCTATTTATGGGATGCCAACTTCTTTGGCTGAAGTGATAATAATATCAATAGTATCCACTACCCAACCTATGGTCACTCAAGCCACTACCTCGACCAGTAACCCAACCATGGCCAATGTTCAAGATTTGGCCTCCCCTTCTATCCTGTCTTGCCCTACCTCCATCAGGGTTTCTGTACCCCCTCAAATGCAAGAAATTCAACCAAGGTTGACACCTTTCCATAACTTGATTGTCTCTATCCCATCCACTCTTGTGCCTATAAACATGAGGATGACCACTTATCCTTTAACTAGTGTTGTTGCCATTCAATCACCCTTGGCGGTATCTAGTCAAGTTGTGCCCTCCAACTTCACAGCACAAGTCCCCTTGGCCTTAACATCGGTGCCTATGACAAACTATCAGTATGTTGCACCTACACAAATGCAACCAAGTACATCATATGCCCCTTCCAACACCTTCTAAGAACCCTATAACTTATGGGGTGCCCCTCATGCCAATCCATCTGCCGATCTAATTAAGATGTTGATGGATAGCATGTCCAACCTTGAGACATCTATTTTAGGTTCGAGGAGTGTTCTTTCATATGAACAAATCTATAATTACCCTATCCACCCTTCAATTTCTATTCGACCATACCCTAGTTAGTGGAAACTCCCAAAATTTACTCTCTTTTAGAGTAAAAAGGATCCACAACAACATCTACAAGCATTTAGACATGCTTGCTACCTCATAGGGCAAGATGATGCATTATTGCTTTGCACATTCCCTATGTCACTTTCTAGCACCACCCTTGACTGGTATAGCTCTATTACCAGTCATTCTGTCTTCACCTTCACTCAACTCACTCAGCTATTCCTCCATCATTTCTTAATCAATATTACCAAGAAGGTCTCCATTACAAACCTTTATTTTGTTAGACAATTTGAGGATGAGTTAATAGTAGACTTCATTGCCTAGTGGAGAGGTTTGATCAACCAACTCTCCTTATCACTACCTCAACTTGAGCTCATTGATCTCTTTTCAAGAGCATGTGCCAAGCACATCTCATCCAATCTACGGGTTCAAACTTTCCGCACATTCGATGAAGCTTTCACTATGTGCCAAAAGCTTAAACTTTGCATAATCAAAGAAGACAGGGTCAAATTGTGTAACAAAAATACCAATGCAAAACCCAATGACCCTTCTTCTTCCAAACCTTCTTCCCATCCCAAGTCCAAGGGATTGGTAAACACTATGGTCCTTAGGTCACCGTCTTCTACCATAACCAACCAATCTGAGCCCTCCACTTCACAAAAGATCACTAGATAATTCCAATGATGGTATGAACAATGATGATACACTCTAATAAGAGAATTGTATGCTTCCATATTGGATAAATTAGTAAAGCAAGGAGTCTTCAACCTCCCTCAAATCCAACCACCTATCCAATTTGATCCCTCACAAGCCATCCCTACATGGTATAGGGAAACTGACTTTTGTAACTATCATCATGTCAAGGGTCATGACATGGATAATTGCAAAACCCTAAAAAACATTGTTCAAGACATGTTAGACAAAGGGGACCTTGTTTTGGCTAACCTTAATGTGTCAGCCAACCAAAACATGGATGTCTTTAGGCAACTATTTCCTAACCATCCCTCAAGTTAGAACAATGTTCAGACCATGGTCAATGACCCTCAAGAATGCAACATACACACGGTCAACATAGTCTTTCCTTTCATTCCTATCCAACCTCTCCCATAATTTGAAGAGGTTGGTCAACCCATTTCTCCACTATAGGTAGAAGAGCCTATTTTACCCATACCACCCCCACGCAATGAAGAGCTCCCTTTGTCTTGCCCTCTTCCTCGTGTGGATGAACTTGTTTCACCTATATCACCCCCACAACATCAAGCACCTCCTCTACCCATTCTTCTACCTCGTGAGGATCATGTATTACCTATTCCTCTTGCCCCCACCTTCCCTCTTCTTCTACCATTTGAGGAATTTACCATTCATACCCCACACCCTCATGTAGAAGGGGCCATCATCCCTCTACTTTAACCTTTAGAGGAGCCTTCCTCTCCTATTTTTCCTCCACTGATGGAGGATAGTCCTCCATCCACCCCACTTTCACATGTAAGAGAGTCTACTTTGACTTCTCCCATATTGGAGGATACTTTGATGGTACCAACACCGGTGGCCCTACCCTTATCCTTCTTATTACCAATGGAGGATCATACTTTCCATGCTCCTAGACCACATGTGGAGGGCATGATCATCCCTGCACTCTATCTGCTTGAAGAGACAAATTCTCCAATCCCTTCTCCACTGAGAGAAGAACTCACCACCTCACCCACTTTAGCTGAGGAAGATCTGGTGATGGTTCTCTCTCACCTTTGGCCCATGATCGCTACGTCCAACACATTTCTACTCTCACAATCACCCAAATCCTTTAAAGGACTGAATGTAAGGCCTCGTGTGACATCATCTAAACCCTTTTTTTGATTGGCAAAAAACTTAGGATTCCTCCATTCTAGGAACCTAGAGTATGAGGCATTATGGGAGTGACTTAGGGTTTGTTATCCTACACATCTCGCTTTGCCTTATACTGCCAACCCTTCCATAATGATTTACTCCAAAGTCTCTTATGAGGATTGGGTTTCCACTTCTAAATCATCAGAAGCTTAGCCTTCCACATCTGAATCCAAACCCTCACAGGCATCTACCATGCTGAAATAGATTAGATCTCTCGGTGTTCACCCTGTATCAAACCTAACTCACCCACAAATGAAGTTAGATTTGAACCTCACCCTGCACAGTAGTGGTCCTCGCACCATACTAAAGGAGGATGCTAAACCATATCGGTCTACTCCTCCCCCACCTTCACCATTTCCCTCTATCTTGGGTCCACATCCTTCCACTTTAACAAGAGTGCTCCCTATTCCAACACCTCACAAAGACCAACTGTCTCCATTACTCCCTCTACCTATCAAAAACATATTTACTCCAGGAAATTTGACACACTCATCAAGAAAGTGCCATCTACGCATGTGGCCACACCACCAACCAAAAAGGTGGTACAAAAAACTCTCCCTACAACTCCTAAATATAAGTTGTCAACCCATACTACAACAATGAGCATAGACCCATTAGTGGGTTCTTATGCTTTACTGTTACACTAATTGTTGTAGTCTTCTAGCATTGTTCTCCTGCCCATTAAGCCATACTGACCTCTCAGATCAAAACCATCATGGTTTAATGACACTCAAATTTGCTTGTATCATCGCATACCTGGGCATGATATTGAGAGTTATTATGCTCTTAAGGTTGTCATTCACCAACACTTGGAAAAGGACACCCTTCTCATTAAGGATTCTCTTGACCACCTTTTTGACAAACTACTGACACCATCCCATGCCTCCCAAACCTCCTCACTTGAATTAGGATTCCAACGTGAGATTATGGTCCATCTACCACCTTCTTCTCCTTTATTCAAAATCAACACTATTAATGTGGCCACCAGGTCCCAAACCCTAAATGATAAAGGAAAAGTGTAGGTTTCTACCCCTTGGACATATTCATTTGCCAAGCCCTCTCCACCACCAAAGCCCAAGATTTCTATCTTGGGCACATCTCAACCAACATCTTCAGGGGCAATTCACGACTCCATGGTGAAATAACTTCACCAAACCCCTATAAAGATGTCTTTGTATGACCTAATACAAAGCTCTCCACAACATCACCAAGCCTTGATCAAAACTTTATAATCAACGGACGTCTAACTTGAAGACCCCCAACAACTAGCTGCTTTAGTCAAATCGTTACCCATCGTTGCCTCCGTCACCTTCAGTGATTTTGAGATTCCTACCTACAACATCAAAGATTAGGATTCCACCCTCTTTATCAAAGCTTACATTGATCAAAATTGTATTAATTGGGTTATGATTGATGGAGGTGCTAGAATCAACATCATTTCTACCCATGCATATGATCAACTAGCCCTTTCGAATAATAGCATGTCAAAAATTGACACAATTCTTCATTCTTTCAACGATGCCATCACCACTACCATTGGCACTGTGGTCTTGCATGTTCATGTTGGCCCATGTACAATTCCAAAACTCTTCTATATCATCAAGGGGGAGTTATAATATAATATGCTATTGGGACAACCTTGGATACATTCCATGACCTGTGTCCCTTCCACGTTGCATCATTGTGTCAAGTTTGAACATGAGGGGTAGGTTCATGTCATTCCTGCTAACCCTTCCCCTTTAAAACATGCAACATAACCTATCAACCTAATGATGTTCTCATCCCTTTGAAAACATCCACCCAAACACCACTTCCACCCGTGGAAGCCTCGACAAGCTTGCAAACACTGGTCACACCTACGCCTACTCCTCAAGTGACCATGAAAGATCCTATGGAAGATACCCTCCAATGCCTTTGACTTGGGGAGTATCATTTGTTTACCCTTCACATGTTATAAACTCTATAGGAATATGGAAAACTTCATCACCACCCTAACTATGACCATCGCATTGGAATGGTCATCCCATATGGTCCTCTCTATCTCCAAACTAATCTCACCTATGGAGGGCTAGATCGGGCTCCTACTATTGGAAATCCTCTTTCATCACCCTAACTATTCACTTGCAATTTCTCCTTCCTCAACAACCCTAGCTTTGCTCACACCTATCTTCATAGGTGTGCATGGAAGGGTTTTGGCTTTGGATATTATGAACAAGGTCCCCACAAGCCCATTGAGCCTCCAAATGATGAGGCAATCAAAAATGCCAAGAAACAACATGGTGTGGGTTTTGAAGAACCTACAAAACCCTCTAAGATCCCTCACCATGAAACTATCATAGAGCATTCTCCTCTAACCTCACCTATTCCCCCACCCTCACCTATGGAGTCCGTGGTCTCCATCCCTCCTAGTTTTTTTTTTCATAAATGCCATTCACTTGGAACCCCTAACCTATCAACTAGGTGAGGCATCAAGGTCTATTCCTCTCGTTTATCCAGACATGATAGATGATGAATCTTCTACTATCAACACTATCTAGTGCCTGGATGATGATGCCATACTCACCTACATGGGTGTGGATGACTCCATATAAAGATCACTTCCTTCAGAGACACAAGTTATGGTAAATGAATTAACTGTTGACATTAATCTCCCATCTTTTGATGTTCCTCACATTTTAAAGATTGGTCAATCTTTAGATGCCCAAGAACAAATCAACTATACCACATTCCTTATAGATCATAGCAAAGCCTTTGCTTGGCCCTATAGTGATATGCCTGGTATTGACCCCGACATTGTCATCCACAACATCATCACGAACTGTGAAGCTAAGCCTGTCAGGCAAAAGCTTCACAAGATGCATCCTCACGTCGCACTCCTTATCAAAGAGGAGCTTCAACAACTTCTCTCCATCTCATTTATCCAACCCATTGATTATCTGTAATGGGTGTCAAACATTATGCCTTGTCATAAAAGCAATAGGGGGAATTCAAATTTGTACTGACTATCACGACCTCAACCTAGCTTGCCCAAAGGATGACTTTCCTTTGCCAAGCATCGACCAACTTGTTGATCATACGGCTGGTCATGAGATGCTATCCCTCATGGATGGGTTTTTAGGATATAACCAAATCTTGATTACCCTAGAAGATCAACATAAAACAACCTTCATCACCCCATGTGGGACATTCTACTATAGGGTCATGCCTTTTGGCCTCAAAAATGTAGGCACTACATACCAATGCACCATGACTTATATCTTTCACGATCTCCTCCAAAAAATCATGGAGGACTATGTGGATGACCTGATGGGGAAATCCAAACTTCGCCATGACCACCTAACCATTCTCAAAACAATATTCACTCGCCTACTACAATATAACGTTTGGCCCAACCCCAAGAAATGCATCTTTGGGGTTCTCTCAAGGAAGCTTTTGGGTTTCATCATTTCTCTCCATGGCATTGAGGTAGATCTAGCTAAGATTTGAGCCATACTTGAGATGCCCCCACCAACTAACCTAGAACAACTTCCCAGCCTACAAGGGAAGCTTCAATCTATTCATCACTTCATCTTGCAACTATCTGACCGATGCTAACCCTTCCATCACCTCCTCAAGAAAGACGTGTCCTTTAAATGGAATAAGGATTGCCAAGAGGCTTTTGAGGCTCTTAAATTCTATTTTGTCTCTCCACCAATCCTTATTCCACCTAAAGATGACCAACCCTTCTATCTTTACATTTTGGCAATAGATCATTCCTTAGGTGCCATTTTCACACATCGAGACGAACAATATCATGAGCAGGCAATTTATTATAAGCCAAACGCTCATTGAATACAAAACTTGGTATACTCATATTGAAAAACTTTTCTTGGCATTAGTCTTTACTGCCTCCAAACTTCTCCACTATTTTCTCAACCACAAGACTTACGTCATCACCCACACTGACCCTCTCAAATACATGCATTCCAAGCCATACCAAAACCAATGTATGTCTCGTTGGCTCATACTTCTCATTGAGTTTGATTTGGAATTCATTCAAAAAAAGTCTATAAAGGGGCAAATGATCATTGACCAACTAGTAGATGCTGCTTTACCTGATAACCAACCCTTTAAATGTGAATTTCTTGATGAGTCTATCACCATGTTATCCAATGATGACATCCCCTATCAAATGATAATGTTCTTTGATGGATCTAAATGTTAACTTGGTGGGGGTGTAAGGGTCATTCTCATCCCTCACAAGGGTGAACCCATGCCTCTATCCTTCAAACTTGACTTCGAATGCACCAATAACATGGTTGAGTATGAAGCCTTAGTTTTGGGGCTTCAAACTACCATTTTCTTGGGCATTAAGACAATCAATATCTCTGGTGACTCACAACTAGTCATTAATTAGATTAACAGTTCATTTCTTTGTAAAAATGAAGTTTTGCAATGATATAAACACTGTATTAACACATTGTTAGGGTCTTTTGACCGTTATCTCTTGCAAACTGTTCCTCACTCTACGAATAAGTTTTCTAACACAATGGCCTCTCTCACCTCACACATCCCATCTTCATCTTCTTCCTCAAGAATCTATGTCATGGTACATCATTTGGCATTGCCCTCATATATCTCAACTGACATCAACTTTGTTGGCAATATCGACTCTAGTCCACATGATGTTTGGTATAAACAACTTGTTGACTACTTGACTTATTCTATCATTCCTCCTGACCTCTCTAGCAATGGATGGTAGGCTTTTATCAAGAGTACTGCTTGATACACCATGCTAGGGGGTCTTCTCTACAAATGAGGTTTCGACAACCTCCTTATCTGATGCCTAACCACCACTGAGACATCTCATGCCATCAAACAAGTCCATGATGGGATTTGTGGAGGACATTTTAGTGGTAACTCTATTGCAAAGTGCATCATCCACTTGGGCTATTATTGGCCCACTCTTAACTAAGACTGCAGTGACTATGTTTGGCATTATATCAAATGCCAGCAACATGCTAACCTACTTCACATCCCTAGCCATGCTTTACAAGTTGCTAAGGATTTTTGGCCCTTTTCACAATGGGGCTTAAATATAATTGGTGAGATTAACCCTCATTCATCTCTCTAACATCAGTCTATTATCACAGTGACTAAATATTTTACTAAATGGGTGGAAGCTATTCCCCTCATCTCCACTAAAGTTGACAAAATTGTCAACTTCATTAACCACCACATCATCTGTCGTTTCAGTGTACCTCACAAGATAATCACTAATAATGGCAAATCTTTCAAAAACAAAATTGTTTAAAAGCTTTGCGATGCTTTTGGCATCAAACTCAGCTTGTCCTCCCCTTACTATCCATAAGCAAATGGATAGGCAGAAGCTTTTAACAAAATCCTAACTAAAATCCTAATGAAGGTGGTTAATGACACTGGAAGGGATTGGCACACTCACATTCCCTTCACTTTGTGGGCCTACTGCACCAACATCTGAACCCCTACGAGTGCTACACCTTTCTCCTTAGTGTATGGAATTGAGGCTATCTTACCTCTTGAAGTATAAATACTTTCTCTTCACATCTCCTTACATGACATGCTCTCTAACGATGAATTTCGTCAAGATCGATTAACACAACTTAAGTTACTCGATGAACATCATCTTGCCACTCTTAATCATCTTCATATCTACCAAGATAGCATCAAGCGTGCCTACAACAAAAATCTGAAAGAGTGAGATTTCAAAATTGAAAATCTCATTCTTAAAGAAAACCAACATGTGACCAATATGGAAAGAAGTAAACGAGGCAAGTTTGCTCCTAAATGGCTCAGACCTTATATAATAATGCACAAGTATGGATTGGGCACTTATTATCTATCTTCTCTCAAAGGTCGGCCATAAATTGAACCCCTTAATGCCTTGCTTATGTGACCATTTTACTGTTAACCAAGTAATCATTCACTTGATGTTTAACTTGAGCTCGTCCCTTAAGCAACCCCTGACATCCTCATTCCTATTCCTTTCAACCCTTTTTCCCTACAAAAATTAGTTAACCCTTTTTAAAGCATTAATGCTTTGTCCTAATAAAAGGGAAACCCCTAAACCTCTATAGTCTAGTCCATGACTAAAAGTTTAGTTAACAAAAAAAAATGTAGAACTGGGATGCCTAACAAAATATTAAAAGGTAATAAACTATAAATGTAGATTACTCCCTTGAAGGACAACTACATTATTGCTGTAATTAATAGATTACTCCCTTGAAGGATAGCTATTCAAAGAAATCAAAACATACAAAGCAAAATATAGACCACTCCTTCGAAGGATGGCTATGCCCAAATTTTGCTACAAAGATAGCACCCTCTCAAAATCTTCTCGCATCGATCAGCTTCACATGACCACAAAACAAAAAAAAAATCCCCAAGTAGACTTCCCGCATTAATCAGTCTACAAAAAAAAATTGACTGACAAACTATTAAGTCATGGACTTGCCTATAGTCGTTCTCAAGGTCACCTATAAAAGGGGCAAAGTTATTCCTGCTAAAAAGGGTTACGCTATCCTCACATATCACATAATCACACTTATTACCCCGAAATACCCAAGGGATTTTGAGCTCACTTAATGTCAAGTGATTAGGGTACTTCTCTAACAAAAACCAATGGTCAACGACGTAATGCATGAATGAGACTTTTATTTGCAAAAACCCTCTCTATGTTATCATTATGGTCCTTGTCAATGAAAGAGCAATGCACCTTTCACTTCTTACACACCTTCGTCACATGCTAGTTTATCTTTTAGGACACAGTGTCTTAAAATTATATTCTCGCATATTGTCATCTCATAATTTTCATAATAAAGTTATGAACCTAACATTCAACTCAATTTTGTCATAAATAACATCACATGTTTTTGATAAAATACAACCAAAACATTTTCTAACCACTAACATAACATCATGATTTATTTAATGCAATACCAATTTGTGTTATATAAATTATCAGAGACCATTCACATTAGTTTTTATGGAAAACAATACACATGGAAACTATCAACCAAACACAATTTATGTCAAGCATATACCATCACCAATATGGAAACCTACTGAAGTATAAATAAACTCATTTCATTTTTAGCATACACCATCACCAATATGGAAAATTTCTAAGGATGAAAAACCACATAACTTATGTTACAACATACACCATCACACAACATGGAAAAGGCTATAACATCATTATACACTCATCATTTCAAGCATGTACCATCAAACATATGGGAAATGCTAAAAAACACTAACATAACCAAAACAACTAACAACCTCTTTGACTCTTCTTCCCTTTTTGGGAGAACTACATTGGCCTGAGGCCCTTAAAATAGGGGCTATGTAGGTAGCACTCAATTGACATGGGGTCTTTTGAGGTTAGCTCAGCCATTCATTCATTCATCTACCTAATGGAACAACTATCTAAACCCTAGGCTCATTGCCTACCCTGAACCTAGGCTCACCTATTTATCTAAAACATAGGTCTTCTCTAAAAATGCCCAAAATCATGACCAAACAACCAACCCTAACACTATAGAAGTCACCTTAGACTTCTCATGGGGCACATTGGAGATCACATACATCTCCCTAACCACAACAAACAACACTTGAGATCACTTATATCTCAGCCTGACTCGACAAATGACCTCAGAGATCATGATTATCTCCTCAAACCATGACCACTTTCGAGACAACTTTGCCTTTGTTGTTTTGATTGCATATGCTACCTCACAAATAGTTAGCAAATTATATGTGCCCCTCACACCTATTATTAGATCACAACCAAGTTAATCCCCATTATTTGTGACATTTTTGTGTTTTCTAGGAGCACTTCCTAGCCCAAATACTTGGAACACGATGATCATTGGAGGTATAGCTTTGATCAATCTAACCCAATCAGCTATCACTAATAAGCTAGGGACTAGCTACTTTAATTTTAGTCCTCCTTGACCATTAGAGCTATAGCTTTAATCGATCTAACCCAATTAGCTACCACTAATAAGCTAGGGACTGGTTACTTCAATTTTAGTCCTCCTCGACCATTAGAGCTACAACTTTGATCATTTTAACCCAATCAGCTACCACTAATAAGCTAGGGACTAGTTACTTTGATTTTAGTCCTTCTCGACCTTTCCTATTATAATTTGCCCCTATCAAGTGAAGTGGTATACGCACAATCTCAACTATTGTAGCATTCACACTCCAACCTCACCCTACCCATCCACTGCTTATCAAATTGGCACCCTATTTTGGATTACCTTCTCTTGATTCCCACTTTGAGTGGGAATACCTCATCCCATACCTGGGGCAACCAACATCTATTTTTGTCTTGAAGTTCATCAGAACAAACCACAAGACAAAAAGGGGCAAATGTAGACACCAATATTGTGTCAGCCTCGCCTTGGTCCCCTTCTAAATGTTAACACTTGTAACCCACACTTGCACACCTTATTAATTTAAAAACTACTTATTTTAAATTAATTACCTCACCTTGGACACCTCACCTAGACACCTCACCCTAAGACCATTTCTTAGCCTATGAGTTAGCTTGAGACTAGGTCCTCTAAATCCTAACTACCCATGACCTATTCTCACCCCATCTTAACTCCCTAACCAACTCTCATGCCTCATAAGCCCTTGTTTTGACCATTCTCTAATGGAAAAGGCACTTGGCAGGTGGAGAAATGGGCAAAGAGTTAAAAATAACCCTTTTACCTATTCTCTCTCCACTAACATCGATTAACCCACAGCCGACATCGATAGTTCTACGCCGACGTCGATAGGATTGTTGATGTCAGTTACATAAGCCAAGCTCTAACATTGAGCTAAGGTTACTTTTTCAAGATTCACATGCACACTCTGAGATTTCAAGCACTAGAACTTGACTATTGTTCTCCTAGCTATCAAAGCTCTACACAAATCATTCTAGAGACTGTATTGAAAGATTTTACGAGGACCTCGAGCTATTGAATTGAAGAAATCTGTGTTCGCTTCATTAGCTCACAATAGTAGTCACATTAGCCACAATGGTAATCACTATTTTGACACCTCTGGTTCTTCACCTTATAAAGCTAAGTACTCTGGTTTTCATTTTAGTGTTTTAGAATATATTGTCAATTAGTTTTCATTGATATTTCTAAATACTACCCAAAGTTCTGACTTCTTTTGTGGAGGGGCTGAAAGGCCTTCCCCTTGTTCTCACCCCCTTTTCATGCTAATCCTCTACCTATACCCTTCCTCAAACCTCATTCACCTTCCCGTAACCCTGCACCAACCTCTAAACTTCCAAAAACCCCTCTATCTATCTTAGAAATACTCTAAAAGCCATCCAAGGCTGACAACCCCAACCGACATCGATAGACCAATCAACGTCGACATCTATAGCTCAAACTGACATTGACAGACCAACTGACGTCGACACCTTTAGCTAGATTGACATTAGCAACCCAATCGATGTCAGCACCATTTACATAATCAACCTCGGCAGACCCACCGATGTTAGTGACTGTGTTCTGAACTAGCAAACTAGAAAGCCATCCAAATAGCCCATCTAGACCAGACAGAACCTTTAGCTAGCCTTCTATAGGATTCTAATATACATAGACTATAAGGAATAGGTACACACCATCTACTTTTCTATTTCTTTAGTCATTTATCATTTCTTCCTTTACAATACTTTTATCTTTAAACAATAGATTGTCATCCCTTAAGGAGCTTCATGCTTCTGGGACTGAACGTGTAGCTTGGTAGTCCACCATAGCCTCTTCTAACATCTTTCTCAACTATTGCAACATTCACACTCCAATCTCACCATACCCATCCACTGCCTATCAAATCGGCACCTAATTTTGGATTACCTTCTCTTGATTCCCGCTTTGAGGGGGAATACCTCATCCCATACCTGGGGCAACCTACATATATTTTTGTCTTGAAGTTCATCAGAACAAACCACAAGACAAAAAGGGGAAAATGTAGACACCAATATCATGTTAACCCCCCCTTGGTCCCCTTCTAAATGTTAACACTCCTAACCCACACTTTCACACCTTATTAATTTAAAAACTACTTATTTTAAATTAATTACCTCTCCTTGGACACGTCACCTAGACACCTCACCCTAAGACTATTTCTTAGCCTATGAGTCAGCCTGAGACTAGGTCCTCCAAATCCTAACTACCCATGACCTATTCTCACCCCATCTTAACTCCCTAACCAAATTCCGTGCCTCATAAGCCCTTGTTTTGATTGTTCTCCAATGGAAAAGGCACTTGGCAGGTGGAAAAATAGGCAAAGAGTTAAAAATAACCCTTTTACCTATTCTCTCTCTGATAACGTTGGTCAACCTCAACCAATGTCAGCAGTTCTATGCCAACGTCGATGGGATCACCGACGTCGGTTATAGAAGCTAAGATCTAACATTGAGCTAGGCCACCTTTTCAACATTCACACACACACTCTGAGATTTCAAGCACCAAAACTGGACTATCATTCTCTTGGCTACTGAAGCTCTACACAAATCATTCCAGAGACTAGATTGAAAGATTTTACGAGGAGCTCGAGCTACTAAATTGAAGCAATCCATGTTCACTTCATTAGCTCACAACACTGGTCACATCAGCCACAACGAGAATCACCATTCTGTCACCTCTGGTTCTTCACCCTATAAAGCTAAGTACTCTAGTTTTCATTTCAATGTTTTAGAATATATTGTCAATTAGTTTTCATTGATATTTCTAAATACTATTGAGAGGCCCGACTTCTTCTATGGAGGGGCTGAAAGGCATTCCCCTTGTTCTCACCCCCTTTTCACACCAATCCTCCACCTATACCCTTCCTCAAACCTCATTCACCTTCCCACAACCCTGCACCAACCTCTAGACTTCTAAAAACCCCTCTGTCTATCCTAGAAATACTCTAAAAGCCATCTAAGGCTAATAACCCCAACCAACATCGGCAGACCAACTGACTTCAGCATCTACAACTCAAATCGACATCGACAACCTAACTGATGTCGACACCATTTTTGACTAACCTCAGTAGACCCATCAATGTTGACGTCTGTGTTCTAAACTAGCAAACTAAAAATCCATCCAAATAACCCATTTAGACCAGACAAAACCTTTAGCTAGCCTTCTATAGCATTCTGAGATACACATACTACAAGGAATAGGTACACACCATCTAATTTTCTATTTCTTTAGTCATTTATCATTTCTTCCTTTACAATACTTTTATCTTTGAATAGTGGACTATCATCCCTTAAGGAGCTTCACACTTCCAGGATCAAGCACATAGCTTGGCAGTCCACCATAGTCTCTTCTAACATCTTTCTTGTTTAAGTTTCATTCTTATTCTAGGTGTTTCCTCCACAGCCAAAGAGGAGCTGCCACAAGGCTTGGATACGATGCGCACTAAATTTGGGTAACATCAAACCCATAACCTCTTAACCTTAGTTTCTTTCTCATTTGAATGTAATTAGTGAAAATCTAGAGAAACATCCATAATCATTGCCTCTATCAAGTTTCCTTTTCTATCAAATAACTATCTTTATACTAGTTTGATCTAAGCTATTGCAGTTATGGTACGTGATCGCTCCTTTCTTTATTTGATGTTTTGAGTTTCATATTGATTCTCATGATTTGTCATTATATTAATTTTAAGATCTCATATCTTCTTTCACTCGACACATTTCTTATCCCATTTTAATGCCTTCTATCTTTTGTTTATTTTCATTTATTAATTTTTAGTTTCAATAGTTCACTTTGTGGAACTCACATTCATCCCAATTTAATTTCCCATCTTTCCAAATTTTTTTTAAAAATTCTTTCCATGATCTAATATGTGATTTTTTGAGTGGGTAGACCACCATTATTTTATTTTTTTATACATGCTTCAACAAACAACATTCACATATAATCATTGAATTATATGAAATGCTAATATTTTAGCCTATATATTAGAAATAAATATATAGTAGATTACAATGATTATTAAAATATTATTTTATTCTTTCCTACCTACTTCCCTCATTTCACTAAATAGTGGCAACCACTTATTAAAATTAAATGCATAGTTTGAAATTTGAATTTTTAAATAACCATTTGAAGTTGGGTGGCAAAAAGGGAGGTAGCTGTGCTATCAGAAGAGATAAATAAAATAGAAGACAAAAGTAGAAGAATGGATGCAACAAATTTTTAGCACAATAGTAGATAAAGAAGATAAAGTTGAAAGAGGAAAATAGATGTAGCATCAATCAGAGATATAACAACAACTAGTGGAGAAGACAAAGAGAATATAACACAACAACAGGTATAAAAGAGCCTAAAGAAAATAATAGATTAGCTATAGAATTTGTGGGCAAAGAAAAAGAAGATAAAAAGGAGAATAAAAGGAAAACAATAGTAGGAGGAATATTATTTCTGACAACAATAAGAAAGGAGTATAATCAGCTTGATACAAAGGGAAAAATAGAAGTTTTCTATGAGTTTAGTAAACAATTGTAGTTGTGTTTGTAAAATAATTTTTAGAATTTTAATATATTTAAATTTGTGTGATTTAGACTATCTCTATCCATCCTCTATTTCTATCTTTTGTTTTATTACTTTTTTATTTGCTTGCTATTCACCTAGGTCTACACACATTATGTATTTTTTGACAACAACTGGTATTAGAGCACATAGGTTGTAAGCTCATTTAGACATGGTAACAAGTAGTTATAGTTCATGGCAACATCCCCACATTTGATGGAAATAACTATGATGTGTGGAGTATCAAAATGAAAACCATATTCAACTCTCAAGAGCTATGTGAATTGGTTGACATTAGATAGAATGAGGTTGCAGACCTAGTAGCTTTCAATACATTAACCCAAGAATAAAGGAATGTATTGAAGTAGAATAAGAGAAAATATTCCAAGGCACTCAACTACATATAAATAGTACTAGCTAATTCAATCTTTCCTAGGATAGTAGTAGTTATCCATTCTAAACAAGCATGGGACATTTTTAAAAATACCTATCAAGGGAATGATAAGGTGAAGCTTGTCAAGTTGTAGATCTTAAGAAGGGACTTTGAGACCCTAAAAATGAAGGAGAATGAGTCTATCAATGACTTCTTCACAAAGACAACAAATATTGTCAACCAAATGAAGAATGTGGTGATACCCTTGAAGATCATAAGATCATTGAGAAAATGTTGAGGTGCCTTCCAATCAAATCTGATCCTATAATGGTTTTTATTGAAGATTTAAAATATTTGAGGTAAATTATAATGGATGATATAATGGGTTCCTTGTAAACCCATGAACAATGGTTGAATAGGTCATCCACCTCCTCCCAAGAGCAAGCATTCAAGACCAAGGTAAATGTGAAAGGAAGGGGAGAGCATTAAAAAATAAAGGAAGAGGGAGATATTTTAGTAGTCAAGAAGGTGGAAATCATATCCATCAATAATCACATGGAAGATGAAGAGGAATGAACAAAATCACTTCCAAAGGAGAATCTACACAAAGGTATGATAAGTCTAACATCCAATGCTATTATTATAAAAAGTATGAATATTATACGAGTGAGTGTAGAAAGGAGTATGGCATGAATATGCATAATTCAAATTTATCCCATACACAAGATGTTTAACCTAATAAGAATGAGAAAGGTGGGATTTTGTTCATAACATGCAAAATTGTTGAGCAAAGTGGTAAAGAAACATAGTAATTGGATAGTGGTTGTAGCAACCACATAAGTGAAAAGAAACATATCTTCAACCACATTGATAAAACAATCAAATTAGATGTGAATATAGGAAATAATGAGAAGGTTCCCATCATGGGAAAATGAAGTATTTCTATATGCACCAAGTAAGGTGATAAAAGGAATATTCAAGATGTTTACTATGTGATAGGGTTGAAGCACAACCTAATCAACATAGATTAGCTTGTTCAAAAGGGTTACAAGGTCAGATTTGAGAATGGAGAATGCATTATCTTTGGTAGGAGTGGATTTAATAGGTAGTTAATATGAAAATAAATTTAATGTTTCTATTAAGAATGCAAAGTGAGCTCGTGACAACATTCAAAACTATGGTAGATGACTCTACTCTTTGGCATATAAGATATGGGTATTTGAACTTTGGAAGGCTGCACCTTATTTACAAGAAGAAATAGATGAAATGGATACCCCTTATAGAACAACCAAAAAAGGTGTGTGAAGGATGCATATTGGGGAAGCGACATAGGAATGTAGTTCCCTGGGTAAAGCATGGATACACCAAAGCTCATTTAGAGTTGATACATTCAAACTTGTGTGGTCCAATGAAGACCCCTTACCTATCCAAGAATGTCTACTTCTTGACATTCATAGATGATTATATCTAAAATATATGGGTGTATGTCTTGAAAAATAAATTTAAAAGTATTTGAGACCTTTAATAAATTCAAGGCCATGGTGAAGAAGAAAAGTGTCCACTACATCAAGATTTTGAGGATAGATATAGGGGGAGAGTACATTTCTAATGAGTTCATGAATTTTTGAAAGGATCATGGAATCAAGAATCAATTTACAACCAAGTATACACCATAGCAAAATGGTGTGGGTGAGAGGGAGAATAGGACCATCCAAGATATGGTAAGGACCATATTAAAGACAAAGGGTTTGCTTAATGATTTTTGGGCTGAGGCTATAGAAATAGTCGTATACTTGTTAAATATTTGTCCAATGAAGAGCATAATGGATATGATCCCTCAAGAAGCATGGATGGGTTGAAATACAATTGTTGAACACCTTAGAGTGTTTAGATGTGCTGCATTCACACATGTGCCCAAGTAAAGGACCAAATGGGATGGCAAAGGTGAGAAGTGTATATTTATTGGGTATAGTGACCAATTAAAGGCTTATTGATTTTACTATCCCATCATTAAATAAATAATAATTAGTTAGGATGTTTAATTCATTAAGCATGAAGTTGGGAAGAGAGACAAGAAGAATAGTATGTTCAAACAAGGCCTACTGGACCCTTTATTGAATCTAAACCAACATATAGTACATACATTCATGCACCAAGTTGGACCCCTATTTTATAAAGGGATGATTCATATAGTGGTAGTATCCAATAAAGAAGTCAAGGATTTATTCAATAGTCCACATCATCCTCCTCCAACTCAAGTCAATGCCTAACAAGGATAAGAAGCTTGGAAAAAGTCTATGAGAAGTCAAGGTTTGAATAAAATGAGATGAAACTATGAATTAAGTTCTCTTTTTATCATATGATCTTATCTACTTTGAAGTAGTTATGGACAACAAGTGGCGTGAGGTAATGGATGAAGAGATACATGCCATAGAGAGAAATTTGACTTTGGAGTTATTTGACCTACCAAAAGGAAAAGAGGTCATAGGAGTCAAGTGGGTGTACAAGACAAAAACTACTCCCGAAAGAAAGATAGAGAAGCATAAGAAAATACTAGTGGTTAAAGTTTATAAGCAAAGGATTGGATGTGATTACAATGAAAATTTTGCACCTGTATCAAGGATAGAAATGGCAAGGACAATCATAGCCATTGTTATTTAACACAAGTGGAAGGTGCATCAAATGGATGTCAAGTTGGCATTCTTGAATGGAGTGCTAGAAGAAGAGGTTGATGTGAGACAACCAATTGGATATGAGATTATAAGTCATGAAAACATGGTATATAGGCTAAAAAAGGCATTTTATAGACTCAAGTAAGCCCTAAAAGCATGGTATAACCATATAGACTCATACTTGTTGAGAAATAGCTTTATCAAAAGTGAAATTGATCCCACACTCTACATCAAAGCAAGAAAATGTGATACTTTGATTATAGTTTTGTATGTGGATTATTTAATATTAACAAAAAATACAAATTAATCCATAGATGAGTTCAAAATAGCCAAGAAGAATGAATTTGAAATGACTAATTTTGGCTTCTTGAAGTACTTTCATGGAATAGAAGTCAAGAAAATGGAAGAAATCATATTCATATGCCAATTTAAGTATATAAAGGAGATTTTGAAGAGGTTTAAGATGTTGGACAATAAGCTAGTATCAACACCAACTGAGACAAGCTTAAATTTATGCAAGGATGATTACAGCAACAATGTAGACCCCATGTGGTATAAGAGATTAATGAGAAGGCTAATGTATTTGAATTCACCTAGACCAAACATCATGTATTCATTTAGCCTCATATATAGATTCATAGAGATGCCAAAGGAGACACATTAACAAGAAAGCAAAAGGATATTAAGGTACATGAATGGAACAAAAGATTATAGAGTTTTATATGAACTAGTAGATTAGTTTCAATGTGTGGGTTACATGGATATCGATTGGGATGGTAGTCTTGATAATCGAAAGAGAACTTTAGGGTATTTATTTCATCTTGAGTCAAGATCCATAACTTGGGCTTCAAAGAAATAACCCATAGTATCACTTTCTACAGCTGAAATGGATTACATAACAACCAATGCAACAACATGCCAAGCTATATGGTTGAGAAGGATACTTTTATATTTGTATGAGGAGTGATAAGGGGCTTATATAGTCTATTATGATAATATATCCTCCATAGCCTTGTCAAAAAACCTCATCTTTTTTGGTAGGACCAAACACATTATAATTAGGTATCACTTCATTTGAGAGTTAGTTGAAGATCATGTAATAAAGGTTAGTTTTTACAATTCAGATCAACAACTTGTTGATATTTTTACTAATCCATTATCTAAATACACTTTCATTCACTTAAGAGGAAGGTTAAGGGTAATTAATATAGAAACATTAGGCCTGCAAATTTTTATGTTAGCTTCAAACTACGGTCCAGCTTTGGACTCCTATAGGTCAGCTCCAGTCTCTTATAGGTCAGATCTATACTCTTAAAATCTAGATCTATACTCTAATAGAGTAGCTATGAACTCTCATAGGGAAACTTTAGACTCTACTAATCCATCTTTGGACTCAATTTATAGCATAACTTTGAACTTTATTAGTCCAACTTTAGACTCAATTAGTAGCACAACTTCAAAATATGCTAATCTAGCTTCATACTCTATCCATAACATAGATTTAGACTCTACCAGTCTAGATTTAGACTCAATCCATAACATAACTTCAAACTCTGCCTGTCTAGTTATGGACTCCATCAATAGAGCTAAAGACTTCTATAACGAGGCTATAAACATGCACAAAGGAGGTGGACAAGCATTCGAGAAGATAATGAAAAGTTATAATGAAGTTTTGAAGGTTGAGAAAAGTTTTGTAGACCATGGTAAGAAGGTAAAGAATAAGGGGAGTGTTAAAAAAATATTATATTTTTTCCTACCTACTTCCCTCGTTCCAATCAATATCGATAACCACCTACCATAATTAAATGCATGGTTTGAAATTTTAATTTTTAGACAACTATTTGGAGTTGGGAAGCAAAAAGAGAGGTATATGTGCTATTAGAAGAGACAATTAAAATATAATACAAAAATAAAATAATGAATGCAACAAATTTTTATTTCAGCAATAGCTAAAGAAGATAGATTAGAAAGTAGAAAATAGATGTAGTAGCAGTAAGAGATATAATAATAACTAGTGGAGAAGATAAAGAGAATATAACAGAACAATAGGTATAAAAGATCCTGTAGAAAATAATAGAGCAACAGTAGACTCTATGGGTAGAGAAAAGAAGACAAAAAGGAGAATAGAAGGAAAACAACAACAAGAGGAATATTATTGTTGACTATAGTCATAAAGAAGTATATTTAGTTTACAAAGGAAAAAGTTGAAGTTGTTTGTGAGTTTAGTAAACAAAAATAACTGTGTTTGTAGAAGATTTTTCATAATTTCAATATATGTAAATTTGTGTGATTTAGACTATCTTTGCTCATACCCTATTTATGTCTTTTATTTTATTATTGTGTTGTTTGCTTGTTGCCAACCTAAGCCTACACATGTTCTATATTTTCTACCAACAATGACGAGTAAGCATACATCTAAATGAGTGATCTACTTCAACTAAGCAATCAAAATTAAGGGAATCCACACCATCAAAGTCACCTAGAACATGATCCCGGCCTTAACCATTTGACTCTCTGTGTCAGGTACCTAGAGGGATTTATACCCTAGTGGATGGATATAAGCAACCATCATCCTCACCAGTTAGACTATTATAAATCCATCCCTTATAAAAAAAGGAAATTTGAATATCAAAACATGGGGCTTACTTTTTCAAGTAATTTAAATGTTATTCTTCACAAATTGCATCTACCTCACAACCCCAAATAATAGCCAAAACCAATAATGTAATTTTTTTTTAGCAAAATTAATGTAACTAGTTCAACATTTATTTATTTTTATAAAGAAAAAGTATACATTATATTAATGAGCTAACACCATGTGGCTTATCTTATTTTTATTGGATTTTTTTGATATTATGTCAATTTTATTGGAATTTTTTGATATGTCTCTATTAGTTGTTTAGTGTCCATTCCTTCTAGGTTAGAGGAGGGTTCAAAGTTTTTGGTTCAGTCACTTGTAGTTATATTATTTTCTCTAAATTTTTTAATCTTCTTATGACATTTCTCAAATTTAATTCCTTTATATCAACTTTAAAAAAAATTCAAATATATGCATGCTATCATTTCATTTATCTATATGTTATATGGAATGTAGTGGTGACATCATTTACAATGTTTATTTCAAACTATCTAGTTATTAGAAACATTTCAAGCACATATTTTATAGTGTACTAGTCAATTTTAAACTAAAGTATTTATTCTCTTTTTAATTATTTTTAAACATTACTATTTTTTTGGTCAAAAGTTGTATGCAGTCAGAAGTCCAAGCAGTGAGATAATCCCTAACAAACTGCATTATAAGTATGTTATCCTTGTAAGACTCTTCACCCAATGTGTCCAGTTAAGCAATTGTGACATAAAAATCATGTATCAATAATTAGATTGTTCTTTGACAAGAAAAATGTAACTTTGACAAGAAAAATGTAACTTTGAATGTTTTTACCATCTACGATCACAATATTTTCCTAGGGAACCTTTTAAGGCCTATCAAGCACTTTTCCAAGTGCACAAAATTTATAATATTATATAGAGACAACATAATCTTTTGTCTCTTGGATACAAAGTATGCTTATCCTAGGATACATGTCTAAGGTACTTACCCATGATCAATATATAATTTATTCTTTTATATGGATTATCTTTGATAGGTGTCATGAGTGTAAATTATTGTTGGATATAATAATACATAGATAATACAATCTTTATTATTATTGAAGATCACATCTATAGATTAATAAAATAAGAGTATAGTATGATGCTAATCATACAAAAAAATGGGTGGAGAAGTCACACCCCACAAGCATTATATAGAGACCCCATAATATTTCAATTCTTGGATAGAGAGTATACTTATCCTAAGTTATGTGTCTAAGTTACTTCCCCATGATTAATATATAATTTATTCTTGTATATAGATTAATTGGAAGGTAAAAAGTTGTATTGTAAGGAACATGGGATATAATCAGGTGTGTCACCTATTTAAAACCCTAAAAAATGTGAAACAAACTTACCACACACCATGATCAAGGTAGACCATAAGCTCACATAGAGTTTATCAAGACAAAAAATGGTGTAGAGAAATTATATAACTATATGTTTGTATGTGTCTATTTGAATTCATATAGATGTAGAAACATATGCATACAAAAATGTGTGTTTATTTGTGGGTGTGGTGTGTGTGTTTGTGTGGGTGTGTATGCATGTGCATGGACATGCATGCGCTATAGACAAAAAAAACTCATGCATAAATACATATAAAAATACTATATGTATATGCATATGTGAATAAGCTTATACTATGTATATACAAATATATAGAACCACGAAAAAGGGGGAAAAAGAAAACAAATAACCTGTGTAGATTTATAGGCCTCCAAGGTATGATTGAACATATCCATCCTCTTTTTCATCCTTTTAAACTCTATAAAATACCAATAAAAATCCCCCTTCATCATAAAATAAAACACATAAGCCTCTTCAAAATCAACGTCAATAATAAGATGCCAATCAAGTGGCCTTAAAATATTATCACAAATTCTTATGAATATTATGTCTGCTTGCACAAGCTAGGATTAACCTACAAGTATCCTATATTCATAGACTCAGACTAAGACAAGGTCAATCAAATAAAGCCTAGAATACTTACCTTATCCAAGAAAATACCAATGAATTATGTAGATTTAGTACAGGGTTGCCTATATTGTAAATGTCAAGAGGAAAGGGTTCCAAATCTTAAGCTTATGAAATAAGAATATAGTTCTCACTAGACCTATATAAAAGTAAATGTGTAGGTAAAGTAAATTAAACTAAAGGGAAGGGTTATAATGATCATAAAAGGGAATGTGCCATGATAAACCAAATGAGGGTCTAGGCTACCTAAAGTGGAATATGGAAAGTATAATAAATCCTATATCCATAACAACTTATTCGGTGTAGATAGAACCTAATCAAAGATACACACATATTTATTAGATCAACATATATCTATAATTAAATAAAGGAAAGAGTATAGGGTCAAAAATATTACCATGGAGTGGACCTGTCAAACATCAATCTTCCCTTTGGATCAAGTGGAACTTATAAGGGTTGTTTTGGGTTGAATATTTCAAATAGTTGGATAAAGATCTAAGATATACTCAACTTGGAATGCCTAATGACTCCTCCTATTGGGATTCAAAGACACCATCAAAAAATCTTCCTCAGGATTAGGTTGTAGACCATAAAATCCTATAAATATGACTTATGCCAAAAGTGTGAGTGAAATCATAGTGAATAGAGTGTTTATGGATATGCTAGAATGAAATATGACCCCTATGTATACTGATCCAACACCTAAAACTAAACCTAAACACTAAGTTTATGGTATATGTCCAGATGATATAGTTAAAAGAAGTCAGCTAACACAAAATGGTATTGGCTAGGCAAATATAGTATAGATGTTAGAATACAAGCTCCAGAACTACATTGATCTAGTTGATATAATGCATGAAGGGTAAAAGACACTAAATAAATAGTATCAACTAAGATTATGCCATAGGACATAGTGAAGTTATCAGAACTTAAAAAATACAATATTATAAATGAAGATGTAAATAAACTCTGAGTAATCCAAATTGATAGTAGGAATAATGTAATTAGGATATAATAACGACATCTCTCATGAAGCACCATGATCATTCCTCACCCCTTTCCTAGTGCACCTTTTAAGGTGTGAACTCAAGGAGATAAATCATCAACAAATCATTGAAAGAGAAAACATCAATAAATAATAAAGTGATAAATATTATGTAAATACATATGCCCCACCCATAGTTCATCACATGTTTGAATAGCATAACATGGGATGGTTCTTTGAGAAAGAAACATAACAAAAAAAAAAAAAAAAACTAAAATGAAATGTGGAAACAAATAAAAGTAAATGAATGTAAATAAAATTAAAATATGTATGTTCACTTACTTTGTTTATTAGAGAAAATGATACGTGTGTAACATATGATGGAAATCCCATAAAGTGTAGATCAAGAGGTGGACCTAAAAAATAAGATAAAATTCTAATTTTGTAAAAAAATCTATTAGCACATAAAAATTATCTATCTCACCAGGATTTTGAGGCTTCTTTTGGTTCATGAAAAGGACCTAAGAAAATAAATGTATGGGAAAAAGGGAATATGTCAATAAATAATTGAAATATGCAAAATTAAAATTCTAATGATGATGGTGTAATGCTATGTATGTTTTAATATTTTCCAATATATGTGAGAAAATTCATGGTCGAAAAGAACAAAATCTAAGATGATGAAAAATGAATCTAGAACACACTAAATCCTATGAGAAATTATGTAAAACATTGTAAGTAAAATATATCCAATCTAATAAAATGTGAAAGATGGTAAAACAAAGATATTCATGAAAAAATGTCACTCCATGTAAGACTATCATCCCAATTCAAACATAAATAAAAACACAGGAGACTGAAAAGAAAAATGTAATTCAAAATTTAAGATAAGCATGTCAAGTCAAACATAAATAAAAAATATATGAAAGTATGAAAAATGTATGATGTCATATAAGTGAGGTGCACAAAAATCAAATAATAACATGATGGATAAACAAAAAAAACTCTAAATAATGGCAACTCAAACTTAATTCTTTCCCTAAAATGTGATGTAGGAAATCAAAACCACCTAAAGACATGACAATGATAACAATAATATGGTGTGTAAATCAAAGGTGATGGGTGTTTATTAGGAAGGCTTACTACTATTCATCAGGTCTTACACTACAAATCACAAACTAAAAGCCAAGTTACATCATAATGATAATAATATGATATAGATGTGGTCAAAGATGTGATCAAGGGTGTGATAAGCTAAAATTGATACCCATCAAGGGTATATTAGATAAAATATGATGTAAATAAGGAATTAAAGGCACCAAATTATTGATTTGGAAATACTTAGAGAGAATGATACACTTTAGAAAAGTGGGCAAGACTAAGAAATATCAACATCAAAGACCTACAACATTCCAACTAGTGAACAAAAATCTTGGGGTAATAATTGAAGTGCATATATCATCCCATGAAAGATATATGCATGAAATTAAAAATGATCCTATCTTCTCACAACATGTTATTCACTCCCAAGGACCTCTTATAGAGCCATTGACTTGCTACCAAAATTAGGTACTTGTGTGAGAATGTATGTGGCACTAAAATTTATGAATATATAATGATGTAATGATATACGACATATTATACTATCTTATTGCACCCCAAAGGACATTAAATCTATTGTGAGACCAACTATAGAGTTTGAGCTTTGCTTAAGATATGATATGTACCAAATAAAAATCATTTCTTTTGATGTTATCTGAATTTTAAGATATAATTTTCCTTCTAATATTATTTTGATATTAATTATTTTGTATTTTTTATTCCTCCATAAGGAATAAAAAAACTAAACATGGATGAAATAAATAACTAATAGAGGAGATATTATGTTTTGATGCTATAAGGGAGAACCTAAAAACCATTATGCCTAAAGATTCATATACTTTCCCCATTCATATTTGTGCAATATTAAAACTTGCTTACATATGCCTCAAATGAAAGGAAAGAAGGGAGAGATGGGGATCATGGAAGATCCATCCATGTTAAACAAATGATACATTGATTAATATGATTATAGTTGATCACAAGGAGGGGAAAAAATTATTTGAAAGGGATGGGGCTATGCTATGATAACCATGTCATTAGAGAAGCCATACTAATATAAAATGGATCTAACATAGACACTAATGAAAGTAGTAGTCATCCAAAAATAGGGGCAAAATAAATAAGGACCATAAATTTTAATGAAAGTAAGGAAAAAATGATAAAAATGTGCTAGCAAGGAAACCTGGAGGTGTTACCTAAGAACCATAAGAAAATCAAAGGTTGAAAGTAAAAATACCAAAGAACTAAGAAGGAAACACTGGTGTAAGTAAAATGTTATAAAACTTAAAGGTGATACCTAAGATATTCATGTGAATCTAAGGCTGAAAGTAAAAATGAAATAAAACTTGAAGGTGATACCTAAGATCCTCGTGGGATGCAAAGGCCAAAATTAAAAATACGTAAGAACTAAAAAGGAAATAATGGTGTAATTAAAATGATATGAAATTGAATTTGATGCTTATGATCCTTAAGTGAATCTAAGGTCAAATGTAAAAATTCTCAAATAATCAAAAAGAAAAAAAAACTGTAATAAATCATTCTAAAAGAGGGAGAAATTAAATTAAATGTATACAATCAAAGAAACATGAGATAAAATAAAATAAAAATATATGTTAATGACTATATCAAATAAGAGCATGTGAAATGTAAGAATATGTGTCTTGAAAAGTTTCTTGAAGCTGAATTTGTTTATTTGTTAGATGTGAAAAGTTATTCATTGATGCCTCTTGATAATGATGAGAGATAAAAAAATCTAATAAAATGAGGATGGGCATAAAAATATGTCTCCAAGATATGCATAAGAACAATGATAGGAATTTTAAGATACCAAAAAATGTTTGATAATAATATGATAAGCATCACAAGATGATCCAACCTGTGGGATACAGGTGGATTGGAGCTAATCTCAAGATAAACAAGCCAAGGAATGATGCCAATTTTTTTGTAAATTAGTGTTACAATAGGAAATGTGGAATTTAAGTAAATGTTAGAATCTTTAGGAGGTGATAAAAAATTATGATGTATAGTATCATCTAGGTTGATACAACTTGAAGAAATAGGAGTAGAAAGAATTATATCAGCCAAGTAGATGTAGTCTAATGAAATATGACTAAAATAATTAATATCATCTAGATTGATATAGTCTAATAAAATAAGATTAAAATGAAATGTATTGGCCTAGTTGACATAGTCTAATAAAATAAGAATCAATTTAACTGTATCAAATAGGTTAATACAATATAATAAAACAAGATTGAAATTGATTATATTGGTTAGGTTGATACAACCTAGTGAAATAAATTAAACTGTATCAACATATTTTGGGCCCATGTCATAGTTGTCATCAATGGGAACATATGTTATCATGTTAGGCTCTTCACCTTCATCATAATCATCATCATAGGTGGGGAAATCATGATATTTATTTATTTTTAGCCATATGATAAGTGGTGAAGGTGGGATAAGAAGGATTTTCATAGGAAATTGGAGAAACTTAGGTATAAACATTGGGATCTGAAGCCTAGTAATAAGTATCATTAGGTCATAAAGGGGAAGATCATTATGAGGATATTTTCCAATATTATAAGTGAAAAAGTGATGTTATTAGGATCTTCATAATGATCATGATTAAGGGGAGGACCATATTAATAATATTCACTCTCACTCTATGTATCATCATAGGTGGGAAGACTATCATTGGGGTCTTTAACTATGATAAAATTTATAAGATAGCTTCATCATGAAGAGTTTCCTACAATGCTAGTCATGAAAATTTGATGTGAAAAATATTAGCTATAGGAAACTAACAATATCATGTTATCTGATGTAGTTATTGAGTCTATAAAAATAGACTATATCACTCAAGCTAATGTAGTCAATTGTAAAAATAGGCCATATCTATTTGGTTGGTGAAGTTAACTATAAAAATAGACTGTATCAATTTGTTTGATAGTTGTTTGGAAAAAATATAGTGCTAATGGTAACTAAGAAAAATGATATAATTATACTGAGATAGCCAATACAGTTAGCAGACAAATAAAAAACTATATCGGGTTAGCTGAGGTAGTTTGTTGAAGGTTTGAAATATTTTTCTCTATGAATCTAGAAATAAAAACATGAATTTGATCCAACTAAATTTGGGATAAGGTTCATGTCAATTTCACTAAAATGTATACATAGGCTAGGATTAATTTAAAATTATCATGTCTTAATAGACTCATACTTATATAAGGTCAATCAAATAAATCTTATGATAGTTTTTTTTGGGTAATGATTAATGAATTTATTAGATCTAACATAGGTTTTACTACATCACAAATGTTAAGAGGAAATGGTTCTAATGCCTAAGCCTATGACATAAGGACACAACACTCACTATACCTCTATAAAATAAAATGTGTAAATAAATTCAAGTAAACCAAGGGGAAGGTCTAGAATCATAATAAATGGTAGGGTTCCATGGTCAACCAGATGGGGGTATAGGCAACCTATAGTGGAATATGTCAAGTCTAAGAAATATTATATCCACAACAATGTTTTTAGTGTAGATCTTAGACAATGACACACACTCATTCATTCACTAAGCAACAACCAATATCTATTTACTAATTAAATAAATGAAAGAGTATAAGGTTAGAAATACTTACCTTATAATAAACCCATAGAGCATCAATATCCCCTTGGCTCAAGTGGAGATTTATAGGAGATGTTGTTGAATGAAGACTTCATATGATTGGATAAATACTAATATATCCTCAGCTATAAATTCCCACTAACACCACAAGAAAAGGTTACTCAAGATAAGGTTCTAAACCATTAACTCCTCCAAATATGACTTAGGGCATAAGTGAAATATAAAAATAAAGTGAATAGAGTGTATATGGATATGTTGGAATGAAATATGATCCCTATATACACTAATTTGATACCCAAATCTAACCCTAAAAATTAATACAATGGCATCGATCTAGTTAATATAATTGAAAGAAGTTAGTTGGCACATAATAGTGTTGGCCAAGCTGATATAATACATATGTTGAAGACAAGCTCATAATTACATCGAGCAAGCTAATATAGTACAAAAAGGGTAAAATTGACTAAAAAATAGTATCAGTTAGGGTGATGTCATAGGATATATGGAAGATAGCATAGTTAAATAAGGACAAGATGAAAGAGTAATATGGAAAGACACTCTAAAGAATCAAAATTAATTGGAGGAATGGTTTAATCATGATATATTAGAAACATATCTCACAAATCACCATGATTCTTGCCCACCCCTTTCTAGGTGCACCCTTTTAGTCTTACACTTAATGAGATCAATACTCAATAAGTCATTACAAGAGAAATCACTAGTAGATGATAAAGTGAAAAATATAAGTGTATATTGTGTCCATCATGATACTTGGAGTATGTAATCCCTTTTAATCCACATGAAACATTACTTCTTTAAAAAATCAAATAACTAACCTATGTAGATTTATAGGGCTCCAAGGTATAATTGACCACATGCATCCTTTTGTTATCCTTCTTAAAATCTACCAAATATAAATAAAAATCCCCATTCATCATAAAATAAAACTCATAATCCTCTATATAAATAGCATTTGGAATAAGATTTTATTCTAGTGGCCTTAAAATATTATCACAAACTCATATGAACATTGTGTCCATCTTGAGACTTTGAGTCTATAATCCTTTAAAAGGGAAAAAAAAACTAGTGTAGATTTATGTACATTAAAGTTATGAGTGAACACATCCATACTCTAGTTACACCTATTATAATATTCCAAATACCAATAAAAATCCCCCTTTATCATAAAATAAAACACATAAGCTTCTCTATAACCAACATCTAAAATAAGTTGACATACTAGTGGCCTTAAAATTTAATAATTTTTTTTTGAATACATGTCCATAATGAGACCTTGAGTTTTTATTCCCTTATAATCCATGGTGTACCTCACTCCCTTTTTTCTCCTATATTTTCTCAATAGAAAAAATGACCCTCTATGATGCCCTCTGAGATCCGACAATGTTCTTTTATTTCATTATCAATTGATTTCTCTCCTCTACATCCATATTGTATGTGTATGTAGTTTTCACCAACATATTCATGTACCCATCATGTAATTATATAAATTATTTTTCTCTACCAAATGGATACACTATTTTTTTATTCTCTTGAGATACTCAACTCACCAACTTAATCAGTTTTACTCTTGTCTTAAAACTAACCTAGTATGATAGTCATGTACTCATAAGTCTTTATACATTTAAGGAACATGAAATAGAACTAAATAAGATTATAAGGTTTATAAAAAGTATTTTACAACAAATAATTACCTCCTTAAATGAAAAAAACCAATATAGATATTGGTTTTACAAGATAGTTTATTAAAATAGTCTAATAACCTATTTGGACCTAAAGACCTAATTGGTACTCAACTAGGTCAAATCTCAAAATATTGATTTAAAAATAGAAATTAAACTTATAAAAAATATTTGAATACAATTAAAATGTTATTAAACCTTAAATTGGATTTAAAAGACCCAAAATTTAAGAATTTGGACAAATATCTCACTTTGTTGTCATGAAAACTTAGAATTCTGAGTTTTAAATGCACACAGTCAACTAATATGATGTTTGTACACCTCCTAAAAACATCAAAACACTTTAATATATTTATAAAATATATTTTAATTTTTTTCACATAATTTTATAAATTTTAAAGGGTTAAAACTAATTTTATGACCCTTTTTGTAACCTTAACCCTGTAAATAGGGTTTTTCTCAACTTACAGAACTCAATAACTATCTATTGATGATTCATAGTGAGTAAAGATTATTTATTGAATTTATTTTTTGGATAACCATATATAATCACCTATCCAACATTTCCAACACTCATATTGATACAATTAAAAATATTTGTTGACAAACAAAGGACTAAGAACAGGTTTTTTAGTGCAAAACAGGGTCTATGTACAAGAAAAGAGTTTTTTGTGACCTTTTATTCACTTTATTTATTTGAATGAGAATAGTAAAATCTAAGAAGTCAATTTATTTATTTTAATGAGAATAATAAAATCCAAGAAGTATATCAAATATATAATACCCACTCTTCACTAAAAAAAAAATCCTTTTCTTTACACAAAATATGCAAAATAAAGACTTATACAGTCACATATTGTCATACATGAACCTTCTCCATACTGTGTAACCAATATATGAAAAATTTCAAAACTTTTAGGGATTTTTAATTTCTTGGATACCTATTATAATTCAGATATATTTATCATCCTCTAGTTATTTTCTATTCACATCAAGGAATGTTCAACTGTAATCCAAAATTTTCTCTTTGACCTATCTAAAATGAGAAGATTCACAAAACAAATAAACATATTTAAGTACACATAGTAGTTAGAGATGATTTATGACCTTCATATACTGTAACATAACCACATAATATATGCACTAACTTATAGAACCAATGAAAATTTCAATAATTTCTAGAAACATATCCTTTACCTATGATTTTACAACTTAAGTAATTTAAAAATTCAAAATTTGAATTTGGTAGGAAACCACCAATTGAGCTCTCTAAACTAATTAATAATATCCTAATCACTCAAAATTATTGAAAATTACTAAAATGAATCTTTTAGACCTAAATATACCTATTAAAATAAAATTATAATCTCAAATTTGTTCATATCCATGATTCTCCTGCATCAATCCACCAAGGTACAAAAAAATTCAATCTTGTACTTGTTTGATGACCTATTATATATTAGTACCATAATTTTTGGCTTGAGAATCAATCATCCAAGTTTAATCTTCAATAGGATTATCTTTACAATTTATTAGGTACTAAAAATAATCTTTGACGCTTGTCCTTTTGACCACTTTCTTGTCCATAATGCTCTTTAGTTGACATGGTGGCTTCTTTGATATTTATTGTTCCCAATGAATGTTTTGATCAGTCACATCAACAATTGGTTTTCAATTATTTTCTCATTCCCTATATGGATAAATATTAGAAACATTAAATATAATATAAATACCAATATGTTCATGAAGTTATATCTCATATGCATTTGGATGAAAACTTCCTAAAGACCCTACATAGCCCTATCTTTTTCAGTTTCAGTTTGTTGTACTCCCCCTTTAGAAACCTTATTTTATAAAATGAGATATTAAAAGATTTTGAAATTCAACTTGAATTTGTTTCCTTTTAAAATATTCTGTTTTCTTGTACTTACCGATATGTATTTCAATTCTTTATTTCACTTGTACTTGTAGATCTTTCATGGATGCTGGAAATTATTCCCCTTCTAAACTCATTATTTATTATTAGACTAAATTTTTGAGTTCGTAAATTCCCCTATGATGCATGCCATAAATAATTTGAAAATTACTTTTACTTGTGCTCCTGTTTGGTGAGTGATTATAATAAAATTATGCCTGTGCAAGTATTTGATCCCATTGCTTGGGGTGTTCACTAACCAAACTTCTTAGGATGTTCTCAAGAATTTTATTCACTTATTCTATTTGTCCATGAGTTTTAGGGTGATATTCATAATTTAAATTCAACTTTGTGATAAGCTTCTTCTAAAGAGTTCTCCAAAAATGACCCACAAATTTAGTGTCTCTATCTGAAACAATATTATTAGGTAATCCATGTAACCTCACTATCTCTTTAAAGAACAGATCATCTATATGAGTTACATCACTCACCTTATAATAAGGTATGAAATGAGACATTTTAGAGAGTCTATCTGCTACCATATCAATGGAATCATTACCTTTTTGTATCCTGGCTAGGCCAAGAATACAATCCATACGTATTGAGTCCCATGGTCTATTAGGAATAGGTAAGGGATGATATGATCTTGGATTTTTACTTACTCCCTTAGAATACAAAAAAATCCTACAAATTTCAACATATTTATCCACATAATTTGTCATATTTGGCCAATAATAGAAAGCACTTACTTGAGCTAGTGTCTTGTCATATGCAAAATGATCTGCAAGACTCCCATTATGATTTTCTTTGATAATATTATCTCTCATAGATCCTTTTAGGATAAAAAATTATTTTCCTTTGAGAAAGAGACCTTATTGAATCATGTAATCCATCCAATGAATTAAATTTTGACTATTGGTATCTTTATATATCTCATAGGCTTCTTTGAAATCTGTATCCTCTTTATAAGTTTTTGAGATCATCAAATCCCACAATATTCACTTGTATTTCCTATAAATTTAGACTTATTATACTCAAGGCATCAAAAACCTTATTAGTTTATCCACTTTTATACTTAATCACAAAATAAAAACTTTATAAAAATTCTACTCACTTTGCATGTCTTTGATTCAACTTGTGTTGACTAGTTATGAATTATAAAGCATGATTATCAGTGAATAGAACAAACTCTTTAGGCATTAAATAATGCCTTCATTTATTCAATGCTTTCACAATGGCATGGAAATACTATTCATAGGATGAGTACTTTATTTTAGATTCATTAATATTCTCACTAAAATAAGTAACTGGCTTACCTTCTTGGCTTAGAACTGCTTCAATAGTTATCCCACTTGCATCACATTCAACTTAAAACTACTTAATAAAATTAGGTAAGGCCAATATGAGTTTCTATGTAATTATCTTTTTCAAAATCTAATTTTTTTTAGCTTAATCATTCCAATTGAATGGATTATTGTTACCCTTAATGGTTTCTACCATAGGTACATAAATAGTACTGAAATTCCTTATGGATTTTCTATAGAAAATAGCAAGCCCATGAAAACTCCTTACTCAAATAGATTCTTGGGTGTAGGCCATTACCATATTACTTTTACCTTAAGTTATCCATCTTTTGTCTTTCTTGTGAGATCACAAATCCCAAATATATTATTTGAATTTTTAAGAAAGTATATTTCTTGAGGTTCATCAATAATTTTTCTTCCTGCATCTTCATTAAAACCATCCTCAAATGCTTAAAATTCTCTTCTTTAGATCTACTAAAAACTATATTATCATCAAGGTACACAATGACAAATTTACATGTGAATGGCTAAAGGTACACTTCATTCATAAAGCTATTGAACATGTTGGGAGCATTTATTAAGCCAAATGGCATTACCAACCATTCATACAAACTATCATTGGTTTTTAAAGTTGTTTTCCATTCATCCCCTTCTATAATTCTTATCTAATGATATCTAATTTTGAGATATATCTTAGAAAAGTATCTATTACCATAAGACAATCTAATAAATCATGAATTTTGGGTAAAATAAATCTATATCTTATTATGATTTTATTCATGGCTCTTGAATCCGTCCATATTCTCTAACCACCATATTTATTTGGAGCTAATAATTTAGGAACTACACATGGAATTAAACTTTGTCTCACCAACCCTTTATCCAACAATTCTTGCACCTGCATCTTAATCTCATGATTTTACTTAGGAGTCATTCTTTATGTAATCTTTTTAGGAAAATTAGCACCAAGAATTAGATCTATGTGATGACTTACACTCATTTTAGGAGGTAATTCATTTGGTAGATCATCTACTATAGTATCCATGAATTCAATTAACAAATATTTAATATCTAAAGTAAATTCATCAAGCTTAGTATCAGTGAGAACCATCTTAGGCTTACTAATAAGACAATATATCACATCTTCTTTATTTACTCGATGTAGAAACACTTTCTCACTGACTAGAAATACCTTTGTGTCCTATTTTAAAGATGCATCAGTCTCTTTGATAGGTATGATAACATGATTCTTACCATCCTTCATAAATATATAAATGTTGAGATTACCATCATGGATAACTTTTCCATCATATTTCCATGGTATTCCTAAGAGGATATGGTAAACATTCATTGGCATTATATCACATGTGATAGTATATTTGTAACTCCTAATCTAAAATTCTACATTACATTTTTCATTGACTATAATTTGATGACCCTTTTGAAGCCAAGAAACTTTGCATGGAGTAGGATGGCTCACCTTTTTCAATTTAAACTTGAATACCATTTATGTGGGCACCAATATATCAGTGTTTCCACTATCAATGATAACTTGGCAACATTTACCCTTGGCCTTACATGTAGTTTTAAAGAGTGTTTTCCTCTGAGGTGGCTCTTGAAGCTCTTTGGTTGGTTTTTAGCAAGATTATCTTCATTAATAGAGATTCTCCTTATTTTGGAGAATATTCTTGGATATGATTACTTATACTTTGTCCTTACTCTACTAGAGTAATATGAGAGATTCCTTGGCTGGTAGATGGATGTTCTAGACATTCATATGGTCTATGTCCATATTTTCCACATTTGAAACACCTACTACTGAATTCTCCACTTCTACCTCTATAGAAATGCCTTATCTATCTTAAAGGATACCTACCTCTTGAAGGTGATGTTTCTCTTTGAAAGATACTAGTTTATTTTTGATGATATTGTTGTTGGTTCCTTCCTTTTTGTTGTCCTCTACCCCTATAGGGTTTGATTCTTTATCTAGCATGTGAAGGCTGCTTTATTGCAAGATTTTCTTCTACTTTTAAGGCATATTTATTCCTCCTCATCTTATTTTGACATAATAAGAGTGATATAATATTGTATAAAAAACTTTAGATCATTCAAATATATTTATACCTTCCCCAAGTCTTCCTCTATGTGGCCGTCCCTTATAGTCAGCCTATAGAACTCCTATGTGTATTATTTTATCATCATGTCTTTTTGTTTTAGATTATAATTTTTTTTAAAAATGTTGGTTTGATTATACTTAGGAATGAATTTTCCTTTAAAAATTTACACCATTCTATCCTAACTAGTTATTTTTCCCTTTCCTTTCCTTCTCCTCTCTATTTCACCCCATCCCACCATAGGGAGGCATGGCCTTTCAATTTTGACACTATAAATTTCACTTTCTTTTCTTCTTAGATATTTTAATATTCAAAATATTTATATAAGTCATTAATCCAATAAGTTAAATATACAACACTCAAATTTATATAATACATAGTTATATCTACCTTTGGTTTGGAGGTTACTCCGACTATTGCCTTCACAAGCCTCTCTTTAGGTCTTTCTAACTCTAATGCCAATGGTTCTTATTCAGCTCTTTCATCTTCTCTATCACTAAAATATCCAATATCCACTCCTCTCATTTAAGTTAGTTTCATTGTATTCACTCTAGTGGTTAGACTTTTGATCTCTTAAATAAAAACTATATTGGTCACTTGTCTCCTTGCTCCTCTTTCTCTATCCCTTGTTGCCATTCTTTACCTTCTTGATCTAAACTTATACCTTTTATTATGCACAATATTATGATATGATACCAAATTTTATACACTCTTTATGTATTATCTTTAGACACTCAGCTAACCAACTTACTCAATATTGATTGTCTTAAAATTGAACTATTATGATAATCATGTACTCATAAGTCTTTGTGAATTTGAGGGACATGAAATTGAACTAAAGAAGATTATAAGGTTTAGGAAAAGTATTAGACAACCAGTAATTACCTTCTTAAATGACAAAACACACACACACACACACACACACACACACACACACACACACACACACACACACACACACACACACACACACACACACACACACACACACACACACACACACACACACACACACACACACACACACACACACACACACACACACACACACACACACACACACACACACACACACACGCATTCACACATGCACACACACACAAGTTTTATAAGATAATTTATTAAAATAATCTAATACCCTATTTTGACCTAGACACCTAATTAGTACTCAAATAGGTCAAATATCAAAATATTAATTTCCAAATATAATTGAAACTTATAACATATATTTTCATAAATTTCAAAGGTTATTAAACCTTTAATTGGATTTACAAGAAAAATTTAAGAATTTGGACAAATATCTCACTTTAGTGTCAAGAAAGCTCATAATTTTGAGTTTTAAGTCTATACAGTTAGCTAGTATGACGTCCATACACCTAAAAAATTCAAACCATTTTAATCTATTTATAAACTCTCTTTTAAATATTTTCACAATTTTTTTGAAATTTTCAAGGGTTAAAACTAATTTTATGACCCTTTTTGTTACCTCAACCTTGTAACTAGGGTTTTTTTGAACTTGCAGAACCCAAGAGCTATCTATTGATGGTTCATAGTGATTAAATATTATTTATTGAAAAAAATATTTGGATAAACATATATACTCCCATATCCAACCTTTAAAATACTTATATTGATACCATGTAAAATATTTATTGACAAACAAAGGATTGAGAATAAGGTTTTTATTGCAAAATAGGGTCTATGTAGAAGAAAAGAGGTCCATGTGACCTTAAATTAACTTTATTTCTTTGAATGAGATATAATAAAATCCAATATAGATATATAACAAATAAACACTCTTTACTCATAAAACACTCCTTTTCGTTGCACAAAGTATGCAAAATATAGACTTATATAGTCACAGACTGTCATACATGAACCTTCTCCATATTGTATCACCAGTATATGAGAAATTTCAAATCTTTTAATGATTTGTAAATCCTTGGAGACCTCATATAAGTATGATATATTTATTATCCTCTAATGATTCACTATTCCCATCAATAAATGTGAATTTGAAGTACAAAATTTTCTCTTTGACCTATCTAAAATGAGAAGATTCATAAAACAAACAAACTTATTTAAGTACACAATATTTAGAGATGATTTATGACTTTCCTATATTGTAACCTGACCCCATACTACATTTAATAAATTATATATCTAATGACACTCTCATTAATTTATAGAAGCATGTCCTTTACATATGATTTTACAACTTAAGTAATTTGAAAATTCAAATTTTGAATTTGGTGAGAAACCACCAATTAAGCTCTCTAAGCTAATTCATCATATCGTAAGCATGATTAATGAATAAAAAGGACTAAAATGAATCCTTTAAACCTTAAGACACCTATTAATACATAAGTACAATCTCAAACTAGTTCATATGCACGATGATCCTACATCACAACTTTTAAATGAACATATTCTTAGTATGGATTAAACTTTCATTGATGTTCTTTAGGAATAATTGCATGGACATTTATGGTTATAATATTAATATAAATAAAATAAGGAAAAAAATAAAAACTTAAACATAAAATATAAGAGGAAGACAATCCATGTGGTTTTGGATATAATTACACATATATTTGTAGTCATAATCTAACATATATAAATCTTAAATAAAGAAAGTAAATTAAAAAAGAATACATAAATTCATAAATCAACACAATCAATTGGAAACTGTTATGGTTTTTATGTATAATAACACATATGTTTGGAGCCATAATTTAAAATATAACAACATTAAAATCAATAAAATCAAATAAAAACTTAGATAAAAAATAATAAACCAAGATTGTTAATCTGCTAATGTTGTGATTATAGTTACAATTACACATATATGTAGTTGTAACCCATTAATTGAAATATTAAAATCATGAAACTTAGTACATTAGTTCAAAATTGGTGTGGTTTTAGGTACAATCACACTCACATTTGTAGTCATAATGTAATAGACAAAGTGTATGTCATGAAAATTAAACAAATACCTACTACATAAAATCTCAAATCAAAACTGTTTGTATTCCTTTGTTTTTATTCTATGAAATTTTACCTATATTATTGTAGCCATAACATGGTATCAACCATTACTACATTTCTATGTATAATTACCCAGATATTTATTTTCATATAACATAGTATACAAAAACCTAAAACAATAAAACTTATAATTAAGACTAGCAATCTATTATTGCTATGGGTTTAGGTGTGATCCGATGATATTTTTAGTTATAATGTATTATACAAAAACCTAATACATAAAATATTGAATTGAGGTTGTTAATCCGTCATTATTACATTCTAGGTACATGTTAGATATGTGTAGCCATAATTTAAGATACACAAAATTTATATATAAAACCTTAAATAAAAACTATTAATCTACTATTGTTAGTCATAACCTATCATATAGAAACATGGGTTATAAAATTTTAAATTAAAGATATCAATTAGTTATTATTGCAATTCTAGAATTACACATATTTTAGTCATAAGATATAACATAGTTTACAAAAACCTTTTAACCACATTCCATATTAATTTGATATAATCCATTTTATAATAAGTTGATTCTTTTGTATGATAGAAAACATTATTAGAATGGAAACAACTGAAGATCACTTGGGGTGATCTGTTGCATCACATCCTTTCTCACTTAGAATTCATGTTTATGTTTCAATATTATGTGATCTCTAAAAGATGGAGATTTCTACATACTCAACTCCTTGAACTTGAATTATTTCATGTTCTATTTTGGATATTGAACCTTATGAAGTTGAGGGTTATGAGGAGGTTAAATATAGTTTAAAATAAATAATTTCTAAGGTGTTTTTGATCCATATAGGTGATATTGACGGTTTTAATTTTGATAATGAAAATGATCTACAAATAGAATTTGGTATCGACATCTTATCGTTATGAATTGACTATGTGGCTCAACATAATGTAAAATGCCTTTCTATTAGATAATATAACAAAGAAAACAAATGTAGTTATGAATCTAATTAAGATGAGGTTTTTTTTACAGTTGATGTTTACACGTATCTCACATGGCTTAGTTTGCATTACTAAATTATTATAATCATTCCAGCTGATTTCTCAAGCTTCAACTCCCTCACTCTCTTGAGGCTCCTAATTAGTTTTAAAGATGACAAGTTATTAAAAAAAATTATATCAAATGTTTTTGAAATATATAGCTATGAAACTAATATTTTGGTTCTAATATACAAATAGGGGTGATTTGTTTTACCTAAACATAATATTATACAAAAAAAAATGCACATACAATAAATACCTAGGCAAGAAGATACACACAAAATAAAATGTGTTGATTAAATTATATTTCTATTTATAAACTATTCCAAAAATCCTTCCTAATAGTTTTTTTTGTCTTCTTTATTGTTATATTCTATTTTTCTTTTCTTATTTTGTTTTTTCTCTATTTGATTATGTTTTGTTCTATTTTGATTTTGTTACATCTATCGTTTGACTATTGTTTTATTTTTGTGTTTTACATATTATATTTTCACTATATTATTTGTTTTTATTCTTTTATTCTATTTTCCCCTCTCATTATCTAATAGTTGTAGTGCTCCCATATGTCATACATTCATTGAATTGTAAATATCATTTAATGTTCTAGATGGAATTATTGTTGGTTTTATATTTATAGATCCAATAAAGATTTCAAAAAGTCAGAGTTAGGCAAGAATTGATTTTTCCCACTCAAGAGTACATTTTTAACACTCCCTCTTAATATTGAGGTTGTTTCAATGTTCTAATTAATGTTTTCCACCTATAAAGATACTCTAGAGTTACCTTTAATTGATTCAAGAGATAATTTTGTATGTATTCATGGGTTGCTTTTCTATTGTCTCAAGAGTTGATTTTCTACTAACTCTGGAACTTCTAGTATGACTCTAGATATAAATTTTAATAGAATCCAAATTTGCCTATGTGACTCTAAAGCTACTTTTATATGGACTCTAGAGCTACCTATGACTTTGGAGTTCTTTTTTTATTGACTCTAGAGCTGCCTGTGTGCCTCTGAAGCTATTTGTGTGACTCCATAACTCAAGATTTACATGAATAAACACTATATAAATAGTTTTAATTAATTTATGACACCTAAATTATATCTTAGACATTCAAAAATTTATTTTTATAAATTCTTAATGAAAATACTAGTGAGTTTTCACTATAACTTACAAAACTTATGTTTAATCTCTCCACTTTCAACTAGTTCTCTTATAAAATTCTCTAATTTTTATGTGCTTGCTCCTTCTACGGAAGACATGATTATTTTATATATTAATGGAAGATAATTTATCATAAAATATTATTATTTCTCATTTTTATACTCATATAAATCTGATAAGATTCTTCTAATCCAAATAAATTGACATATTTCTGCCATGTACTTGGCTTTCACCATGGAGAGTGAAACAATTGGTTACTTCTTTGAATCCCATGAAATGGATACTAACACAATATTGAACATATGTCTAGATGTTATATTTAAATAACCAATATTTTTTCCCAATCATTATCTATGTAATTGACTAAATCAAAATTATTTGTAGTAGTATACAGAATTCCATGGCCTCTTTTACCATTAACATATCTAATAATCCTTTTCCCTACTTTTCAGTGTGTCTCTTTTTTAGTATTCATAAAAATAGATAATAAGATAATTGCATACATGATATCAAGTCTAATTGATGTCAATTACATTAAGCTTCCTACCAAGCTCTTGTACATAGTTGGATCCACATTATTACTGCATTTTTATTTAGTTAACTTCAGGCTGTTGCTACTAGTGTTGATATTTGTTTGTTGTTTAGCATTTTAAATATCACTAAAATTTAATTTTAATACTTAGATTGGGACACAAAAATACCATCATGTATTTTTTTAATCTCAATTCTATGAACATACTTCAACATTCCTCAATAATTCATTTCAAATTCTTTGTTCATTATTTTTTTAAACTCTTAAATAGACCAATTTTTATTTTTAGTAAAGATAAAATCATCTATGTATAATACAACAATAAAAATTTTAAATTCATTACTTTATTTGATGTAAAAATTTGAATCACTACTACTCATATTAAATCCATTTCTCAACAAATATGAATTTATGTAGTTGTACCATGCCATTCATGCTTGTTTGATCCCATAAAGTGTCTTATTCATATTGTACACCTTATTCTCATGTCATATAATATCATAATTGGTAAGTTGTACTATGTACCATTATTTTTCTAAAATTCCATTTAGGAAGGTTGATTTGATATCCACCTGATGCACCTTCCACTTTTATTGGGTTGTTATTGATATAATATTTTGTACAGTTTCCATCCTTTCTAAGGGAGAAAATGTTTCATTATAATTTCATCTAGGATATCACTTTTAGCCTTTTACAACTAGTCTTGACTTGTGTCTCTCAATATTTTCTTTTTCTATGGTTTTAGTTTTGTAAACCCACATGATACCTATGATCTCATTTCTTACTAGAGGGTTAGCTAACTCCTATGTATTATTTTTCTCAATTGCATGTATTTCCTCATTCATGGATTCACACTATTTTTTTTCCTTAATTATTTGTTCAATATCGTCATTTTCATACCTTGATTGTTCATAAATGTTCTGAGGTATCCTTATTTTTTGTGAGTTCTAACTTGTAGATGATGAAGCAAATCCTTGAGTTGTACCTTATTCTCCATTATGTCTATTTCTACTTGAGTAATCAATCCTCTGAGAAATAGGAATCTAGATAGGTATAGAAGTGGATGTACCACTTTCTAGTCCACTCTTGAGTGTGTGTCCAGTTATCCTTGTTTGTTATTTGTTGTTTTTCATCTTTATCATCTCATGTTGAATCCTCTATGAATTTACCATCCATGTTGATTATAAATTCCTTTGTGACTAGATTTTACATCATGTAAGCTTTTGATTTCTCATTATATCCTATGAAGATGTTTTTTCCTCCTTTGTTATTTTTTTTAGGAACATGTTTATAGGACATGTATCCAAAAACTCTTAAGTGTTCAACAATTTTGTTTTTTAATAATCCATGCCTCTTAAGGAATCATGTCACGATCACTTTTTGTGAGACACCTATTCATCAAATAGACTATTTTTACTACAGTTTCAACCCACTATTCAAATGACAATCCCTTAGCCTTTCTCATGCTTCTTGTCATCTCTTGAATAGTCTTTTTTTCCCTCTCTATTACACCATTTTTATTTAGTGTATATCTTGTATTAAATTATTTATTTATCCTATTATCCTTACAAAAGTTTACAAATGAATTTTAAATGTATTCTTCCCATATTTTTGTTTTTAATATCTTTATATAATGACCACTCTACTTTTCATACATGGAATTGAAATGATTGAATATATAAAATGTCTTAGATTTATGTTTTATGAAGTAACCCCATCTCTTCCTAATGAAATTATTTATGAATTGAATGAAATATTAATTTTTGGATAGAGAGGGGTTTTTTATGGAATCACATAAATTTAAATGAATCTTCTTAAGAAGATCCTTTGCTCTCCATGACTTATTTGAGGGAAAGGTATTTATATGTTGTTTCCCTAATATGCAGCCCTCATAATGTTTATTAGGTTGTTAAATTAAAATTAGACCTCTTACTATTTGTTTATTATATATAAGATTCAACCCATTCAAACTCAAATGACCATATCTCAGGATCTTGAGATTATATTGATCCACTACAACTATTTTAAATCTTACATACAATTCATTTTACATTATCAAGGGAAACATTATGTTATTGGTCATTTTTATGGTTGTTATATGTATATTGCTAAAAGTTATATCATATATCATGAATTCTCCATTCTCAAATTTAAATCGATATCCCTTATGGACTAACTATAATGCTGATGAAGTTATGCTTTAACCCTGACATATAGTAGATGCCTTGAATCTACCTCTTCTCACCTTATTTGGTGTGAATGGAGATATTTATGTTTCCTATAATGGGCACCTTTTAATTATTTCCCATTTTAACTTCTAATTTTACTCATTCATCTATGTTATTAAACATTTCCTTCCATACACTCATGTTTTTTGAAGCCATTATCTAAATACCATATTTCATTGTTGTTTTCCTTATTTATGTTGTAAGTGATAAGAAAAATTGTCACATGTTTCATTCCTATCATTTTAATCTTCCTTTGATTTATAAAAACTTACATTTTATCTATTCATGTCCTATTCCTTTTTCCTACATTCACTTGCATAGTGTCCATATTTTTTGAAATAATAACATTAGTTATTAGATCTATCATACCTTTATGAAGGACCCCATATATAAGTCTTGCTTCTCCTTCTTATTCCTCTTCCTTGTGATTATAAATGGTTATGCCTTTCTCCTTCTTATCCATTTCAAAATATTCCTCTTACTCTATAGTTATCTCCTCTCCCCTCATCTATCACATTCAAATTATATTTGAAGGATTGTTCATTAGAAAAGTTGGTTTCCATATTCAACCGATATTCATAGGTTGTCAAGGAACACATCATCTCATCAATAGTCATTTATTTTAATTCCTTAGAATTTTTTATTAGTAGCATAATAGGATCAAACTTCATTGGAAGACTCCTTATGACCTTCTCTATTATCCTATGGTTCTTAATAACATCTTCATTAGTCTTTATATGATTAACTATGATCATAGTTATAGTAAATAAATCATTAATGTACTTGTATTTTCTCATTTTTAGGGTCTCAAAATCTCTCATGAATAGATATAACTTAACCAAATTTATTTTATCACTTCCTTGGTATGCATTTTATAAGATATTCCATGCTTTCTTTGAATTATTAGCTAATGTTATCCTTGGGAAGATTGAATCACTCTATTCCATTTAAATGTAGCTCAATTCCTTTGCATCTTTCTTCCTATTCTCATTTAACAAGCTCCTTTGTGCTTTTGTGAGGGCATTAAATACAGCGTGGTTATATCTAAATTCATATTATATTCAAAATGTAAGACAAGAATGTCAAGTCAAACATTTAAAAAAAAACATATATGAAAGTATGTAAAATGTTCGATGTAAGATAAGTGAAGTCCACAAAAAAAAAAAAAAAAGAACATGATGGTTAAACAAAAATATCTAAAGAATGACAACTAAAACTTAGTTACTAAAATAAAATGTGATGTAAGAAAGCAAAAGCACCTAAATACATAGCAAGGATGACAATGAGATGGTATGGAAATCAAAGGTGATGGATGTTTATGAGTAATTACTAGTTAGATTCCTCAATTCTTACCTAAAAATCACAAATTAAAATCCAAGTGGAATCAAAATGATAAAAATGTGGTCAAAGATGTGATCAAGAATGTGATAATCTAAAATCAATACCCAAAAAGGTATATCAGAAAAGATATGATGTAAATAAGGAATGTAAAAAACCACATGGGTGATTTATAAATCATTAGCAAGAATGAGACACTTTAGATAAGTGGGTAAGGATAATAACTATCAACATCAAGGACCTATGACACTTAAAATAGTGAACACAAAGTTTGGAATAATAAGTTAAGTACATTAATCATCCCAAAAAGGCTATATACATGAAACTAAAATGATCATATCTTCTCATAACATGTTCCCCACTTGTCATGACCCATTACAGATTCATTGGCCTATTGTGAAGATTGGGTAATTATGTGAGAAAGTAGGTGGCACTAAAATGTAAGAAGATATAATTATGTAATGATATAATACCTCCTAACTCAATCTAATATCTTAATTCAACCTGATGTACCTCAGTTATATCATGAGGCCAATTGTGGAGTTTGAGCTTCAACTATGATAGGAGATGTGCCAAAACAATATCACATCTTTTAATGTGATCTGAATTTTAAGATATAATTTTTCTTTTGATCTTATTTTGATAGTAATTATTTTGAATTTTTATATTCCTCCATCTATGGATTTAGAAAACCAAACTTAGATGAAATAAATAGCTAACACAAGAGAGCTTATGCTTGGATACTAGAAGGGGGAACGCAAATACCATGGTGCTTAAAGACTACTAAACTTACCCCATGTGTAGGTGTGTAATCTCAAAACTAACCTACATATTCCTCAAGTGAAAGGAAAGAAGGGAGATATGGGGATTGTATAAGATCCATCCATGTAATAAAAATGAAACAATGATGAATATGATTATATTTGATAACAAGGAGGGGAAATAATTAATTACAAGGGATAGGGATATGTTATTATATTCATGTGACTAAGGAAGTCTTACTAACCTACAAGGGATCTAGCACAAGCATTGGTGAATGTAGTAGTCATCCCAAAATAAAGGGGAAGGGAAATAATGACCAAAGAATCATAATGAGACTAAAGAAAAAATGATAAAAATGTGATAAATGAGATATTAAGGAAAAATAGAGGTGTTACCTAAGAAACACAAGCTAAAAAAATCCCAAAGTAAAAATACCAAAGAACCAAAAAGAAAATAATGGTGTAAGTAAAATGATATAAAACCTAAAGATGGTATCTAAGATCTTCAAGGGATGCAAAGTTTGAAATTAAAAGTACCAAATAACTAAAAAGAAAATAAATCATTTAAGTAAAATGATATGAAATCCACCTAAAATCCTTAGGTGAATCTAAGGTTGACTATAAAAATACTCAAAGAATTAAAAAGGAATCAATGATGTAAAAAATCATCCTAAAAGAAGGGGAAGTAACTAAAATGTTAAAAATAAAAGAAACATGAGATATAATAAAATAAAAATATATGTTAATGACCATATTGAAGAAGAGCATGCGAAATGCAAGAATATGTGTCTTGTAAAGTTGAAGCTGAATTTGTTTATTTGTAAGATGTGAAAGGTTTTTACTTACTACCTCATTTTAAGGATGAGAGATAATTAAACAAATAAAATGGGAATGGGCATTGAAATATGCTACCAAGGCATGCGTAAAACATAATGTGGGAATCACAATATGCCTTAAAGGATTAAATATGGGCATTTTAAGGTGATCCAACATGTTTAGTAAGAAAAGGATGACGTCACATGATGCCCTAAAATGTGTGTAATAAGAGGATAGGCATCATAATATGACCTAACCTATGAGATATAGGTGGATTGGATCTAACCTCAAGATTAGAAAACCTAGGAATGATGTGAAAAATTGTACAAATCAATATTACAATAAGAAATGTGGCATTTAAGGAAATGTTAAGATATTTAGGAGGTGATAGAAAATTGTGATGTATAGTTTTGGCTAGTATAATATATTTTGAATAAGAGTAAAAAGAATTATATCATCTAGGTCAATGTAGTATAATGAAGTATGAATATAATTAATTATGTCATCTAGCTTAATACAATGTAATAAGATAGGACTGAAATGACTTGTATTGGCTAGGGTGACACAATTTAAAAAAATAGCACTAAATTCAATTGTATGAAATAGGTAAATATAATCTAATAAAAAATATTGAAATTGATTATATCAATCAGGTTAATAGAATTTTGTGAAATAAATTAAACTATATCGAAACATTCTAGGTCATGGTTAGTGTAGTTGGTTGGAGGAAAAGGAATAATATTAACATATTTTGGGTCATGGCTGATGTATTTGACTATATATGGTGAAACTAAATGGTATCGAGATATATAAAATTGTTATAAAGAAATGATTTTGATGTTTATTTGGGAGAGTTTGAAGTAGGATAATTATGAATGTTCATATAAGCTCAAGGGTTAGAATCACATATAAAATGTAGTGTGGTAGGCATTTGGATTGTGTTCTTCATAAAATAATGAGTTAAAAAAATTGGTTGAATGTGAATAGAGGTTTGATGAGTCATTATTATAAGGCATTCCAATGGAAAGGTATAAGGTGAATAAACATCAAGAAAACCATGTTCATCATTGATTATTTTTTGGTAGGTATGGGAAAAATATAAGAGGGATTTCTATCCATGTCATAGCCATTATCGATGGGAACATTTGTTATCATGATAGGGTATTCACCTCATAATAATCATCATCATATGTGGAAAAATCATGATATTTATTTTCAACAATATGAGAATTTGTGAAGGTGGGGTAGAAGGATCTTCATCATAAATTGAAGGAACTTAAGTATGAACATTGGGATCTTTACCTTGGTAATAAGGATCACCATGGTCATAAAAGAGAAGATCCTCATGGGAATTTTTTCCAATTCTAGATGTGTCAAAATTGATATCATTAAGATCCTCATAAGGATATTCATCAACTAGAGGGTCATATTGATAATATTTTCTCTCACTAGAATGATCATCATAGATGGGAAGAGTATCATTAGGATTCTTAGCCATGAAAAAAGGTATAGGATAGTTACACCATGAAGAGTTGCCTAGAATGGTGGTCATGAAAAATTGATGTGAAAATTATTAGATTTAATAAATTGATAATATTGGGTTTTACAATATAGTTAGTTACTAATTCTATAAAAATGGACTACATTGGCTAGACTGATATCATCATCTATAAAAATATATGGTGTTATTTTGGTTAATGCAGTCTGTTATAAAATAATATTATAAAAATTTATCTAATACAATTTTGAAAAAACATGGCACTAATGGTAGATATGAAAAATGATAGAATGGTATTGGGTTGGTTGATACCATTAGTAGATAGATAGAAAATTCTATCGGGTTAGTTGATGTAGTTTCCTAAAGGATTGAAATATTTTTCACTACGAATATAGAAATAAAAACATTAATTTGATCCAACCAAAGGTGGATTAAATTTTACTATGAGTTCACCAGAATTCATGCAAGGTCAAGGACTAATGTATAATTGTCTTGTCTTAATAGACTTGGACTCAAATAAGGTCAATCAAATAAAGCCTACTATACTTAGTTTTTTTGGGTAATGACTAGTAAATTTATTATATCTATCATAGGGTTGCCTATGTTATAAATGTCAAAAGGAAAGGGTTATAAATCCTAAGCCTATGACATAAGGATGCGTCACTCACTAGACCTATATGAAAGTAAATGTGCAAGTAAATTAAAGTAAGTGGAAGGGTTAGAATGATCATAAAATGTAAGGTTCCATGGTCAACTAAATGGGGGACTAGGAAACCTATAGTGGAATATGAAAAGTCAAAGCAATATTATGGATATACCATCCTATTCATTGTAGAAAATAATAAATATAAAAACATTCATTCACTAATAAATGAACAACATATATCTATTAATTAAATAAATGAAAGATTATAAGGTTAAAAATACTTATCTTAGAGTGGACCCATTGAGCATCAATCACCCCCTTGGCTCAAGTGGAGTTTTACAAGAGATGTTTTGGGTTGAATAATTAAAATGGTTGGATAAATACCTAAGATATATTTATCTATAAACCTGCATTGACTCCTCCTATGGAGTTTCAAATACACTACAAGACAAACTTCCTAAAGATAAGGTTCTAAAACAAACTCCTCAAAATATGAGTTAGGGAATAATTATGAGCTAAAGTAGAGCAAATAAAGTGCATATAGATGTGTTGGAATAAAATATGAACCCTGTGTATACAAATAAAATATATAAATAAAAATTTAAACATTGAGCTCATGATATCATCCCATATTTTACAATTTAAAGTAGTCCATTGGCACATAATGGTATCAGTCAAATTGATACAATATAGATGTCAGAAGATAAGATCATAACTACATTAGGTTTGTTGATACATTACAAGAAAGGTAAAAGGCACTAAACATATGGTATCATCTAGATGATGCCATATTATATATGGAAGCTAACACAACTGAATAAGGACAAGATGAAAGAGTAAGCTAGCAAGACATCATGAGGAAGCCAAATTGATAGTAAGAATTGTGTAATCATGATATAATAGTAACATTTCTCATAAATCACCTTGAAACTTTCCCACCCATTTCTTGGTGCACCCTTTAAGGCCTATTATTAATGATATCAATGTTCAACAAGTCATTTTAATAGAAAGCATTAGTAGATGATAAAGTGAAAAATATTGTGTGTATATAGTGTCGATATTGAGACCTTGAGTATGTAATCTCTTAAAATCCATAGGTAGCATTACTTATTTAAAAAATAAAACAACTAACCTATGTAGAGTTATATGCCTCCAAGGTGTTATCTACCACATGAATCCTCTTATTACCCTTTTTAAACTTTGTCAAATATAAATAACAATCCCCTTCATCATAAAACAAAAATCATAAGCCTCTCCATAACCAGAATCTAAAATATGATGCTAATCCAATGGCCTTAAATTTTTTTCACAAATTCTTATGAAAATTATGTCCATATTGAGACCTTGAGTCTATAATCATTTAAAAAATAAAAAAACTAAATTGTATATAGCTATGTGCCTCTAAGGTATGATCAAACACATCCATCCTCTAGTTATGCCTCTTGCAATCTTCCAAATAACAATAACAACCCCCCTTCATCATTAAAATAAAACTTATAATCCTCTTGAAAACCAACATCTAGAATAATATGACAATCCAATGGCCTTAAATTATTGTCACAAATTTTTGAAAATAGGTTCATCATGATACTTTGAGCTTGTAATCCTGTGGAATCCCTAGGTTGACCTCATTCAATTTTCTCTCCTATATTTTCTCAATGGGATAAATGACCCTCTTTGATTCCCTATGAGACCCCACAATATTGTTTTATGCCATTACCATTTGATTTATCTCATATATCTCCATCTTGTTTGTGATTATAGTATTCACCAACATCTTCATGTAGCCACCATGTCAACATAGTGATTGGTTTGCTCTACCAACTTCTACATGAACATACTCTCAATATGCATTGAATATGTTGTTGATGTGCGTTAGGAACAATTTCACAGATAATTATGGTTATAATATTAATATAGATAAATATAAAATAAAGTAATAACACAGATAAAACCTTGAACATACAATCTAAGAGGAAGACAATCCATGTGGTTTTGCATATAATTACACATGTATTTGTGGTCATAATCTAAGATACATAAGTCTCAAATAAAGTAAATAAAAATAGAATACATAAATTCATAAATCAACACAATAAATTCACCATTATTTATGTTTTTAGTTACAATTAAACATATTTTTGTATCCATAATTTAATATATAACAACATTGAAATCAATAAAATCTAACTGAAATTTAGATCAAAAAATAATAAATCAAGACTATCAATCTATTATTGTTGTGGCTTGAGTTACAATTACACATATTTGTATTTTGTAACCAAGGAATTCAAATATTAAAATCCTAATTTTGAGTGCATCAATTCACCATTGGTGTGGTTTTAGGTACAATCACATTAAAATTTGTAGTTGGAACCAAGGACTTCAAATATTAAAACCCTAAATTTGAGTACATCAATTCAACATTGGTGTGGTTTTAGGTACTATCACACTCCCATTTGTAGTCATAATCTAATAGAAAAAAATTGTCATGAAAATTAAAAAAATACCTACGACATAAAATCTTAAATCTAAACTATCCATATGCCTTTATTGTAGTTCTAGGAACTATTACATGGATACTTGTATCCATGACCTAGTATCCACCATGACTACATTTCTAAGTATAATTACCTAGATATTTGCTATCAAATAACTTAGTATAAAAAAACCTAGAACATCAAAACTTATAATTAATATTATCAATTCAGTATTGTTATGGGTTTAAGTATAATTGGATATATATATATATATATATATATGTATATATATATCTATATGTGTATATATATATGTATATATACACACATATATCTGTATATATATATATATATATGTATGTATATATATATCTGTATGTATATATATATGTATGTATGTATGTATATATATATGTATACATGTATATATATACATATATTAATGTATATGTATATACATATATATATATATATATACATATATATATATATATACATATACATATACATACACACACACATATGTATATGTATATGTATATATGTATATGTATATGTTGTATATATATGTATATATATTATAACATAATATATACATATATACATATACATATACATACATACATATATACATATACATACATATATATATATGTATATATATATATATATATATATGTATATGTATATGTTGTATGTATATGTATATATATTATAACATAAAACATAAAATATTGAATTAAGGTTGTCAATCCATCATTGTTACATTCTAAGTATAAGTACATAGATATTTGTAGTCATAATTTAATATACACAAACTTTGTATATAAAACCTTAAATCAAAACTATCAATCTACTATTGTTAGTCATAACCTAGTATATAAAAACATGTGTTATAAAATTTTAAATCAAGACTATCAATTAGATATTATTGCAGTTCTATAATTACATACATTTTTAGTCTTAATTTATATCCTAGTTTACAAAAACCTTTCAACCACTTTCCTTGTTAATTTGATATAAGCCATTCTCTAATATGTTACTTATTTTATATGATAGAAAACATTGCTAGAATAACAAAAACTAAAGATTACTTGGGGTCATTGTCAAATGAGATGTTGTGTCACATCCTTTCTCACTTAGAATTCAAGTTGTTTAATATTATGTGATCTCTAAAATATGGAGATTTATACATACACAACTACATGAATTTGAATTTGTTTCATTTCTCTTTTGGATATTGAACTTATGACGTTGAGGATCCTAAGGAGGACAAATAGAGTTTAAAACAAATAATTTTCAAGTTGTTGAGCCATAAAGGTAATATTGAAGGTTTTAATTTTTATATTTAAAGTGAGCTCAAAATGGAATCTGGTCTCAACAACTTGTCATTATGAATTGACAAATTAGCTAATCATAATTTAAAACCTCTTTATATTAGATAATATAGTAAAGAAAATAAATTTAGCGATGAATAAAATTACGATGAGGTGCCTTATATAGTTTTTGTTTTCACCTCTATCACATAGCTTATCTAACACATTAATATAGTATTACAATCATTCCAATTGATTTCTCAGGATTCCACTCCCTCACTCTCTAGAGGATCCTCATTAATTTTAAAGAGGACAAGTTGTTAGAAAATTTGATATCAAAGTTTTTGAAATATATAGCTCTGAAACCAATATGTTGGTGTTAATATGTAAACAAGGGTGATATGTTTTAACTAAAACACAATTATATAAAAAATAAAATTTGACATACAAGAAATAGCAAGGCAAGAAGATAAACATAAAATAAAATATATATTAAAATATTCATGTTACATAGTGAATGATGAAGAGAGAAGAAGACTGTGTTATAAGATTGTAAGTCAAATTATATATTAATTAAATTATATTTTTATTTATAGATTATTATAAAAATCCTTCCTAACAGTTGTTGTTGTCTTCTTTATTGTTAAATTATACTACTCTATTCTTTTTCTATTATTGATCTATATCTATTTTGTTCTATTTTTATTTTTTTGCATTTTTCTTCTGACTATTGTTGTCTTTTTTTGTTCTCTATATTATATTTTCCTTTTAATTTGTGTTGTTCTTGTTCTATTCTATTTTTCTATCTAATTCTCTGATAGTTTTCAAATTCATAAAATTTTGTGATCCCATCTATCATACATTCATTGAATTACAAATACAATTTTAATTTTTAGATGGAATATTTATGTTTAAACCTAAATTTGGATATGAGGATATCCTACCTTGGTGGTATAGTGCACAAAGGTGATAATTAGATATATAATAGGCTAATTAAATACTAAACTCAAATATAAGCACACTTTAAATTTATTATGTTGAGTATAGGCTAAATATAGAAAGTACAACTAAGTTATGCATAGAAGTGACAAAAAGTTAATATAATTAGTTGATTTTAATGCTAACATAGTGTTGGATTTGGAACACATAGAAAGCAAGCAAGAAGGATATTTTAAAACAATCATCATATTCTATATTTGAGACTTCTTACACTCTGGATGCTAGCATCAACCTTGGATGATTATGTCAATGCTACTATCTAGGTTCGACATAAGTGTCATATATGGAATACCTATTGACAAATAATACAACCACCTAAGTGCTTATGGGTTTGACTTCACCTTTGCTCTGGTACATTCAAATTTGGGCCATGGACTATCACTCCTAATGAACTTGTAAAACCCTAGTTCTTCATCTTCATAATGACCTTGGGGAAAATGGGTTAGTGTTCACACAATGTTAAGATGAACCTAAATACATTGTTATCATTTGGCACTATCTACATAGCCAATACTCCATAAGAGGGCCTCATAGTCATATAGTTTTACTTTAAATGTTGGATTGTGTGTGAATCATGAAATATGTGTAAAATAAGTACAAAAGTGACCTATCTTGTAACTTGTAAAATCTAGATATTGGGTTACTCCTTTAGTAATTCAGATGATGTTTTATATCTATGATTGATATGCAAACAGTGAATATTTTTTCAATTGAATGTTTGATAAAGTGATTTTGGTAAGTTTCCTTAGTCTATTTTGGTATTTTCTAGGTAATTAAAGAATAAGGGTTGATCTTATATTTTGTATTCATATTAAATGTCACTTGAGTGCAATGAGTGTGACTTAAGACCACCCATACCTAGTTTATCCCTAGACCTATCTTAGGGCCTCTTTCCACACTTATCTAATTTCTATTTAGACCTTTACACATCTATAGACATCTAAAATTTAGTATTAGACCCTCCCCTAGGGATCCAAACCCATAGTGCCTCAGGTTATACCACCTATACACTAGCATGATACTTTGGACACTAGCTCCCCATGCTATTGCCCTACTTTTAATGTTATTATCCTTTACCTGATTTTAACCCCAATGGACATATTTTAAATTCCTAAGACACTTGGGGTCAACCTATACTTATTTAAAAACCCATATAAGCATTGGATTAATATATATGCATTAATTTTAGCCCTATATCCACTATATGGAAATCAAATGCAAAATACACAAACAAGCTTATAACAAATTGTGCACAATCAAGGTTATTGATCCCTATTCTTCCCTACTTCTATATATAATCATCTACATCCATCCTAAGCCTAGAATACATATATTTATAGTCTCAAGCATCATTCAAATAACTCATGTTAAAATTCATACTAGCATTAAATTTCACTTGTGTTAAGCACTTAGGTGAGATAAATACATAGAACATGATCCCTCCTCAAAGTATTGGTATATAAGCAACTCTCAACACAATGGGGTATTGAGTATGTCTACCCTACCTAACTAACATCATATTTTTTCTTCTTGTGTCACTCAAATACCATAACAACATAGAGGTCTAGGGTTTCCTCTTAAATTAGTCAAAATAGTGCATATATAGTAAATTAGAGCTCATCCACATAGGTACATGCAGGTTAGACCTACATGGAGGTACACCCAAAAGATTAGATAGTTCTCACACAAAGGATGTTACCACTAAAATTAAGATACTAATTCCCTAGTGATACTATCCAAGGTATAGTGCTATTGTATAGGAGGGATTTTGAAACCTATACCCTATTTATGACACTCGAATATGATTCCTCACAAGTTTTTAGCCTATAGATCATTCATCTCAGTCAATTGATAGTTAAATACCTATTTGTGTCATTTTTTACTATTTTTGGAAATATTAGATTAAGTTAATTATTATGAAAATCAATGGTTGTATTTATTACATGTCTCTTCCCTATTTAATGTATTCAGACCTTTTAACAACCTAAGACTTACACTCTATAAAACCTTAAAATTTTAAATCATATTTATATCAATCCCTTTAGAGTAATAAATCACATTAAAGCACTTAGTCTGACCATTAGGATATGTTTCATTTACAAATTTGATAACTTTAGGGCACTAAACACTTATGTCAATTCAAGACACTAATGCCAATGTTAATGTCTATCCCTAATGTTAGTGTGCAAGGAGAAAAAAGTATATAAAAGTTTAAAAATTAAAAACATGGAAGATATATACATTTCAAGCATTCAATTTAAGATAAAAGGCCTCGATCATCAATATAAAACTGGTCAAACTAAGAGATATAGGCTAAGGGGCATAAGATAAAGTAGATGCGAGAATTGTAGAAGAAAGGAATGTCTAAAATTGAGAGGAACAACCAAGGTTTGAGTTTTCCAAGTGTATACGATTGAGTTACTATATAATCCATATATATCATCTACATTAATCCCCTTTAATTTATAATTAAATTTCTAGTTTAAAGGAGAATAATGCGTACTTAAGTGTGTAGAACACACCTTATCTTTGCATGTACCCAACATGGGTGTTTTATTGGTGACTAACATGCAATTAAGAGTATGTTGTAGTATATAATTAGTGCATATAATATGGGATTGAAACTACTTGAAATAAATTGAACTTGAAATAACAGGTTTTAGGAGTACACCATGTGTTGATATAACCACTAGCTTATTGGCAAGTTGATTTGAAAAATATGTATCATTATAAGTCTCTAAAAATGAGATTAGGATGAATACTAATAAATTTTGAAAGTACATATATCCAAAGAGATAAAGAGAGAGATTAAAAGAACATGCCCCTAAACTTAGATCAAAAGTGGTTTGTCACCTGCCTATTGAGATTAGCTGAACTATGAAATCTAATCATACTTATAACCTAGTGAGGTTGGATGATACAATTAAATTCAAGTTGAAAAACTTAGAAAGATTAAGTGATTTAATAACCTCAACCATACCAAAATGAGAACCAACTACTACAATATATTGGCTCAATAAAGTCCATAAACGTCTATGGGGTATCAGTATTAAATAGTCTATGATGTGGTAATAGTCCATAAAAGAGTTTTATAACATAAAAATGATTTGGATTTTAAAATATCAGGCACAAATTATATATCATATGCACCTTAGATATGTCTCATACTAGAACTGTGTATAATAATGGTACCAATGTATATAATTCTACCATAATTATGAATCTAAATAATATAGTTGTGTGTTTTGGCCAATTTAGAAATTTGTGTAAGTATGGAGAACATGATTCCAAAGCATGCCGCTTGATTTACAATTTTGGGAATAATTGGGGTTTTATTCCTAATTTAGTTAAAGGGTCTCGATTGATAAATCAATAAATAATATGTGGTAAATAAGATATTAATTTATAAAATTTATTGGTAATTAGAGATTTTCTAAAAATAGTAATAAGAGGGAGAAAATAAGACTCAGCTTAAACTATGTTGATCTAACTAAGATAAGATAAGATATTAACTATGCAAGATTGGGATACTATCAAAAATAGGATTCTAACTTTAATTTTTTGATTGGATAGGAGTGTCAAAAGTGGATAGGAGTGGCACTGACACTATAGTCCTTATCCAACATTATTGTCCTAAGGATCTGAGCTTTTTGGGTTTTATATGGTAGGTTTGTGTGACCTTGTCGCTAAAGTTTTGGAAGCTAGAAGTCTATAGATCTACTGGTAGATTAGATTTTTATTCAAATCCTATCTTCCATTATACTTTGATAAATTTTAAATAAGAGTGGGGGTTAGTGTGTGTAAGATTCAATAGATGTGGATTCACACCCCTTGTGTGGGCATGTTACCTACATACCACTACTCTAAAGAGGGATCAAGCCATATCTAGTTCTCCCTTTGAAAGTGCTTGGTGCAATTATGATATGAGAATTCAAGGAAGTGCTAAATTGGGTGTGATTGAGATGACTAGGGACTGGTGTAAGGATTTTAATAAGCTGGAAATAGTATTGGATGGCTATATGCAGAGAATATGGAAATGTGCTTGAGTTTTTTTTTCTTGTATTCTTTTTTGCTTTGTGATATTTGCGAACCCTTTCCAAATGATCTTTGAATGGGATTTTATAGGGATCTATTGGTCATGGATTAAATTTTATCATGTTCGGCGAACAAGGATAAGGATGGGAAATTAGAAGGAATTGACTGTTAGGGCCAAAAATGAGCTTGGAAAATGGCACCAAAACCAAACAAGAGTGGCATTGGTGCTATAGTCCTAGTGTGGCACTATTGTCTTGGGTAGATGGGACCTAGGGGATGGATTGGCTATGAAAAGATGGTTTTAGCTTAGTTGGGATCAAGTCTATAAGGATAAAAATGATTGAGAATTATTAAAAATAAATCTATGAGGTTTATAAGAATAAGCAAGAGGGATCTATGGATTGGGAGTCATAAGCCACACTCAAGTTACCAATTTTACATTTTTATATGACTATATTTGGCTCCCCTTTATTTTAGTGATGCAACTAAGTGAAATACAAGGATAAAGGAAAAAGAGAAAGCATACCTAAACTTACTTATAAGGGTGAATCTCATGATGTTATTGTGATGTTGGGTGTGCATAGAGAACACACTATGAAGTGTGAATCTGTAATATAAAACAAAGAGTAGATCAATTTTTATTAGATATGCTATATCTAAAATAAGAATGTATAAACATGGGTAAGAGAAAGAAAGAAAAAGGAATGAATATACCTCACCATGTATGTAGACTAGTATAAAACTTGTTGTGATGCTGAGTAATGCTGGATGATATTATACCAAGAGTAATATCATGAATAGAGCTAAGTGCTAAATTCCCTAGAAAGTGGCTCAAGAATGCAAAGGTTGGCCCTTTGGATCCATCATCACCTAAAAAGTGAAGATATATTATCATGTGTGTGTTGATATATGTTTGGACTATGAGTCTAATCCATTTGAATAGGTGGCTCAAGAATACAAAGGCTAGCTAGACCTTTGGCTCCATCATTACCCCATGAAATGAAGCTTATAAATTGACACCAGTATGAAATGTGTGTCATATGAGATGGCTCTTGAAGCCCATGAATGTACTATAATCTAAAAATGTTAGTGTGGATATCCGAATGCATGCTAGAAACAAGGCCACTCTTGGCCACTCCAAAAGATGGAAGCTAGGCTTATATGAAAGCCACTCTAAAACTAAGAATCTAGCTTATGTGAAAGCCACTCAAGAACTCAAGAACTTAGGAATGTGGAGGATAGGCTTGTATGAAAGACACTCCAAAATGATGCTAACCACCTGTAGATAGAATAAGGCATGTAACTACTAAGAATGTTTGGGTAATGTTGAACATAGATAGAAAAGAAAATAAATGTGTCATGCACATTACCCCCAATCACTAGTGTTTAGAACATAAACTATGATCTAGAAGTTATACCAATTGTCATATCTAAAACTAGAAGTGAGAGCCATCATACCACACCTAATTCCCCCTATATCTAGATTCTCTAAGCAAAAGGTGTACTAAAACTATTGATTCTAAATTGGTTTAGCTATGTAAATCTGTAGTTGAACCTACTTTTTTGCCTGATTCTAGAAATTTTGGTTTTTTCATTATTTAGATAGGAGCATTAGAAATAGATAGTATGACCACCAACATTGTAGTATAACTTGGGCACTATTATCCTAGGCTAAATTTGATGACTGTTCTAGATTATTGATTATTTGGCTAGTCTATTTTTCTAGTTTGGTGTTTGGTTGCTATTCTAGGTGTTTTGAAACTAATTTTTTGACCATTAAGAGCTTTGATCTCTATGACAAAGACCCCTATCCCCCCCTCTTTTGAGGGTAGGAGTGGAGATCCTACAGTGACTAACCTCAAAATACAGAGCCCTACAAGTGTGTTATGCTACAAAATATAGGATATAATAATGATTCTTGATAATAAATCTCAAGATGTAACATGGTTTGTATTTAGATATTGTTAGATCAACAGGGTTATGCCTAGATAGATATAACAATGTAAAAGCATATGCAATATACTAAACTAAAACTAGAAGTGTTAGTTGTTAGTTGGCAAGGAGGGATGGAGCATGATGTCCATCATGGCATCTAAGAAGTAAGATAATACATGATTTGGATCATGGCATTGCTAATAATTGAAATCAATTAAACAACAAGCACACAAGGTAAGAAGCATACAAGAGTAGCCAAGGGGTTGAGCAAACAAGGGACATGGGCACATGTCACTCAAGCTAGAAAGTAAGCATACAAGGCATGCTCAAATGCCACATAAACATATAGTTGAAACAAGCAAGTTGGTGTGAAAGAAAAAATCACAAAATATTACATGAATAGAAGTAAATGACATTGGCAAATGTCCTAGGGCACATATAGGAAACAAGCAAGAACTAGGAATGCAATCACATACAACTACATTAAGCAAAAAGATAAAGCATGTAAAGACTATAAAATACAAGCATATCTAAATAATCAAAGAAAGAATATGAAATTATGCATGACATGTTAGTACAAGACTAGGTATATGCAAAGAAATACACAAGTGCTAAATACTAGTGAGTGTCAATAGAGTAATTTGTGTAAGCTAGTATATAATGTACATCAACATGATAACTAGAGTGTGTGGTGTAGAAATAACATAACCTAAATGGTGTAGTCATATAGAAGATGACCCTAGAGGGAAGATATATCAATTTTCATCTCAAATGTAGAAGTAGGATGTCCCCTTAGTGGGTAGAGTGAAGTAATCAAGGGTTTAGAAGTCACTACACACACTGAAAGAAGATCAAGTGAAGCATACTAATGTAGATAAATGAACAAAAAATAACATATAAAAATAAATGTAAGTCTAGCATAGTAGTAGAAATGTAAAGCATGGAGGATGCATACAATCAAGATGTTTTTTTTAATGTTTTTGACATATTTGAATGTTTTTGGGTTTTGAAAATATGTATTGTCTTTGGTATTTTGAGAATATTTGATCTATATACAATCAATCACAAGAGAATTATGTACAATCAAGCATAAGAGACTATGTACAAGTAGGATAAGAAAATGTGATACTAATCGATGAGTCTCATGGGAGGCTCCCTATCATGGTGTCTTGTATCAAGGAGAGGAATCATGCGTGATTGGGAAGCATGATAGGATGCTGAGATTGTGGATATGAAAGATGTATATGTTAAAAATGACTTGAAATATCTAAAGTAGAAGCCAACTGTGGGGTCCCCCTATAACTTTGAGAAGTGGATGAAATTTTAGGGCTCTTAGGGACCCATCTGGCAATAAGATAAGTTCCCTAAACATGTGATCTATTAGTAGATTCATGAGATCTCAATGATACTGCTCTAGGTGTGAACACTGTAGCTAGAAGCTATCTAGAATATAGAAGTTGTGGAGTTATAGGAATTATTTGTGCTAGTTATGGATGCCTCAACTATGGTTGAATCAAAATTTTGGGAGGAACTATAACTGGTGGAAAAACTAGAATTGGAAGCTAAACTGAAACTAGTCACTATACTATAGAAAATGGCTTTGAAGTGAGGAGTGGTAACTCATTTGGAACTCCACCAACTATAATAACCTAATTAGTGTGAATTAATTTCATGCATATTTGAACTATAGAAGGTATTTCTCAATGTTTTTAAATCCATGGTTGACCAAGTAACATATCAAAAACTCCTACATTAGGAATAATAGTGAATGGTGTGGCCACATGTGTTAGACAAACCTATATAAGATGTACAATCTCATCAAATGAACTCTATTTATGCCCATTAAATTCATTGATAACTATGTCTATTGGTGTAATATCCTACTCTGAATATCCTAAATGCTATAATAATGTCATAATGCACATGTTCACACTAGATCTATTGTCTATGAGAACACTATGAATAAGATGATTATGAATGTGAGCTCTAATAAAGAGTGCATGATAGTCCATATCAACCTCAACAATAACTTATTCTGAGAAGGAGATGGAAGATCTAGTTAAAAATCTATAATTGTATACACCAATCATGTTTCTCAAAAGATGTAACTCAACTGAAGGTGTCTTGTATGTATTTGGTGGGGGATGTCTATGATATGCATGGTGATTCCCTGATTGATCCCCTATATCCTATTTGGAATACTGTGGAAAAATATCTAAGAAGTTTTTCAAAGCTTTATCCTATGTTTGCTTTGCCTACAGAGGCTCAAATGAAGTGCTAAGATCAACATGATTTGCATATATTAAATCTTGTATCTTATGTCTCAAACTGATGCATATATTTATTGTATAGCCTGGTACCCTGTGAAACTCACAAAATGCATGCTGACTATATCCTCATTGAAAAGGATTTGTTGGGTTAATGTCCTAAATAAGAGGGAGAGATATGATGTTACTTTCTAATAACAACTATAAAACTTTGGCTGGAGAAATTGGTAGATTGGTAAATATACATCAAGGAGGTGCTGATAAAACCACACACTGAGGGGGCTTTGAAGTCACATTAATTGTTGATTGATTTTAAGTCTTGTTATCATTGACCTTGACCTTGTATGGGACTTTTTTTGTTACTCTTGTTGGTTGTTTCTCATATAATTGTGTACTTGATTTTTCCCATTGAAATTAACTTGACTTCTCTTTCCTTTAGTGTGTGACATAATTTAGTGAAGGAAGAGAATCTTTTGAACATAATTGATTCATGCAAATCTGGTAAGAGACTCTATTTGAAGAGATCTTGTAAATTTTGATCGATAATGGGGCTAGTCATCTTAGCCAAGATAGTCTTATATCAAATAACATAATCTATGAGATGCTCATTTGACCTTTATTTCTAAGAACATATTGGCTAAAGGAGTGGATGCACTGACTGACTGATATGGTAAACTATAGAACCATTGTAAAGCATAATCCGTTAGGATCCATGGAAAGATCTTGGTAAGTATCCAGTCATTTGGTACATATTCTAAGCATGTTATGTGAAAGTCTCTCAAATGTGTCTCTAGATCACCCTTGCCATCATAAAGAGTAAGCTTGGGTTAAACAAAACCTTGTGGTAAGGGTGTGGAACCAATGTGACATGTCAATAGTGTATGTACTAGAGCAAAAGAGTCCAAAACTTGTGTAGGTCTAGGGGCACCTTGCTCAAGATATATCACCTTAGATTGAAGAGATATTATCTCTTACATAAGGGTTACCACATTAGGAGATAAAGATGTACTAGTTGTAGCTGGTGGCATAGAGGTAGGTTGGGCTACTATAGGGGGTTGTTGAGATATAATCACCCCTGTAGTGTCATTTGTAACTGATTTCTCTATGGGTTGGAAAGATTGACCATTGTTCACTCTTTGTTGATATTCTTGTAGTTTTTTAATCATGTCATCTTGCATGCCAAAGTGTTTAGTTAAGAGTTCTTAAAGTTCCCTTTTATCAGTTTCATCGAAACCAATATATTGGGCCATTGGTAAAGTAGGAAAACAAATTGAAATTTGATTTAATTTTTTGCAAAAAATTATAATAAGTAGAGTATAAAATAAATAAGATACTGAATATAGGAAATGTAAAATCCTAAAAATAGTTAACTAGAAATTGCATTAAAAGGATACGAAGATCACAAATATGTAAGGTGATACCTCAAGAAGCAATGGGATCTAGTATATGATTTTAGGGTTTTGATAATGATATTTTTTCAAAATATTATGGAATTTTGAAAATGAAATTGTATTTTTTTATTTTAATATGCAACTAAAATTTTATAAAATTATTGGAAAATGAATGATTGAATAGGACCTAGTATGTGTAACTAGGATTTTGAGATTTTTTTTTTGAAATTACTACTAAATTTTAGATTTTGAAGGTATTTGTTATTTTAATATTCTAGGAAAAATTTAAAACATTGTTGGAAAATTACTAAACAAATACTAGGACCTAGTATGGGCAACTAGTGTTTGAAAGAAAATTATTTTAAAATTTACCACTAAATTTTAAAATTTGAAATGAATATCTGATTTAAATATTAAATTTAAAATTCAAAAAATTATAGGAAAAATGAGTAGGAATTTTACCCTAGAGTTTCTAGGGATTTTTTTCACAAATGAAGTCAAGTTCACCAAATGATTTAACAATTTTAGGAATAATTGTGGTTTTATTCCTAATAATAGTTAAAGGGTCTAGGTTGATAAATTAGTAAATAATATGTGGTAAATAAGCTACTTATTTGTGAAATTTATTGATAATTAGAGCTTTTCTAAAATACTAATAAGAGGGAGAAAGTAAAACTTAGCTTAAATTATATTGATCCAACTGGGATAATATCTGATATTCACTATGCAGGCCTAAGATACTATCACAAATAGGATTTTGAATTTTGTTTTAATATTGGATAGGAGCACTAAAAGTGGATAGGAGTGGCATAAATGCTGTAGTCCTTATCTAGCATTGTTGTCCTAAGGATCTGAGCTTTTGGGTTTTATTCGATAGGTCTATGTGACCATATCCCTAAAGTTTTGGCATCTAGAAGTCTATAGATCTCCCTTTAGAGAAAATTTTCTCTTCAAACTCTATCTTATGTTGTAATTTGACTAATTTTTAATAAGAGGGGGGGTGTTATTCTATGTAATATTCACTAGACATGGGTCCACACCCCTTATGTGGGCATGTTGCCTACATACCAATACTTTGAAGAGGTATCAATCCATATGTAGTTCTCCTTTTGAAAGTGCTTAGTGTAATTATGATATGAGAATTCAAGGAAATTCTAAACTAGGAGTGCTTGAGATGACTAGGGACTGGTTTAAGGATTCAAATAAGCTAGAAATAGTATTGGATGTTGAGTATTCTTGCTTGTATTCTTTCTTACTTTGTGTTATTTTCCAACCCTTTCTAAATAATCTTTTAATGGGATTTTATATGGATCTATTGGTCATAGATTGAATTTTATCACATTAGGATAACAAGGCTAAGGATGGGAAAATGAAAGGAATCGATTGTTGGGGCTAGAAATGATCTTGGACAATAGAAATGAAAGTGGACAGGAGTGGAATTGGTGATATAGTCCTTGTATGGCCTATTTTCTTAGGAAAATAATAACTAAGGGGATGGATTGGTCATGAAAATGGGGTTCTAGATCTATTGGGATCAATTTTGAAAGGCTACAAATGACTGGGAATCGATGAAAATAAGCCTGTGAGGGTCATAAAAGCAAGCAAGAGGGATATATGGATTGGGAGTCATAAGCCACACTCAAGTTACCAATATTTCATTTTTATATAACTACACCACCACTATATATGGAGAAACATGAAAAATTATATAAGTACCAATGTGGATAATTTTTTTTCAAAATATGCCCTATTTATAATCTAGAAATGATGAATGTTGAATAGGTGTGGAGAACATACTTCCAAAGCATGATCCCACTAAATCTAAAAGCTATGAGTGTGTGAAATCCATGCCCTATAATATGTCCCCACTAAATTTGATAATTGATATTATTAAGACATACCGAATGAGTGTGGATAACATGCTTTTAAAGCATTTCATCACTAAGTCTAAAATTTGTGTCAAGTGTGGAAAACATGCCTCTATGACATGCCCCCACTACTATGACCCTAATTTGAGGTGAGGTAAATATATGAACCAATATTTACCTCACTTCAAAAGGATAAGAAAATTGTATAATATGTGAATGGAACCCTATAGTATATATAAGGAACATGTCTAGGTAGATATAACATTGAAGCATATAAAATCAATGTGATCATATGAAGGCCTAATATGTATGATAAAGATCATGTAAATGTTTAGATAGTAATAGTACAAGATCCATATTAAAATAATCACACACACAAGAGCACTCAAAATTAAGTAAAAAAGTAGTGGTCTAAGGAGATCACAAACAAAGGGCATGTTCAAATGTTGCACAATTGAAGGGACATGTCTTAGTCAAATATATATATATAAATATATATAGGATGACATATTCAAATGTCCATAAAAATAATAATGACATGTGCATAATTTAATGAATACATACATAGGAAAAAGGGCCACAATCAAAGGAACATATTCAAATGCTCAAATAAGAAATACAATAACAAGGCAAGACACTCAAGGAAGTGCATAAATTAAATCATAAGCAACTAGATAAACATGTCATAACATCCCATGGATCAAATGTGTTAGGAAAAAAATTTCAAGTGTATATCATATAAATTACCCTGTGTAATATATAATCATGGATAAAATCATAATTACACATGTAAGTTTAAACATGATAATGTACAATGATCATTAAATCATATAACCTATGTGTATCAAGATTAAATAAAGTGAATGCCCCTAATGTATGCATGACATGAGTAGAAGGAAGGCCCAACATATGAAATAGGAATAGATCATGTGTTTTTATATTCATGTATAACATTTGAATATAAGTGTGACACATGTGTGTATGTAGGAGTAACTATTCATGTCATTCATCAACATGAAACTAACACATAGATGCCAAGGAGATAATATAACATGTAGGTGCCGAAAGTGATTATGGATTTTTGAATGTTTTTTTTTCTTTGGTATTTTTGGAATGAAAAAGGAAAATGTAGCCTATGATTCCATCCAATGGATGGTCATAGACATCTCCCCACTTTTAACCTAGTGTAATAAAATGGTATTGTCAAGAAGTATGTATAGGTTCAATATATGTGATAGTAGTATCGGTATTGATCTATGTATGTTAAATATGACTTTGTGGCCATGAAGCAGTAGTAGGAATAACCAAATTAGAGGTTCATACAACCCATCATTGAGTGCTCTATGGTTTCCTTAGAAGAACCATAATAGGAGCATGTGTAGGTGTTATGTATATATAAATATGGTGCATAGTAGATGGGGATTATGTGGAATCCATTGTATGTCTCTAATGTAATGGTATCTCAAGTATTGGTTATCTAATAAAGGGGATTTCATGATACTTACATTTTTTACAATGAGTGAGCCTTATTATTCTTGGTAATTAATTATCTAGGTATAAGTTTATATTTTTAAACAGAACGGTCATATGGAATTTTGGAAACTATAACTATTCCTTTGGCTTGAATGTATTTTACACAGCCATATACTATAAAATTTACTAATCAAAGTGTATGGATATAAGGTATTACAAATAACATATCAAATATTATCATGGAATGTATAAATAAAAAGGTAGTAATCACATGTGCAAGAATGGCATGTAAAGGTAGGTCAATATCTCCAATAACCTTCTATGAGGTCCCATCGAATACCCTAATAGATCTACTAGAAAGATGTAAATCATTATGAGTACAAATCAAGTGTGTAAGTAATATCATGGTATAAACATTATCACTTTCACCATTATCAATAATAACACTTCATATAGGGTGTTTATCAAGGTATTCTTTAATGAATAAAAAATGAAGATTAGAGTCATCAATCTCACTATCATAGAAATTAATAGAGGGAATTTGAACCATAGGAGGTATATATCATGTGTAAGTACCAATAATCCCATCTAGTGGGTTTCCATAATTTTGTGGGAGAGGATGTGCATTACATTCCATTTGCAATTTTGGTTCCTTCTTATAATGGGCTTGTGAAGGATTGTTAAATATATTTTATTTGTGGTGATCACTAGGTTATGATCCTAATTTATTTAGAGGATCCTCAAATGTAATCTTTTGGTCATCAATAAGATTTTGGATCTTTTGCTTCAAGGTAAAGCATCTGCCTATAAAATGCCCTAGTCTTTGATGATAATCACAATAAGCATTCACATCATATCCCTTGGGTAGAGGTCAACTCATATCAACCTTGATAGGATAAAGGAGAGATATAAGTTGACACTCTAATAACTAAAAAGGGAATGGATCTAGGGACTTAGGTAAACATGTAAATTATCTCCCTGGTATATTATATAAGACAATTCAATTAGGTTGTTGTGAAACTATGTTAACTATGGTGGTTGTTTTCATTTTTGGCTTAAGAGAATTTACCTTATAGCTTGGTTTGATTGTAAACTTGGTACTAGATGCAGATGTAACTGATGTGTTTGGTACATACTTGAACCTATTCAATGACATGAGCTTCATTTCATAGTCTCATACAACATGGCATAAGTGTCATCAAAAGATTTGAACTTCTTAAAAACAATGGACTCATGTAATGAAGTAAGAAAATTTTACTTGAATATGTCTTGAAACTCCTTATCTATCATAAGATCGGTCATATTAACTAGCATTTTATTATATATTAAGACATATTCATTGATAGGTTTATTGGTTCCTTGTTTGATTTTAGTAATTTGAGCATAGGAAATGTTTTCAAAAATATTAATGGAAAAGTGTGCTAAAAATTAGTATGTGAGAGGTTTGAATGCTTTCATGTATTGTAGAGGTAAATCTTAAAATCATCTCAAAGCATAGTCTTTGAGGCTTCTTGCAAATGATTTGGTTGAAAGTTTATCATCAGAGGCATAGTCAAGGCATACTACATAAAAGGTTTGAAGATGTTATACAAGATCACCCTTACCATAATAGAATGTGAAATTATGTGTACCAAATATAGTTGGAAAGGGGTAAATAGAGATCTCAAGTGTAAGAGGGTTATGCAACACATCTTATAAATCTATAGCATGAGGGGATTTTAAAATTTTTTGTTCAAATTTTGTAAACTTTTCCTCTATGGTATTTATAACTTGAAGAAGTGTTTAAATGGTAGACCTAGTGGGATTTAGATTATATATTTGAGTAGTCGCCAAAGGGGATTTAAACATGTTTCAAGTGGTAATAGGTTTTAAAATCAGTATTTGTTGAAACAATTGGTAATTACATGTTAGATGTAGAAATAGTAGTTTTTAGAAATAAAGGTTTAAACATATAACCCATGCTCCCACTAGATGTATTATGTTATAGTTTATTCAAAGGGAGGGATGTTTACACTATAGTTTTTAGGATCTCATCAAGATATTCAAGGTTTTATCAAATACGTTCATGAAATAATGTAATTGTTTGCACTTAATCATGGTTTATTTACTTTTTTTCATTTAATTAATTGTTTTCCTTGTTAGAATCTTCTTCTATGATTACCCTATCAGTGCTTTTCATTATCAACATGGGTATCATCACGATCCAAAGTATTAGATCCCTCATTGGTTTTAGACATCTTAAATGGTGGGATGGGAGACTCAATGTGTTAAATAGGCACACACCCTAATCTAAGGCTATGCTGAGGTTGGATGTAAAATATTAAAATTAGGAAATGAAAAAATTACAACAATCTAAAACCATAGCTAGTTTAAAATCCTAAGAATAAAAAAAATTGCATTCAAATGAATCAGGTTCACCAAATATTTAACCCTAAACTTATATATGAGGCTTTCCTACCTTGGTAGTATAATAGGGTTAAGAATATGGAAATTATAATGCACAATGGTGATAATCAGATCTAAAATAGGCCAATTAAATGTTAAAATTAGATATAAGCATACATTGAATTTACTATGCTGAGTATAGAATAAATATAGAAAGTACAATTACATAATGCATGGAAATGACAAATAAGTAATATACTTAGTTGGTTTTGATGATAACATAGTTTTGTATCTAGAATAGGCAAAAAAAAATTGGAAGGATATTCTGGAATAGTCATTAGATTATGAATCTAACACTTGTGTTGCTTTGGACACTAACTTCAATCTATAATGGTTACACCAATGTTACTATTTGGGTTCAATGCAAGTGTCATTTACAAAATACTGTCTAAAAAATGGTGTGATCACCTAGATGCTTTTGGGTTTGAATTCACCTTTGATTTGATACATTTATATCTAAGTCATGGATTGTCACTCTTCATGAATTTTCAAAACCTTAGTTCTTCATCTTCATAGTGCCCTAGGGGAAAAATGGGTTAGTGGGCATGTGTTTTTGATCTAACCCTAAAGACTACAATATTAGTGGGAACTACTTACATATACAATACTATAGATGAGGACCTCAAACTCATGTGGCTATCCCCTACATGTTGGATTATATGTGAATCCTATAATATGTAGAAAGAAAGTACAACAATGACCTATTTTGTAACTTGGCAAACCAAGCTATTGGAATGATCCTTTAGTACTTAAAACATATATATGTGTTGTACCAATGATTGTTATGGAAATAAGGAAGATTTGTTGAAGTGAATACTTGATAGGGTGTTTTTAATAAGTTACATTGGTCTCTTTTGGTCTTTACTAGGTGAGGAATGGATGAGGGTTGATCTTGTATTTATATTAATCCCTTTGGAGTAATAGATCACATTAAAACACTTAAACTAACCATTAGGATATGTTTCATTTGGAAATTAGATGACTTTAGGGAACTAGGAACTTGTGTAGGGTTAGAACACTATCATTGATGATAGTGTTTGTCCTAAATGCTAGTGTCCAGGGAGCAGGAAAGTAGGTACAAGTTTGAAACTTATAGAGATGGAAGATAAGAACATTTTGCAAGATAAGTATAATTTAAACATTCTGGTCAAGATATAATTCCTAGGTCATCAACATAAGATTAGATAAACTAAAAGATATAGGCTAAAGGGCACAAGATAAAGCAAATGCAAGATTTGAAGAAGCAATAAATTTCCAAAACTAAGAGGAAAAACCAAAGTCTACATTTTCCAAGTGTACAAGATTGAGATAATATATAATTCATAAATATCATCAACAATTTGTTGGTTGTATATTTATATATCCAATGAATATTTGAAAAGCTTAGAACTAGGTGAGAATTGATTTTTCCCACTTAAGATTATGTTTTTAACACTCCACCTTAATATTAAGGTTTTTACCATGTTCTACTAAATGATTTCACTTGTAAAAATATTTTAGAACTACCTTGAATTGATGTGAGAGATACTTTTGTATGTATTCATAAGCTACTTTTTTTACTATCTTGGGAGTTGATCTTAAACTGTCTCAAGAGTTGATTTTATTAGTGTAATATTTTTCCCACTTTTGGTTTTACCTACATGGTTGTCATAATCAACTCGTTCAGAGTTTTTAAGGTCATTAGGAGAATACACTTAATGTGTTTACTAATTGTGAGTTGAGTTTTTACCTTTATGGTTACCTAATATCTCACTATATAATGTACCTCCTTTGTACTTTTTGAATAATCAATGAGTTAATGATCTATTATGAAGCCCACTTTTGATTTGCATTTTTTCCACCTATTGTTAGGGTTTTCATGCAATCTATGATACTTAGAGATATTGGAGTGATCTGACAAGGTATCATAACTCTGATACCATGTTGAAATGTGCCAGAATCAAGGATCAAATAGATAAAGTCAAATGCACAATGCTGAATTTATATGGAGTAGTGAAATCTAAAGAACAACTCACAAGAGGAAGAAGCTTGTCTTCACAACAGAAAGTTATATTAATGGGCATTCATTCATTATATAAAAAATATATATGAAGGTACATTATATAGTGAGGAATTAGATCATCTAAAAAGGTAACTAACTCAAATCACAATTAGAAACCGACTTAAATTATATTTCCCTTAAATGACCTATTAGTAACCTAAGTAACCTAATTAGACCATGTAGGTAAAACACAATATTGGGAAAAGGCCTACATTAACATATTTTTAACTAAATCTAGAGTTACATGTGTGACTTTGGAGCTAATTTTGAGCTAACTACAAAGATACCTATGTGACTTCAAAGCTACTTTTGTATGGACTTTAGAGCTACCCGTGTGACTCTTGAGCTATTTTAGTATTGATTCAAAAGCTCCCTATGTGACTCTGAAGCTAGTTGTGTGACTCTGAATATCAAGAGTTACATGAATAAACACTCTAAAGATAATAATACTTAATTTATGACACCTAAAATTTATCTTAGATGTTTAAAACTTTATTTTGATAAAGGCTTAATGAAAATATCAAGGAGTTGCTACTTTGACTTACAAAGCTTAATTTTAATATGTCCACTTTCAATTAGTTATCTTATGAAATGATACTTGATTTATATATGTTTGCTCCTTCCATGGAAGATATGATCATTTGATAAATAGATGAAAGATAAGTTATCACAAAATTTTGATGTTTCTCATTATAAACACATAATTATGAGGGAGATTTTTGTTTTAGTATGAAATCGAAATTGAATGCATAAAAACATAAATGCAAGCATATGTTATTGGATTAGGTAAGGAAAAGGAAGATAAAAATGAATATAAAGAAGACATTTTCCTTCCCTTTAGATCTCTCTATCTTGTTGACATATAGATTTTTTTATCTTGAAAGTAGAGCTTGGAGTCTTCATCAATGTCATGGTGTCACTCCTACAACACTTCCCCTTGTGATATGTGTGTTTGATTCAAGAAATGAAGGAATAGATGAAGATTTTTTTATATTTTGGCAAAGTAAGTTTGCATAAAAAATCTTAATAAGAGTAGAAGGTGATTCCTTTATTTATAAATTTTCCATAATAATTTTAACCTTTGGATAATAAGCTACATTTGTTGTTGAGGTTTAGTCTAATTTGGATGGTAAATGAAATTAATATTTGTGATATAGTTTATATTAATTGAGCATGAGTTGTATTTTTGATATTTTTTGTGTTTAAGTTGATATTTTATAAGTTCTAGTAACTTAGCTTATGATGTCATGAGGAGGATATTTGTTGAATTTATTGAATTTACATAATCATGAATTTAGCCAATTCCCATGGATTTTATATTTATCCATTTGATTTGATTTGATTAACTAATTAATCTTAATTAGTTTTAGTGTTTTTTATGCAACATTGAAATTTGAATATTTTTTTCAACTTAATAAATTAATAACATCACTTCAAAAGTACATATTTGAATCAGGATGAATTGGATGAAGTTGATGATTGGTTATAATGTATTTCCCCAATCAGGAATACCTCAATGTGTTTTAAAATATGTGTGTCATGTGTGTAGATGAATTTGAGTGTTTCAATGATTTCTAACTTGATTTATTCATTGTTGTATAAAGTCATTCTAATTCATAATTTTTACACATAAGTGATGAAAGTGGAGTGTTTACATTTTTCCTGTCATTGAAAGGGTGTTGTGATACATAGATGAAGAAATAGATGTTAAAATAATGAAAAAGTTATGAAAATTATTTTATAATTATTGAATAATAATGTGTTCATGTTTTGTTAATTCTTGTTCCATTTAGTGAAAATAATTTCACAATGATGCCCCCTTGAGGGATTATCAAAAAATAATTTTGATTTATAAGCCCTCAAAATGAAGAGGATGACATGTTCTCTAATAAAAGAGGCTAAAAAATGGATAAAATAGAAGAAAACATGATGAAAAAGGGAAAAAGAGCCATAAATAGGCCTCTAGGGAAGAAGAATGATGCAATGGGAGGGTAGGGGTAAAAATTTAAATTTAGATCTATAAAATTACCCTTGTGGGGTGAAAATGGTTCATTTTCACCCTCCCCTCTTGAAATTATGTGGTTTGGATTTAGAAGTGAGAGATTTTATTGAAGCGGTGCACATTCCATGACATAAGCACCTTGGGGAGTGGGTCTACGAGTATAAACAACTAGCTAAGAGTGGGCATTCAATAAGTACTTTTGTTTTTGATGTTTTTTTGCATTTAATGCTTTTTAAAATTAGGTAGAATATCAAATCCACTATTTTAAAAATAATTTAAAATGGTAGTATTGCACATATAAATGGTGACATAACCAATTAAATGGTAATAAACCAATGATATCATGACCAAATTGATGATATTGCCAAAATGGGTGGGAAATGCTAAAAAAGTGAAAATGCATATGTGGGTAGAATTGAATGAAATGATAGGAAAGTGATGAAAATTGTGATAATGCCATGTCAAATGATGATATCACCTTGGGAAATTGTGATGACATGAAAATAACCAAAGTCATGGGAAATAATGATAATGCTCTATGAAATAGTGAGATCACCCTTGGAAAAAGTCATAATGTCCTACTAAATGCAAATATCACCAAAATCAAAATAATCTCCCAAGTTTCAAATACTTAATTAGAGGATTTTTTTTGTTGTGAATGTTGAATTTGTGCATCTTAGATAGGCATAATGATTATTTTGATGTTGAGGTATTATCCTTAATGAAATTATTATCAAGGTTAGATAGATCTTGTTGACATAGTGTGCTGACATGTTTTTGATTTGTAGGAGTGAATCTCAATATTGATAGCTCAAAAATGGTGTTAGTGTGTCATATAATAATAAATATTATGGATAGATGAGACCTTGGATTTTTTATATGCAGATGCATTATGGCACATTATGTAGATACCTATGATCTGATCAGATAGGGCCTACCTTTTAGTGCTAGTTGATAACTAACACTTGGAGATGAGTGCCTTTCACCTACCTACTATAAAGGCCATAGTTACACTAGATGACATTTGGTAGATACTCTACTTTTCAATATAGGGACCTAAAATACACATGATTTAGTAGGGATGATTAGTCATACTAGAGGACTTGATTAGCATGACTAACATCATCATGGAGGGTGGTTTATTGATATATTCACTAAAGGATTTAAAATTACCAATACATGGAGATGCAAAAGTAAAGCCTCTTATTGACATGAAGGTTGTGATTTTGATGGCTATTATTAGTGGAATATTGTTGTCTAATAAGAGCGATCAATTATTTCATAGAGGCCTAGTATGATTGATTATAAACATGATAGATCTATCCATGTGCATTATCTATGGTCTAGTAGTATTGGTTTGAATATATAAATATTAACACATGATGACCTATCATTAGGGTAGGATCATCGATCCATGTAAATTACTTCAAGTGTGGGCCTAAGAGCACATCTCGATTAAGCAACCAGTGTGGTAGAGATGATGGTGGATGGTAAAGGATCCACTATCTTATCACTGGTATCTAGTAAGAGGGGGCAAATGAGGGTATAAAGGTGACCTTACTTTCTATTGATAAGCCATAGATGTGATGGTTGATGGATATTTCATCTGGAAACCATATATCCATATTTATCTTGAATGGTAATAGGATGGCCACATGACATGATATATGATCACATCTTGTTACATCATAGGTCATCATGATTTTATAGTATAGTGATATCATCCTAATCAGGTTTAGAGGTCATTTAGCCACTAGTATGTTGTACTTTATTTGACATATTATTTTACACACATGACATAGGATATCAATGAGTGGTGGCCTCCCATCCCTAGATCTCTAATAATCAATAGATTTTTAAAATTATACCTAGTTGCTTGGGCATATGAAGGAGGGATAATAGGTGTAGGGGTCACTGGTACTTGTGTAGCTTGGTAGACTTAGTTTAGGCTAATGAATTTGACTAGACTTAGACCTTTATGGGTAATCAACTAAGATAAAACCAATAGATATAGGCTAGGCCAATGCTTAGATATGGGTAGGGATAAATTCTAGTTTAAGAAGCCTTTTAGATTCAAGCACTACCACAACAAGTACCTTTATATCAATTTGTTCCCAAGTACCTTTACAATAGTCATACATCTAGGTCATGTCACACCTTGACATCATAGATATATATAACACAACCTCCCCCATGATGGGGAGTAATACGTCCACAATATTAGACACCACCATATGGTATAAGACATAGCTTTTAGAATGATAGATCGTAGAGGAGTTCTCCTATAGATGATCAAAGTCAAAGTTGATTTTTATTGTACCTATACATTTTATATTATGCAATGTATATTATCTTGATGTATAGTCATTATTTTGAGATGTACACAGATATTCATTTGAATCACATGATGTATACATGGAATTTTGATATTATTTTTAAATATATGATGTGCCTTTTGGTTCATTGTATGTTTACTCATGGTGTAGATTAGATCCTTGATATCGATGTGGATGTTCATTTTTTCCATCATTATATTATTTTTAATTTCCATGATGGTGTTGCACTTGATCTAGATAAAAAAATTGATTTAATTTGATGAAGTTTTAACATTTAATCATGATGTAAAATATGTATGACTAGTTTAATAAGCTCATTGGTAGATGTGTATCATGATTATCATATATGTAACCACATTATTTAGTTGATTTTTTATTATGGAAAATTTGATGATTTGATGATTTTATTTTATATATGATCACATTTATCCATATTACAAGGGGGTGCTTTCTCTTCACTTGACATTGTACATAATTATCTGTAACATCCCCATAGGGATATACTAGAATAGTGTAATATATTATTTTAAAATTTTATATTCACATATTATCTCATTATATTACACCAAAAGAATTTAATTAGTGATCTAATCATACTTAAATAAGTATATTAAAAATAAATTAAACATATAACATTTAACAGTTACTAATCACTAGCATCACATGTAACAAAACATAATTGCATAAGGAAAGTAATTACATAAAATTGAGCCAAAGTTGGTACAATAATACAACCACCAATATCAATGTATAGTAAGTAATTAATTACATTTATAACTAGTATTATGTATCAAAATATATAAATTAATAGATACAATGCTCCACAAATCATGAGTCACCCGAATTCTAGTATCTTTGATAATCTCAAGTGTAGTTCTAATAAGTACTGTAGTGGGGAGGCAGAGCATCATTTGAGCACTTTTTCACACTAACCACAGGCCATCAATCCCATAAACAATCCCCAAAATAGGGAATGACCCTTCCTTCATGGATGGGTAGATAGTGATGGTGCAGAAACATAGAGAGACATGATAGTACTCATGTGTTTTAAGATTTATAATACATGATGTGTACCACAAAACAAATACATTCTAGCATGATATCACACAAACATGTAAATTATACATATGAAATGATAATGTCTATCTAAACATTACTTTGGATAAAGTTTTCAAATAGTTATTAATGTATAAGATCTGTCAAATTCATACACACCACTTGATCGAATTACCTTCATTTGGCATTGGTGATGCTAAGTAAGCTAGTGAAGTTTGTCTCATTTCTTAGTTAGTACCAACATGTGATATTTGGTTAAAATTCATGCAATCAATATATTTATACTAATTATTTCCTACTAGAAAGTATAAATTAATCCAAATACAAGAATAATCACAATACATGCATTTAGTCCATCAAATGTATGAATGAATCTCTACTATATTATTCAACACATAAATAATAAGCATAACAAGTAAGTTTAATTACAAAAAGGGTAAAATAAATACTTGGAATACATTTATAAAATCTTTGAGTAAATTCAATTGTATTACATACAATATCATAGTACATTTTTTATATTACTCTTTTACCAATAAGAATAATAAATTATTAAAAGATTAATTAAATCATAAAAAAACACATATTATTTAAATTATGAAACTTAATATTCTTTTAAGAGGATCTATGCATATAATTATAGTTCCCTATCATTCAACATTTTGTGACCAAATTTACTAGTCACAATCTATAATTATAGGCACACATTCCCTTATATAAATATAAGCTATATACATATATGAGATCCTAAGTTCTCATATAGGTATATTTCATATATTTATGCATAGCGCATAACATATTTACCATTATATATATTTGAATACTTAATTTATGTTATACCATTCTAAGTATTTTCCATTTTGCCTTATATAACTTATGTGATTCTAACAACTATTTTACTTTTCATAAAAAGGCAAAAAGATCCATATAGGTTTTTATATTTTTCCAAAAAAATATTTTCCCCCAAAATATGTCTTTAAATTGTATAAGAATTATTGGAAACAAAGTATATAACCATAGACCAAACAAACCATACTTAACCTTGGCTTAACCATTGAAAGTTTATACTCATTCTAAGTTTCAATTACGTATCCATAAAAATAAAATTTCATTAGATATAAAATTCACAAACCTTTTCTTAGTCAACTTCCAAATAATATTAATAAGATTTTTAGACTCCAATACATTACAAGTTTTAAAAAGTAACATGAACCTATATCCTTTCCCATTAAAAATTAAATGTATACATAATATTTAAACATGTGATACTTATTTTGAAAGATGAATAATCATATGATTTGCATATCCTGACTGTTAATTAACACACATTTGATATTTCCTTATTTTTGTGTATTAAGAATTTATACCTTGTCCTTCATATATATATATATACACAGTTTGTAAACATAACACACAGTTTACTTATGTGTTCATAGTGTTCAATATATATGTTACCCTAATTCTTTCAAATATATATACATGGTTTCACATAATAAAATACACACTCTCTCTTCATATATATATATATATTCAAAAAGAAAATATCAATATCTATTATCCAAATTTGGCAAACTAATACAACCATTAATTAGCCTCAAAGTAAATTGTGTTTAGAAATTAAAATGCATGCCAACATGGCATGTAAGAAAAATAAAATATGAATCACCTAGGAAGCACTACTACCTCAACCAAGGATCAATACAAACATAAACATGAAAAGGTAAAGCCAGAAATTAGTGCAGAAAATGATCCACAATATCTTTAATTCTTCCCTTTTTTTTCTTTTTTCTTCTTTACGTCCTACCAAATCCCTTGAGAAGGATCCACAAGGACCATCTTCATGGCTTATCTCTAAAGTTATAGTGGTGTGTCTGAAAGCATTAGTTCTGAGGTTGTGGGAATTGCCAACTCTTTATCTAAATCTAAGTTTTTTGATTCATTTCCTCACTTCATTCCCCCTATTGGGTTCTTCATTATAGTATGTTGATATTTGGATTTTGATCACTCATTGGTCATGGATTCAATAATAGGATGATTAATATATCCATATTTGTGATCACCCAAATCTATATTTTATTAAATTTCTTCATCCTGATCAATTTCTATAGGGAAAAATTCTTGGTCTGGAGAAACCCATCTGCTAGAGTTTGTTCTCATTCCCTTTTTATTATCAGATTATGTGTGACCCTGGGGACAAGTAGCTTGAATATTACCAAGAATTTTATAATTATGGCATCTAAAAGTAGTATTCTCATAATCTAGTACCTATGTGTGTATTGTTTATCCATATTTGAGGATAATTTTATCTAAAAGTCCTTTATTGAGATAAATATCCACACATATGTGAGCATATGTGCATAAACCTATTGTAATTCTCTCTTTTTCCATTTTAATGAAAGTTACCAGAGTATTTCCTATCTCTTTTGAAGCATATAAGAAGTGTATTGGAAAATTTGGAAGCCAAAATCATACCAAAATATTGGTAAATGATAGGGGGTATTTGGGGTCAAATTCTGGAAACCAAGGAGTAATGTACAAACACACATTATTCTAAAACTAGGGACCTTCTAAAAGACTTCACTCATAATCATCATGTGCATAAATGTAGACAATGAAAAAACCTTTGGAGAAGAGGGCTATCTCACAATGTTTTGTCCACGTCTCATATACCCAATTGTATAAAGTTGAGGTTGTAGGCCATTAGAAATTAAATCTACAAATGAATTCATCTTTTGATAATGTGACTTGGTATTGTATCACATAATCTCTTGTGATCTCCACCAACTGGACCTCATTCACTTACTTAGTAATAAATGCAGTAGAGGGAGATATCAGATTCTTTGCACTACACTTGGATGTAGTGTTTTTGATCACGTCCTTGTAATTCACAAGTTTGGAGGAAGATGATTATCCAAACCCAACAGTACCACCCCTCAATATAGGCACTAAAAATATGGTTGAGTATTTCCCTATGTTGTACATTGACAAAGGAATATAATCCAAGAGTTTTTTACCTTAATGCACCAGCCAAAGAAGAGTCATTGGGATCTCAAGGGAGAGTTCAATCTTCTAATTTAGTTCCACCACAGATTCTACCATTGATACCTAAATGCATATAGTTTTCCCATTAGGTGAAAAAATCATGACTTGATGCCCTATTTCCTTGAACATTACATTGTTGTCTGAATTATAAATAGGTAAATAATTGACTTTAGACATTTCATCAAATGATTGGTTATCATCTTTTGGAGAATGATTTTTTTGATGATTATATGTACCAATCTATTATACTCTCCTTTTCAATCCTTTTCTATTTACTATCAGATATTTTGGATCTTGCTCCTCAATTGAGTGCATAGAATATTTTGTGTTACCCCCAATTTTTACCATCTTCTTATATTTGGATTGTAAGACTAGATAAGAGTGTTTAATAAGCTGGAAGAGGCATGATCAAAGCCATTCAAGGTATAAATGGAGTAGGCAAGGAAGGTAAAACCATTGGCTATGTTGAGGAGATCCACCCATGATAAGTTTTCATTGTTGTATATGGTAACGTGAAGACTTGACTGAGTGGGCATGAGCAAGGAAGATGGGTTTATTTGGGCATTCAAGCCTCCTTTAGATGGAAAAGAGTTGATAGGTGGATCAATAATCTCATGGAGGAGGGCAATAACAATTTGGCCCATGTCTTTGGAAAAGGGTCATTATTTCACTTAAATTTTAGTATTATTCAGAAGAAGGTAGTAAAGCTAAAAATATGGGTCATGGTATAAATACTGAATAAAAGTGCATGAATTGTGTCAGAAGATTATGGAGAGATCTTGTTTGGATAGGGAGGATGACCTGCATGTAAGAAAACACTTAATCAAATTTATGGGTTAGACAAGTAACTGGGTGGATTGCCTAGTGTTAGCTAGATCCAAAAAGTTAAAACTTCCTTAAGGGCTATAAATCCATCATTTTAGGATAATTAAGTTCATAAAATAGAAATAAGGTACTTGCATTAATGATCAAAGATATTGAAATTGATAAAAATAATTTCTTGATAAAAAGATGCTACAATGATCAAATTAGTGATAAACTAATTAGTGTTAGTGGTAATGGGTCAAGATATGGCTTAGAATATCTGAAAGGGGTCTGTGAGTGGTCAAAACCACAGTAAAGTGAATTGGTTTAGGAAAAGGAGGTGAAATTAGCTTGCTAGATTTTTCTCGCCATAGGTGACCATCGATGATTAGGTTGACCATTAGTGGTTAGGTCTGACCGTTAGTAGTTGGGATGACCATCGATGATTGACTATGCTAAAGCTAGGTTTTATCAATAGTAGATTGATGGTATTCAAAAATGAATTTTGGGGGTTGGGCAAAGGCTAAATTGGTTTTGAAATGGAAATAAAGCACATTAATAGTAATAAATAAGGGTTTGTCTTAACAGAAGTGGGTTGGATAAGTAGTTGGTGTAGTTGAGATACATCTTAATCTCAGTAAAGTAACAACGCCTAAAAACTTGATTAAGAGGTGATGGTAAGTTGACTCTTAATAGAATGGATTGATAATATAGATGATGTTGGTTGACCTACAAAAGAAAACTCTAAGTACTTGAGCTCTTGATAATAATTGTAGATAGATTTGCTCTTACAACTTTTTACTTCTTATAGGTAAGGGCAAAAGGTTTTTGAGGGAGTGTAATTGAGGATTCTAAACACAATTCATCCATGTAATGCCTCACAAGGATATTTGGATGATTTATATTTAAAAAAGGTAGCTGGTAGTTTGCATGGTGTTTTCATGTAGAAGGCTAAGTGATAGAGCCTGACTGTCAACTATTAGGTTGATTGTCGATGGTTAGCTTGACTATCAATGATTGAGGATAGACATCAAAATAGACATGTTTAAGACTAGTAAAGATAACTAATGAAAATAGGCCTAGGTAAGGCAAAAAGGTCTAAGGGGTCTGATAGGGGTCATGACACTTAGAAATACATGTGAAAAATTCTAGTGTCTACATTTTGCCCCTTTTTGTTATGTTGCTCTTGTGAACACAATAAAATAAAATAGAGTGTAGGTCAAGGGTCTAGTTGACTCAAGAGTGGGAGGAGGTATTCCCCCTCAAACTAGGATTAGGTGAGCTGTAGTTGAAGCAGGTATGAGTTTGATAAATGGTAAATGTGGAGTCAGGAGGTGGTGACTTGAGTTGAGCATACGAGGTGCAAACTTGCACACAAATGTGACAAAAGTTGTGATAGATAATATTAGGCAAAGATAGATTTCTAATGTTAGTAAAAATAAAGTTGGTGTGAAGGAAATAAGTGACCAATGTATTGCATGACTATTGTAGGCATGGAAATTGGATACACCTGTTAGTCTTCAAGGTAGTTGTAGTGTTTTATTGGGTATCTAAGGTAGGAAGCACTCCCATGAAAACACCAAATGGGTCAATGTGGAATGGGTATCTAAGGTATGAATTACTCTCATGAAAACAAAAATTATTTATATATTACACTGGGTGGTGAAAAAATATAAATAGGTAACCTGGCAAGGTCGGTTGGTGTAGTCAAAATGACCTAGGCAAAATTCATCATAATACATGTGCATAGTTTATGTGATAAGTTCATCATTAAGGTGGATGTAGGAAAGTGGATAGGTTAGGGTATGGTTGAGCTGACTCCATATGAACTAGGCAAGTAGATACTACCTACATAGTGAAGGGGATTCAACATTCCACACTAATTTTAGGTTGAATGTAGTTCTTTCTCAAAAGGTAATGCTAAGGTGGATTCTAAGGTGAATAAATCACTAGAAGTGCACATAATATATGACTAAGAACTAAAAAAATGCCTGATCATAATGAGTAATGTTAAGGTAGACATGGTCAAATGGGGTTGGTTAGGAAAGGTTTGATTTGTCAGAGGGTAAGGGTCATGCTTGTGATCCCATAAAGAGAAGTTTATAGGTTGGTGTGGAAAATATGAAAGATAAAATGTGGGACCCTAACCATCAACAGTTAGGGGCCAAAAGGGTCGATCATCGATGGTTAAGGGGAAACTTTAAAAAGCCAAAAATGATAAAAAGTGAAAGTGAAATGTAAATTTCATCATTTGTCACTTTCACATCATGATTTTTACTTTGCTAAGAATTTTGTCCAATAATATGTCATGTTTGGATTGGAGTTTGACTAAGGTAACCATAAGGTGGGGAGTTTTGATTTGTATTGCATTGACTGAGATGGATAGTGGAAGAGGGTATAACTAGGAAGAGGGACCCATGCCTCGACCATGACATCGGTCATGAAATGAGGTAGGAGGTGTTTTTAAATTAATGATTATTTATGTTAAATTAAAATGAATGGGTGTATTAGATTAAAAAAACTAGTGTATTTGTGTTTTGGGGGAAATGTCATAGATTTAGGTTTTTGTTAAGTCATCATATGTGTTGTTTGTTTTGAGAAATTGAATGTTTGTATGGGTTGGGTAAGGGTAGAGTAGAAGGCTTAGAGATGTTTGTTGTAGGATTAGAATGGTTTTGATAGGGTTTAGGGAGGGTATGGTTTTAGGACTTCATCACTAATGGTCACACTCAGTGACCATCAGTGGTCTAAGCATAACCATCAGTGATAGATCGAAGAATAAAGGCCTTCTAGGTGACAACCGATGGTTGGTCCAACTGTCAGTAGTCAACCTCATAATGGAAGAGGATTAAACCTAAATTTATTTTTAAAGGTAGAGAATAATGTCAAAAGAATATTTTTGTTTAAAAAGTCTTGTGTGATAGCTAGTGTGCGTAAAAAGTTGTTGAAGGGAGTTAGGTGTGGGTTTAGTTGGTTTATAGGTTAAATAGGGTATTTGAAGGTTATGAATTAGTGGTTGGGTATATTTATCTAAGGTTTATAATTAATGATGGATTATTACTTAAATTGTTTAGATGTAGGGTGGTGATTGTGATAGGTTAGCTTAGAAGAGGTTGAATTTTTTTTGGGTTTATGCTGGTACTAGGCTTGATTAGATAAATTAAGTGTCCTTATATGTATATTTTGTAGGCATAAGACTAGATCCAATTGAGGGATCAAGTCCCTAAGATCTTCACTAAGGTGAAAGATACGATGATGGACAATGAGTGGTGATACATAGAGGTCATTTGATTAGGCATGATGTGCCATTATCAGCATGTACTCGGTGACCCTGCCATGCTTGTCTTGCTCATCGAGAGATAAGACCCTACACCAAACACTTTTTGGTTTTTGATAGGAGAGATTACTATTCTATTCAAGGATGTTTTGAGGATTACCAAATTACATATTTGAGGGGATATGGTATATCACATAAAGAGTGAGGAGAGAGATTATTATCTAGAGCTCATATATGGTGATGATTGAATGGATGCATAGTTTCATGCTAGTGGGTTTGGTTATGGCCCCTTGTAGCAGATGGCACCTAGAGATAGGTGTTTACCTTTTATGATCATGATGGAACTAATGAGATTTGTGCTACCAAATTTAGTTGGTGGCCACTTCTCTAATTTACTACTTAGAGTTTTAACATAGATACTTCTAGGGAGGATTGTGTTTGGGTGGGCTCAAGTGTTACTTATGTAGATTTATAGAGAGCTATGGGGTTTTAGATGCATCAAAGCTATGTATTGAGTGTGGGGCTTGTTATAAATTACTAAGATTTAAACATATTTGGGTATTAAGACCCTTGGGGCTGTCAAATGATACACATGCACTAACTATGTTACCAACTTCATGCGCTAGAGGAGAGTGGCATCATATACATAAGTAGGTGGTGGGGCTAGGGATATTGAGTGGTTTTGTGGTATATTAGAGGGTCTAGTGTGAGGGGATGTTACATGATGACCATATGTTGGGTGGCCATAGTGGGAAAGATTGAGATACCACACTATAGGGATATAAAGCTAGAGGCGGGTGTATGGGAAGAGAGAGACAAAGATAGAGATGATCCCATTTGATCAAGTATGAAGATAGTTTGGTCTAGTACAGGGTATTCCACCTAACATTCCTAGATATAGGAGAGAACAGGTTGAGTTTCTACTTCTAGAGCCTCAACCAGTAGATATAGCATGTGATTTTGAGGAGCTACTAGTGGGGGGTCATATTGATCATGAAAACATCACTGATGATTATGTAACCTGATACCAAGGGAGGTACACTGCACTAGATTTTGGAGGGGGTGATGAAAGCCATTGTCCCATAGATGTTGATCTAAGGTTAGCATAGGTATAGGGTGACTTGTAGGCAATAACAACTGTAATAATAACCCAGATGTAGATAGTTTATAGGGATATGTAGCCATGCTATGGGGCCATATTATGACACTATAGGGATAAGTGGGGGATATGACAGTAGAGAGAGATTGGGCATAGGCCTATGTTATCATTATATAAGGATAGGTAGTTAGTCTATATGAATAGATTAGTGTGGGTGTGGTAGGTACAGTAAGAAGAGGGCCATTGGATTCAATGTCATGAGCATGATATCTAGCTACTATGCAAGAGCTTAGATACTATAAGGCAATGGTGCTAGATTAATTGCCTCATTCCATGATATTTATATATTTCAAATCTGATTTAGGGCGTGGGGTTGTGTTAGCTACCGCTAGGTAGTGGGCTGCTACAATTGGTTAATAGGGGTCCCAAGGGGACCACCATCAAGTACATGTATAGATGGGGCTATGTGGTAGTGGTGTAGGTGGTCTGAGTGTTCGAAGGACCTGATTGACATATGATAATAATTTTATGTATATGATTTTTGATTCTAGCCTACATGTTGATGTAACAAGATGTATATTTTGAGAGAGATTTGACATTGTCACATGTATTATTTTTTGACTATTTGATGTATATATTATGTGACATTCAATGTTTTTATGTGATGCTCATGTTTATGATTTATGGTTATGGATGCTCATGGTTTATGGTTATTTGAATTATTAGCTTAGGCATGTGATATGTAGAAAGGTGAATTATGATGTTTTAATTCTACGCATGGTTAGATAGGACAAGTTATGGATGGATACATGTTATGGCTATTTTTTATGGTTATGTGTGTTGAATGGTGAATGGTATATGATACAATGTTTTGCTTCTTGGTTTATGGCATAATAACATATCTAGAAGTTTACACAATGTGATGGATAGGGGACTGTATGTGGCCAGCATCTATGTGTTTACATTGTGCCTCCTGGTGGATAGATGATGTTGTTTGTTGACATAGTTCATGATGTTATGTATGTATGTATGTATATATGTATTATTATTATTATTATTATTTGTTTATAGGCTTACATAGACTAAAAGAAGATATGAAAAAGAACATTATACCTTTTCATTAGCAAATACTGACATGAAACCCAAAATTAGATTGGCTTAGTGAACCTAAGCCTTTCAAATCTTTGGCATTAGCATGCCTAGGTTGATAGATATGGACCCTGACAACATTGTCTCATGTGAGTTCATAGTCCTGTGCATAAGATATGTGGAGGGAGAATGGTAGAAACTAGAACCGTTAGAGAGATTAATATACCTTCCCTATAGGTTTCCAAAGAGGGGTTATAAACAAATCTATGTCTATTTATAAATTAAAAATTGATCGATGTGAGAAGTATACTAAGGAGAGTTGATTGTAGTTTTCCCAATTTTATTGCCATTGAGGAGAGCCAATTGTGTCTTTAAAAAACATTATTTCTTTTTTAATTTATTTTGAATTTTTCTTGAGGGTTAGGGAAGATGATCGATGTGAGAAGCTTCCAAGAAATTGCTACCTTTGACTAATTCTTTATCCAACCATCCTTTAAGGGAGTGGTTTGGATGTATATGGTTAGCTCAAATGTTTTTGATGGTTGTCCTTCAAGGGATCAGTCCACATTATGTTTTGCCATTTCATAATTAGTTTCTAATAGCTGTCCTTCAAGGGAGAAATTTTTGGATGCTAAGGATGACCCATAACTTATTTTTTTATTTGATATTGTTTTTGCTTTTACTTGAGTTTGGTTGACATAGACCTATTCATACATGCTCAATGGATTACCTTTGTGAAGGCAAAACTAAGCTAACATGGGGTGATAGTAGGTGAAAAAGAGGTATAGGGAACAAAGACCATAGGAACTGCTCTCAAAGAGATGGGAAGTACTATGAGAATCATGCCATGGATAGAGCTATGGTATCCATATTTCAAGATTAGGATATAGTTGTGATGGATAATCACATGATTCAATTTTAGTTAGTTACCCCTAAAAAGAGGGAAATGAATGTGGTTTCAAGGGATGAGCTTAAGTTAGACGAATGATAATTATTATTCCTATCTAACAATAAAAAGGATGTAGATGTGAAGCATTGAGAGGGTCAAGTTATATTTTACTTTCGAGAGAGGAAAAATGATAAGCCCCTGATCCATACTTATGGGTAATGATGTAGGGTCAAAGCCAATTAAAGGAAAATTTGCCCCTTTTCCTTTTCTCCATATTAGTGACATGCTGGTTTTCTTTGCGGACAAGATCTATAATATTAAATTATTAGACTTTTAGGTGTTGGTTATTGGCTCATTTGATTCATTCTTGATAGACACAAAGATAGAAAAAAGTAGCTAAATGACACTCGTCAAGTATCTAAAGTTGGGTTAAACATTCTTAATGGTAATAATCCTCCAAAATGAGGTCGTGCAATGATATGAAAAGTGAAGGTATTTAGATTTCAAGAGGCAAGATGGCCTCAGCTCCAAAGACAAGAGAAAAGGGTGTAGCACTAGTGGGGGTTCAAATGCTACTACGATATGCCCATAAGGTGAAGGGGATGTGCAAGTGCCAATCCTACCCTGAGGCATTAACCATTTTGGTAAGAATATTCTTAAGGGTTTTATTAGAGGATTTGGCTTGTCCATTTTCTTGTGGGAGATAAGGTGATGAAAATCTAAGTTTAATACCAAATACATCATAAAGGCTCTAAACTTGTTTATTTTTTAAAGATTTGCCATTGTCGGTAATGATCTTATGGGGAACACCAAAATGGTAAATGATATGATGGGTGATGAATTCAACAATATTTTCATCTTTTATTGAGATAAGGGGAGTAACTTCCACCCATTTGGTAATATATTTAGTTGTGATAATGAGAGAATGATGTCATTATGAAGAGTGGGGGTTGATTTTACGAATGAGGTCTAGACCCCATTATGAGAAAGGCTAAAAATCTATAGACACGTGAAGGATATTACTAGGTTCATGATGTAAATTAGCATGTTGTTGACACTTGAACCATTTTTTCATGTAATCATAGAAATATTGGTTGAGGATAGGCCAGTAATAGCCTAGGTAGAGGATATGCTTGGCCATGGAAAGGCCACTAAAGTGAACCCCATAGATAACATCATGTGTCTCCTTGATGGCATGAGAGGATTTTGAACCATGGAGGAAATGGAAAAGGAGGCCATCTAAGCCTCTTTTATAGAGGATTCCTCCCATAATGGTATAATGGGAGGTGCTCTGAATAAATGCTTGATGGGCATTCTTAGAGAGGATAGAGGGAACTATGCCAAGGTGAAGGTAGTCAAAGGTTTGTTGGTACTAAAGGTTGATCCAAATCTCCTCCACACTAAAGATGGTTGGAGTGTCTATCTTGGTGTAGGAGGGCTTGGTTAGGCAATGGACAATGACTAATGGTTTGGAGTCTGAGAGTGCTAACAAGATTTGAGAGGCAAGCGAAGCCATGGTATCAACAAATTTATTGGTAGATCATGGGGTGGTTTAAATATGGTAACATTTGAATGAGGCTAAGAGTTTTATAACCTGTTGCCTATACAATTGTAAAACCTCATTCTTACATTGGTAAATGCCAATAACTTGGTTGACCATAAGTTGGGAGTCATTAAAGATATTGATTGTTCTGACTCCTGAGGCTAAATTAGTTTGGAGAGCTATTACTAGGGCTTCATATTCAACCACATTGTTGGTGAATTCAAATTTAATTTTAAAGGATAAAATAATTGGGTCATCAACAAGGGGAATAAGGAAAATACTAGCTCCCCCACCATGCTGACATTGGAAACTATCTAAAAACATGGTTACTTAATTGGTGAAATCTGTTTGAGATAAAATTGTGATGGACTCATCTATAAATGTGAGAGGGGAAGGTTGGTTGTCCACTAGGGGTGTTTCAAACAATTTATTATTGATAACCTACCCCTTGATCAACTTTTTTTGGAGAAACTCAAGGTCAAATTTAGCTAAAAGCATGAGCCACTTAGCCATACACTAGTTTTGGTAAGGTTTAAAGTGTATGTATTTGAGGGGGTTGATATTGGTGATGAAAAAAGTCTTGTGGTTAAGGAGGTAATGGAAAAGTTTGGTGGCCATGAAGACTACGGATAGACATAATTTTTTGGTATGTGTGTACTAAGTCTCGTATTTGATCAATGTGTGGGTAATGTAATAGATGGCTTGCTCTTTATGTTGTTCATCTTGATGGGAAAATATTACCCCTAGGGAGTGGTCTATGGTGGAGATATAGAGGTAGAAAGGTTGATCATCCTTAGGAGGTGTAAGGATAGGTAGAGATAGCATGTACTCTTTGAGTCCATCAAAGGCCTTTTGACAATCAACATTCCACTTGAAAGAGACATCCTTTTTCAAGAGGTGGTTGAAGGGCTGACATTGATTAGAGAGCTAGGAGATGAAGCAATAAATGGCTTGGAGTTTCCCCTACAAGCTACAAAGTTGTTTAAGATTGGTAGGATATAAAATATCGAAGATGGCTTTAATTTTATCCCAATCAACTTCAATTCCTCAAAGAGAAATGATGAAGCCAAGAATTTTGCCTATTAAAACTTTAGAAATACACTTCTTGGGATTGAGGTAAATGGGATAATGGATAAGTAACTCAAAGATAATATTAAGGATGACTAAATGGTCTTTGTGAAGCTTAGAATTCTCAAGAAGGTCATCTACATAGTCTTTGATGATTTTAAGGATAAGGTTATGAAAAATATATGTTATGGCCTATTGGTAGGTTATGTCAACATTCTTAAGGCTGAAGGGCATTGACCTATAATAAAAAGTCCTCCATGGGGTGATGAAGTTATTTTTGTGCTGATCTTCAGGGGCAATCATGATCTAATTATACCTTGAGAATCTGTCCTTGAGTGACAACATCTTATGGCCTATCATAAGATCAACAAGTTGGTCAATGCTAGGGAGATGAAAGTCATCCTTTAGGCAGGCAAGGTTGAGGTCATGAAGTTACACACAAATATGTAGTCCCCCTATGGCTTTCGTGACAAGTAAAATGTTCAAAACCCATTAGAGATAGTCTATAGGTTGAATGAAGTTAACCAAAAGGAGGTGTTAGAGATATTCTTTGATAAGGAGGGCTATACGAGGATGCATTTGACAAAGTTTTTTCCTAATAGGTTTGGCATCATGAGTAGTGATGATGTTGTGGGTGGAAATGGTTGGGTCAATACCAGGCATATCAACGTATGACCAAATGAATGCAATGCTATGCTCATGGAGGAAGGTTGAGTAGTCCTGTATCTCCTCAAGGGTGAGAGTTTGGCCAAGTTTGATGATGTGGGGGTTGTATAGAGTGCCTATGTCAATGTCCATGGTAGATTCATTAAACATTGTTAAGGTTTCTATAGGTAAATATTTATGGATGGAGGAATCTAATACACTAACGTAGATGAAAATAACATCATCATCTTGACACTAAATAGTGTTAGTGGTAGGAAAATCTTCTCCCATGAGTTTATGATGAGTTAAAGGGATGGATATGGATGCCCCTTCCTTTTGATAAGTTATGGGGCTAAAGGTAATCATGTTGACGAGAATTTGTTTTAGGTGGGATAATGTCCTCATCTTCACTCTCAGGTTGAGGAGATATTGGTGAGGAAAGGGTTTCTTCTTTATCAATGGTAGTGGTAGGTTGGTTAGCTTTATTCTGATTGGGTAGAATGAATCCATGGTTATGTTTTTCATGAGGCTTATAGGTCTCAATCGAATCCAACATGTGTGGGCCATGCTCATACCATCCTAAACCAAATCCCTTCCAAGCACACTTGCGAAGGTATAGTTTGGTGAAGTCAAGTTTGGCCAAATAAGAGAAGTTAGAAGTAAAAATTTGAGGTGAAGGATGGGTGATAGAAATGTTAAGTGGCTTGTTGATTCCCCCATAGATAAAATGCGTTTTATATCTAGGAGGCCCTAAAGGGATAGTGACTCTAATATAGGGGTCATAACCTAGGTGGTGGTTGTGTTTCCCATATTCTTGAGGAGTAAAGAGGGCATCTAGGGTGAGGAGATGGTATTCTGCAAGGTTAATGCATTGGAAGGTAGACTCTAAGGGATCAGTGTTGGGTATTTTATCTACTAAAATAGATGAACTAGTCGATGCTTCTGTAAGAAAGGCAATAATGTCTTTGGATTTTGAGGGTGGCAACTTTTGTGGTGCTTTAGATGGAGGTAGGAGAACATCATTAGGTTGATAAGTTATGTTGCATGATACAAAAGGGATAGGTTCAACTTATATGGTAACCACCTAACCTTCATGTTTGAACTTGACACAATGATGGAGGGTAGAAGGTACACAAGCCATGGTACAAATCCAAGATCTCCCTAGTAAAACATTATACTAGAATTCACCTTCGACCATAAAGAAAAGTTTAGGGAGCATGCAAGGACCTAGATGAATGTGAAGGACAATGGTTCCTAGGGTAGTGGTAATAGTGTCATTAAAGGATCTAAGGATGGTTGAAGTATTAGACATGACATTGTCTAGTAGCTTGAGTTGGTCATAGGCATGGGAAGAGATGATGTTGATACTGGTTCCCCAATCGATCATAACCTATTTGACATGGGTTTGGTTGATATGGGTAGTGATAAAGAGAGGTGGATTTAGGTCTTTGGGGTGGATGGAAGGTATCTTTGAGTCCTTGAAGGTGACAAGGGTAGAGAGTTGGAGAGTTCTAATGAAGGCATGTATAGGTTGGGAATCTCTTGGTCAGACCTCAATGGCCTACATAAAATTTATCATGGCCTAATAACGGTGAGGTGAGGTGGAAATGAGCTCATAGAGGCTCATCTTATCTAGATTTTGGTGAAGCTTCTTAAGAATGACCCTCCTAATGTATTCAAAAGGATTATCCTTAGAGGTGCCTAAGATGATTACTTTAGGTGGAGTTGAGGATATAGAGGGTTGGCTCAAGTTCAATTTAAGATGAGTAGGTGGGTATGTCCATGGAATGGACACCTTGATTTTCTCTTTATCCTTTTGTTGTGATTGTGTGACCATGTTGATGGTATGGATAGATGGGAATGATGTGATAGGAGGTTGGGTAGGTTGTCTATCTTTTTGAGGTGAGAATGAAGGCTTTGGTATGCATCAATAAATGAATAGTGGATGCCTTGGTAGAGGGGTTAAGGGAGGATCTTCCAATAAGAGATCATCCTCTTTATAGATTTGATGGATAATAGTTTGGAGAGATTTGTATTTCTTGGTGTCATGTCTAGGTGTCATATGATTTAAATAGATTTGATGATCATTATATCAAGCTAGTTTTGAACCAAGAGGGTCGAAGGGTCTAATTGGAGGTAAGGTGAGGTGTGAAGATCGTAACAACCTTTAAAAAATGGTTGAATATGATTTAGTAATAGGTGGGAAAGGCCTAAGGGTTGTCATTTTAGTTGTTAATTAGGGTGTTTTCATGGGAACAAGTTTGGTAAGATGATGTTTGGGTGAGGTGATGTTTTTCGGTAATGGTTTTAGTTTGGGCATGTTTTGGGGGTTTGAGGTTGAGAGTTTGGTCACTAGTAGTTCAAAAAAAAAATAGTGTAATTAGGTTGGTGTAACCAGTAGTGGTGGATGACATATGTTAAAAAGGATTTAACTTTTAGGTAAAGTTGATGGATGAAGACCCAAGATATAGGGTAGGGTGGAAGAAGGAAAAACCCTAGGCATTTAGCTACTTGATGGTTTTATTCTTTTGGTTGGTTGGGGTCAAAATTTGGGTGGAGTTTAACATGGTGTCAACTCAAATTTAAGAGATGGGTGGACCAAAATATGTATGTGGAAGGTAAAAAGGTTGTAATAGGTTTGTTTGGTGGTTTTCTTGTTTGAGGTATGATTTCCTTGATTGGGGAAGAATGCGAGGGGTTGGTAGAAGTTCTGATTGGTTTGAGAGGTGGTGGAAAGATGATAATTGGTTTGTTAAAGGTGTGATAGAAGGTTTAGGTTTGTTGATGTAAGGGAGGTCTAAATATTTATAGATGTTAGCTTGATCCATATCTAGTTTTAGGGAAAATTTCATTTTCTACACTAATATGAATAAAGGTTTTTGTATTAGTTTTGCTTCACGGGTAGTGGATGCAAGATGTAGAATTATAGGTTGGGGATGTTTATTTTATAGGTTGGTTGACTTATAGAGGTGAGGGAAGTAATTTTGAGATAAATGGATAATCCATTGGAGGTATTGGTAGGAATGCTTCTCCTTCAGGAACAATATCCATAAGAGTAGTGTTTTGTTGGGTAGCTGATGGATGTGACAAAACATGAATGTTTACTTGTCTAGACATGCCTATTAGGGTAAAATGTGAGGATTCTAAGGCTTCTATGAGTGTGGCTAGGGAAAAGGAACCTCCTTGGGTTGAATCTCTGATAGAGGGGAAGATGACTCTTCCACTTTTGTAAGTGAAGTGGGGGAAGAGTGGGTAGATTAGATGGTTGGGTATGATGGGGAATCTAGAACAACACTCCTGCTCTGACCCCACTTGTTAGGATCTTGCTCCTCAGAAAGAGCACAATATGATTACCACATACAAGCAATTAAACATGCAAAATTATCCAGAAGTAACAAGTAACTAGAATTCACAAATAACATAGAATATGAGAGATAATACACAATCTTGTATTAATACTCATCCAGAAAGAAAATACAATAAAGAAGATGCCACTTCTTCTCCACACCTCTCAGAAGCTTTCCACACCTCAAGTGTTCAGTAATTTTATTCAAGAGTTCACTCTCCTACCAAAAATGGTCCCAACACACAACTCACATGCAGAATTGGTGTTCACCTCCAACCAGTCAGTAATAACCTTGCCAGTACACAAGTACTCAAAGTACTTCAAGTAGATCTCCCATAAGCTTGCAACAACCTGCAACTCAAATGATCATACTTACACATGTAGATCTTCAAACATGGCCTTGTACACTTGCTGACCAAGATCCTACAACTGGAAGAAATCATTTTCTTGCCTTAATTACAATACATGCCAATGGGTCTATAAATAGATCCCACACTAAACAATAACTTAGACTTCTAATTTATAATAATTAGACATGCAACTCAAGACTCAAAAATAGTCTTTACATGTAAACACTCGGTTCAACGAACTAACTATCTATGTAATGAATATTCTAGAAATGCCATAGGTGACTGACATAGGTCCCTGTCTACCTGGAGGTGACCGATGTCAGCCAACCTTCTACCGATGCCAGTTATCTTCAGTTCACACCTGCCGATGTTAGTTGCCTTCTGCACTATACTCTACCGACACTAGTCTCTCTAGAACTCAACAACCTCCTCCATGTCTGCAACAATTGAAGCTTTTAGCTCCATAACCTAACAATCTCCCACTTAGAGATAAATAGCTGCAACTATACCTGTACGTGTACATCATCTAGTTTGTTCCCTTGGCTTTGTATCCCTCTTCAAGATCACTCTTGAAGACCAACCACCACAAAACCTGTGGTGCACCTCCTGTCATCCAAATCACCTACCACATCTGCATCTACAAACCATGTAGAAAAGAACTTAACCCTACATAGCATGTCAACCTGCTACTGGTCCCTCTAAGAATCTACTAAACTACCCTCTAGTGCTTCTTTCCCAGATTGGCTCCAAACTTGTGACAACTCCCACTGTTTGGAAAAACTCAAATCTAGTACATACCATGCACTTAACCTCATTATGTGAATCAAGACACTATTCATAGAACTATCCAACCATTGGTGTGCTAACCGGTCTCACATAATCATCTTGAAATAAAGTCAACCTGTGACCTTCCATGTCCCTAGAACACACTCATGCCAAAGAATCTTGCTGCTCCCAGATTCCTCATGACACACCTCTGAACTAGCTTTACCTTTAGTTCAGTAACTCCTTGTATATGTAACCCTGTAACAAGCACATCATATAGTAATAGGATAATGTAGCTAATATTATCCAACCTAGTAAAGAGAAACACAATGATCAAACCTCCATTGTCCTACAGCTTACCCAAGACCATATACCCTGGCCTTCTGTCTCACATGTCCATTCTCGCTCTTCTTTATCTTGAACATCCATTCGTCTCTCAATGCTTTCTTCTAGCTAGAAAATCCACCCAAAAACTCCCATTTGGTTCTTCTCCAAGGAATCACATCCTTCATCCATACCAAGCTCCCACTATTTCCTGGATCTACGTGCTCTGCTTCTTTAATAACTTCCTAGTTCTTTACCATCAGTGAGCAACAAGTAGTGTAAAGAAGGGAAATGATGAATTTGAGTCTTACATACCCTTTAAGTCCTCCATATGGGCACTTGAGATACCTTGACAACTAGCTGTCCACCCAAAATCCATCTCAGTGACCGATGCTAGTCACATCTCAGTCTGCACCCGATCGATGTCGGTTCCATGCGACTGCCTCATCACTGACGTCAGTTCCCCCTAATCGACACCAGTGTTTATTTGTCCTGAGTCACTAACATTAGGCTGCACATAACTAACATCGATCCCTGTCTAGATGTCGATGCCAATTTTCTAACCGACGTCGGTCTTTATGTTTTTCTTGTGAGAAATGACTTCTACCCGTGAGCTCCTTTTAGATCAAAACCCTATCCAAATCAACCTTGCTCTGCTCAAAATTCTTCAGCCCCTTATGCTAATCTCTATCCATCACCTTTTTCTTGAAAACCAAGGATTTCCTACTCTTGTCATGAACATCAGATTCCTTAAGAAATGTTACCTTCTTCTTCTACATACAGAAATCTCAATCCATGCTCTTCAAATCCGAAAGCATACCCTTTGACTCAAGAACATGCATCTCTTTCTTATTCATGTGACCAAGCCTATTAAGCCACATCTTTGAATCTACAACTGAAGTAGATAACCTAGAAGGAGAATTAATAATACAAGTAGATAGATAAAGCATACCTACTTTCTTACCTCTTGCTACAACAAGTGCACCCTTGGTAACCTTCCAAGAGTCTGCTGTGAGAGTTACTGTGCAACCCTCATCACCCAAACTTCTTACAGAAATCAAATTCTACTCTAGAACTGGGACATGCATGACCTCCTTCAACACTCATGTGTTACCTATCTAAAATTTTAGCTTCACTTTCCCTTTGCCAACCATCTGACAAGGGTTACCATCCCCTAAAAAAATTTCTCCAAAGTCTCCCTGGACATACTCATGAAAAAATTCCCTATTTGGGGATGCATGAAAAGAGGCACCAAAATCTAAAACCTAAGATTCTACTTTATCCAAAGAACATACCATAGCATCCCATGCAACAATACCTACATCACCTGCTTCTTCATGTCCTTCATGCTAATCTTCACCCAACCAACAATCTCTCTTTAAGTGCGCTTGCTTTCCACATTTCCAGCAGGTTATTCTACCATACCTGGACTTGGATCTCCTGCCTATCTTGGACCTTGATCTCCTATGCTCGATCTTCTCTCTTTGCCTTCCCCTGCTTTCCACACTCAAAGCATTCCCTGGTGATTCACTTGTGCTTTTCCTACAAATTTCTTCATTCAATATTACACTCACAACATCATCCACTTTTAAGATTTTTGAAGCAGAAGCAGTATTACTAATTGCCATTACCAAACTCTCCTAACTTTCAGGTAATGAACATAAGCTTAAGAGATCCTTAATTTCATCATCAAAAACAATATTGATTGAATTTAACTGGTTTACCAAACCATGGAAATCACTAAGATGACTATGTACAGATCCACCTTCCAACATTTGCAAATTAAATAATTGCTTCATAAGAAATACCTTATTCAAAGCTAAGGGTTTTTCATATAAATTTGCCAAAGATTCCATCAACTCTACCGTTGTCTTAACATGTGATAAGTTGGAAATCACAGACGATGCAAGACTCAACCTTATAGATCCCAAAGCCTTTCGATCAAGAACCTCCCATTCTTCATCCTTCATATCCTAGGGCTTGCAATTAACCCCACCCAACGGTAAGTACAAATCTTTTTGATACAGATAATCTTCAATATGCATCCTCCATAATTGATAGTTCTTGCCATTAAACTTTTCCATTCGTAGCTTACTTTCTTTTGCCATTGCTATACTCCCACTCAAATAGAAACCCCTGTGAGTACCCTGTAATCAACACACACTAACTAGATCTAATCCAACCTGTTAGTATCCCAACCAAAAGCTTTGATACCAATTGATGGGGAATCTAGAACAACACTCCTGCTCTGATCCCACTTGTTAAGATCTTGCTCCTCAGAAAGAGCACAATATGATTACCACATACAAGCAATTAAACATGCGGAATTATCCAGAAGTAACAAGTAACTAGAATTCACAAATATCACAGAATATGAGAGACAATACACAATCTTGTATTGATACTCATCCAGAAAGAAAATACAATAAAGAAGATGCCGCTTCTTCTCCACACCTCTCAGAAGCTTCCCACACCTCAAGTGTTCAGTAATTTTCTTCAAGAGTTCATTCCCCTACCAAAAATGGTCCCAACACACAACTCACACACAGAATTGGTGTTCACCTCCAACCAGTCAGTAATAACCCTGCCAGTACACAAGTACTCAAAGTACTTCAAGTAGATCTCCCATAAGCTTGAAACAACCTGCAACTCAAATGATCATACTTACACATGTAGATATTCAAACGTGGCCTTGCACACCTGCTGACCAAGATCCTACAACTAGAAGAAATCCTTTTCTTGTCTTAATTACAATACATGCCAGTGGGTCTATAAATAGATCCCACACTAAAAAATAACTTAGAATTCTAATTTACAATAAGTAGACACATAACTCAAGACTCAAAAATAGTCTTTACATGCAAACACTCGGTTCAATGAACTAACTATCCGTGCAACAAACAATTTTGAAACTGCCACAGGTGATTGACGTCGGTCCCTGTCTACCTGGAGGTGATCGACATCGACTGACCTTCTGCCAATGCTAGTTGTCTTTAGTTCACACCTACCAATGTCGATTGCCTTTTGCACTATACTCTATCGACATCGGTCTCCCTGGAACTCAGAAACCTCCTCCATGTCTGCAATAGTTGAAGCTTTTAGCTCCACAACCTAACAGGGTCCTCATGTGTAGGCATATCACAGACCATGTTGATCTTGTGGGAATCATGAGAGCATTCAACTTATGTGTCCTCAATTAGAAAGGGGCATGGTTGTGAAAGTGCTTTCTAAAGATGTCTAAGGCTTGATTTTGAGGGGCATTGAGGTTATCCAATGTGATTTCCCCCTTGTCAATGAGGTTTTATACAACATTCTTGAAAGTATTGCATCAGTTGATGTCATGTTTGATCACTTGATGAAAGGCACAAAGGTCATTTTCATTGTACCAAACATGCACTGGATGAGAAGAGTTAAATTGTGGGGGAGGTTTGAGAGGTGGAAGCTTTACAAGATTAAATTTTAGTAACTTTTCAAAAATGAGGCATAAGATTCTCCAAGTGGAGTAAATTGTTTTTGGGTGCTTTGGTTTGGGTTCTATGAGCTCAGGTTAGAGGGATTGGGAAAGTTGTGTTTATTGACAATAGGTGGTGGGATATTCTTAAGGAAAACTACATTCATGGTTTTTTTGGCCCCAGAGTTAGCTTGATAGCTTGATTTGGAGGAGGAGGTCTCATTGGTCTTGAAGTCAGAGTTTTTATTTTGTAACTTCAATTTACCTTTGTCTATAACTCAGTTCTCTAACTTATGTGCCATGGTAAAATATTCATCAAAGGCTATGAAGCTTTAGAAAGGTAACATAGAAGAGTTGTGTTTGGCACAAACATAGGCAAAAATTTCAATTAATTCAAGCTGAGGCAAAGAGAATGCTAATTAGTTTATCAAGCTTCTCCAATGAGCCACAAAATTAGTTATAGACTCATCCTCAAATTGATGAATAGAATAAAGGTTGGTGATAAAGACTTTCTTGGATTTGTTGATTGAGAAGTGATCTAAGAAGGTTTGAGTTAATTGGTTAAAGGAGAAGATGGAATGTTTGGTAATGGATATAAACACCTAAATTTGGTCACTGATAACCTCTAATTAGGCTTTTGGCTAATTTCCATCCAAAATGCACAATTTTACCTAAAATTACTAAAACATGTTAAATGATGTGAAATTGACATATTCAAGTGCTAATTTGCACTTGGATTCTTTGGATTGATCTTCCATATCAAATCTAATACACAAGAGATGTGCCTTTGTTATTTATTTTGGCAACATCCTAAATGGGAATATGGTTTAAATACATCTGACAACACCTTCTAATTCGAATCTAGTCAAATTTTGGACAAATAACAAGGCATTCTGATCAATTTGGGTAATTTATGCATAATGTGCTTAATCATGCTTAAGATCTAATTAAACCAAATCAAGGCATAATTGAGAATTTCATGGAAACTTGTTGAATACTTGTTTTTAGAAATGAATATCAAATATATGCATCATCAAGTGACCTCATTTCATGGGAAGACATCCCTAGGCCATAAATGCCACAAATATCAGGATTCATGCCCTCCATGCTTCATCAAGGCCTTCCATGATGCCCTCCATGTCTATTAATTTCCCCTTCTTCCAATTCCATGATGAGGATAATTAAAAATTTTAATTGCAAAATTGAATTAATCCTCAACCACACATCTCAATCTTAAGATGGATGATTGAGGTTGATTCTAATCAAATCCAAAAATCTATAAATAGGAGGCCTCACAACATCATTTCTAAGCTTAATTAGTAAAAAATTATAATGTAGGATAGTTGCAAAAAGCTTCAAGAAACTAATGTTATAATTCCAAATTGATTCCAAGCCAATCAAAGCCATAAGTGAAAGGTGCCAAGAGGAGATGAAGGTAGCCACACTCCATTGAAGATCTCTCAAAGCACAAGCCGAGCAAGCCACCATTACAAAGGCATTTAGAGCATTCAAGGAAGGTGAAAGGAATTCTTGTGTTTTCATTCCTTGATTTTTAATTGTGTTTGTCATTTTATATTGTTAACTAAGCTCTCCCTAGTGTCTAGGCCTAGAGATGTTATGCTATTAGTGTGTTTATTTCACATTGTTTTCAGTTTAGAACTAACACCATACTAACCATCCTCTCTTGAGTCAAATTCCTAGATCACATAATGGCACACCCAATGGGACTAGATGCATCTCACACCTAAAGGAGATCTTTTTATAACTTAAAAAACCTTATTTGAGATTTTAAAACTCTTGAAAATTTATTTTTTAACTTTATTTTGCCATTTTTTGTTACCACAAGTTTACACAGTCACCAAGGTCGAAAGAAAATATCGACATCAATTACTTGGATCAAATGACATTGGTTAGATCTTGGTTGGACATTACTGATGTTGGTGATATATAACCGACATCAGTCACTATGTTTTCTTAAAAACACAAACATGAGAGCTATTTTAAAATGCTTAGTTTGGGCTCATACAAACTCCTTTTTGGATGATTTTTTTAAAATAACATGTTTTCACCTAAATTTTTAGAATTTTGCATTAGTTTAGATTTAAGTGTCATATATTTTTTAAATTTTTGGAAAATTCATTTAAATTTTTTCTAATCTAACATATTTTCTTTTGGGGTAATGCCTTAAGGGTAGACAGGTAGATAGCAGATTTCAAGTTTGATAAATAATGTATTAGAGCATATTTTGCATGCTTTAAAATGAATTAGGAACATTATTTTGGTGCTTAAAGTAAAATTTAAGGTTCTTAAATAAGTGTTTTTAGCATTATTTTTTAAAGTTACAACTAAGACCAAGGGGTCAAATGAACACCACTCAATCTTTTGAATTTGGTGCTTAAAATTGAACTCATATTTCTAAAAGTTTCTTGTTTGCAATAGTTGTTTAAATCAAAACTTGTTTGGAAAAAAGAGAGGTGTTTCATGTATGATCTTCCATTTGTGCCCTATAGGGAGCCCTTAGAATCAAAAGTGCCATTACTATTACACAAAGCCTAGTCCAAGGCTTAGAAAGAATTTCATCTAAAGCACTCCCCAAAAAATCATCAAAGTTTGGGTGACTTTGAAAATGATCCTAAAGTCTTTCTAATTTCATGCTTTATTTGTTTATGCACATTGGATTATGAGGGGGACTTCATCACCTCCCACAAGTTCTTTAGGGAAGCTTTGACCTAAGGTTTCATCTTTTGACATTGACTTCATTTGGCTCTTTTGGAGTTACACATGGGATGTAGTGGCACTTTGGACATCACACTACACTAAGTGAATAGTAGGATGTAGTGGTTGTAAAATGGACTAGACCTTTTTGCAACAAGACAAGTGATATAGACCCAAAATTTGTGCTTTTATTTTGTATTTTTTGGTGTGAAATTCATTGTACAATTGATTCCCCTAGAGCATTCAAAAACTTGTTAGAATTTAGACAAATCCCCACTTGTTGTGGAAGTATTTTTGGTGCAAGGTGTGCTTCAAGGTCCATGTCATAGTAATATTATTTGAGATAAGGGGGATATAAAAACCCTAACATATAATGTGCATTTAATTTTGGATGAACACTTAAAATCCTCTCAAATGATGTATATTGATGGATTCTAATAGTACCAAGCAACCTTGTTAGTTTAGTATGTAAAGGAAATTAATTAGTTGATCTTGTCCTAGTTTAAATTCTTGTTTGGAGTCAAAACTTGGTGTAAACAAATAATCTAAACACAACACATAGTCCAAATTTTCCTTTAAACAAAGAGGTGTTATGCTACCCATGTAAGATCATCCATTTGCTTTGTTCAAAGTTCATCAAAAGCTTGAGACTCATATCATCCACTTTGGTAGAGTTATGTTGCCCAATTGAGTCTAGACCTTTACCAAAGTTGTTTAATTCTTTCACTTATAATTTAAAGTCAAAATTACACCTTTACAAATTCATAGGGTTGACGTGTTAAGTGGGTTCACCATTTGCACTAAACTTGAAGGAACTTAGGTTTAATTTCCAATTTAGGTTGAAGGTCATTTTAGACTCATTATCATTATCATCACTTGATAGACTTAGCCATTTTGTGTTAAAAAATTTAACTTTAAGTCTATGTACCATAACATTTTAAGTCAAGAAAATTAGTGTTATGCTGTCAAAATTGTGGAAAAATATCTTTTCCTTAGAGAGTCTTTGAAACAAACTTTTTTTTATCACACCTTTTGGGTAGTATAACATCATTACACTACCCAAATGATTTGAAAATTTGTTTCATGTACCCTCTTACATAGAATTCTAATTTTTTTCCTACATATTCAGATCTATCCAATTGTAATTTTGATCCTTTATCTAAAGCACAATTATACTATTCACCTTTGTCTAGCTTGTTTGTAAGAAAGAGCCAAGTTTTATACCATTATTTACAAGAAAATAATCTATTGTTAAAATTCCTTTTGTTTCATACCTTATACCTAGTTGATCAAGTTCATGTCCAAAAATCGAATGCTTAGTGTTTGTTAGAAGTGTTTCAAATCCTCTAGATTAAAACTTTTATCTATTTTCAAAGTCTAGCTTTTGATGCTATTTGGCCAAGAGTCTTAGCACATGCCTTGTTTGAGCCTAAATTTTGACACCACATTTGGAGAAAATACCTAGCAAATTTTGATTTCTTAGATTAGAATGATTTGAAACACTTCAACCTTAGAGTTTGGCATTTTAATTTTTCATTCCATTTACTTTCTAACCTTTTTGTGAATAGTGAAATGCTAGATACTTCACTCTATCTTGTTTCCTCACAAATCTTTACATAAACCTTTTGATCCTTTTGACAAATCTAGACTAAGTTGAAGGCATCATTTGTTTTATATTCTATCCTTTTTAGAGTTTGTAGAACTCTTTGACATTTTATTGCAAAGCATTGACTATGGATCCCAACATGTATTCCTACACTCATAGTGGAATCATGTAGAATCTAGGGCTTAGTAATGTAGTTGTGTAGGAAAAAATGGTGCAAGACCCCTATGTAAATAACATTGCTTATGAGATGGATTCTTATCCCTCTTATAATACTCAATCAAGGGCACAAAGCCAAGATCCATTAACTAACTATTTGGTTAACACACCACCTTACACAGAACAAGACCAAGAATAAACTATGAAATACTTAGCTACAATACCCATGGTGGACGAGATAGTTCTTCAATAGTCACACTCCACCAATTTGGCTTCCAAGTATGATCCATTTTTGTTTGAGTGATATTTTTTAGAGAACAAAGATGAGATTTTGGTTAGGGCCATAGAGGTAGGAGATAAGTTTCTAGCAAACCTCCCCCATGAAAATCTACCAAGCCTAGTAAGAGTGCCCCACAATATCATTTATGATCAACAGGTTTCTTCTCGAAATCCTATGGTTCTAGTCTAAAAAATGTACCAAGACCCCAATATATCTAATCCAAGTGAAAACATCATGGAAGATCACTTTACCAAATGCAAACAGCATACCAAACCTACCTAAATTTAGCACATGATTTCAATTAGATGAACATGGTAAGTAAGCCTCTCATTGACCTAGTTCCTTTAACAAGGGTGTTGATGGAATTAACTAGATAAGAGAATTTGAGTTCTGACCCATTTTTAAAAACTATTTCAATAGATAACTTGATACACATGCCTATTATTGAAGAAGTGTCTTCAACTTCTATGTTGAATAGTGAGACAAACATTGTAGACAATGTGCAAATAGTGTCCAATCTTGATCAAAGTGGTACTAACACACAAATAACTAGCCAATAATGTGTGCCTATAGTTAATGCCATGAGCAAATTTTCATACCAAGGAATAGGAGTTTTTGTACCCTAGCCTCAACCAATTTCTTCCTCAAGTGTATAACCTATAGAATTAGATAATCAAATAATGGCTAATGTTATGCCTCAATGATAGAATGTGCTCACTCCTACTCAACAAGTAGTGAGTGGTATTTCACAATAATAGACACAACCTTGTGTATCAATGCAATAAAGGATGAGTACATTTCCACCTCAATTAGGGGCAACTAATATTCCACCTCTCTAGGTAACAATGAACATACCTCTTTAGTCACAGACTAATATGCCAATTTAAAACCAAGAAATGACTAGTCAACAACATACAAATATTGGTCCATGATAGATGTTGAATCTACAACATGCTTTCACTTCATAGGGATTCATGCAAAAAGGAGGTCCCCATGTTTCTCAAATACCTACTAGATAACCATTGGTTCAAAATGTGCCAAAAATCTAGAGACAGGGTCTTATTCCACAAGTTCCCACTCAACAACAAGGTTTGAATAGTCGACAACATGTCCCTTTTCAACCATAACAGGCATAGTATAGTTATATCTTCATCCAAACCACAAAATACTCCAATTCAAACCTCTATCATCAACCCAAACCAAAATATCATGTAGCCAAATGTGTAATTTCAAGTACATTCCAATCTACGTATGCATATTCCTAGTCCATTCCCCAACCAAGCCGATGTACCCCAACAGGTGTCTCCATCATACCATAGTCAAAGTGTTCCACTTATGACCTCCCAAACACCTATCCAAACCCAAATTATCCCTCAAACCAATATCCCTTCCATTTTCTTATCCCGAGAATTACAACAGATGAAGGATGCAATTTCTACTATTTAGGTGGGGAAGCAAACTAAAAAGTTCAAATTGGATGACGTATGTTCCTATCCATTCAACATGGAGTATTTTTAGATACCATTTCCTCTAGGATATGAACCACCCAAATTTGATAGTATAAAGGGAAAGGTGACCCTAAAGCTCATTTGACTGAATTCTTTGTCGCATGCTAACTAGTGGCATATAGTGACATATACCTTTTGTTGTTGTTTCAAAGGAGCCTCCCTGGACAAGCCTTGGAATGGTTTTCAAAGTTTACCAAAAATTTATTAATATACTTTGATGATCTTTTTGATAAATTTATGCAACACTTTTCCTATAATCTTGAGCATGATATTTCATTAGTGGACCTGACACAAACAAAGCAAAAAGATGGGGAGAGTTTTTCAAGATATTTAAAGTGATGGAAAGCCCTTGTAAGCCATTTCATCCATAGTTTACTAGATAAACAATTAGCTACTATTTTTACTAAAAATTTTCATATTGAGATAGCCTATCATTTGGAACTGCAATGTGCACATACGTTCAAAGAGATCATTGATAAAGGTTTATTGATCGAGTGAGAACTCATCAATAAAGGGGTCATCAATCTTAATTAAACTAATCAAAATCAAGGTACCAATCATGAAAATTACCAACATCACATCCACGTGTAATCATCATAACCAACATAGGCCAATAATCATGAAATACTGAAGCAATTCAACTAAAATAGGAATGTTGTGGGAAATGGAGTGACCAAATCTCATCATGTCCAAACTATGTAGACATCATCTGCACCAACTTTTTAGCTTAATCTTAACCATAAACCCATCCAACTAATGAGATAAGTGTAAGAACAAAGACCTACACAAAAAATACAATAACCTTTACCATTGCAAACCCCTCCTCCTAGAAGAACCTTCCTTGCACATCATGTTTTTAGTGACCTAGGAGAACTTATTGAGTCTATATTTTTCAAGCTTACTGCTACTAATCTAATTAGTTAGACCATACCAAAGCATTATCTATAAGGCATTCCTTACCCTGATTAGTACCATGAAAATGAATTTTGTGACTATCATTGGGTCTATGGGCTTAAACTATGAAGATGTGTCTAAATGAAGCATTTAATTGAAAATATGTTGGAGAATGGGGAAATAAAACTAGATAATGGTACTTCCACTTCCAATCAAAATATTGGGATCTATTAAAACCCCTTTCCCTGACATAACAATCAACAACAATAGAACAATAAGCAACAAAAATAATGGCTAGTGTAGTAGCAAAATCAATAGTATTAGAATCAAAGGTTGAACTAGTAAAATCAACAAAATCAGTAGCAAAATCCACAATGATAAAATAATGGCCAAAAACAAGGTCAGAATGGTAACAACCAACAATCCTACCATGAAATTGCACATGATTACAATAGGGTTGTAGGTCATATTATAGGGGGTAGCATTAATACCATCTCCATTAATCTTAGACCAACTACTAATCAACCTAGACCATTGCTAAATAACAATATTCAACCAAGTCACATGGATAATCCTTCTTTGACTTGGGAGTGCATACAGGAAAACCAAAAAACTAGGACTTCTACCTTTGGATCTTATAGTGACAACTCATTCTTGCCATGTGACCACATGCAAGTGCACTAGCAATTGAGACTTATCTAGTCCCACACCATTCCCAACATCAGTTAGCAATAATGGTCTAGTATTTAATCTTGATTGTGCAATCACAACTTGAAGGTCAAATATTACTATCCTAGGCCCAAAACCATCTACCACTTTGCCTATCATCCAACCAATTATTCAGCCTTAGAATAAACCATTCACTATTGACCAAGACAAGAAGTTTGATATTGTGGAACAATTGTAGAAGACATCAACACAAATTTCTATTTTAGATTTGTTTTGGATGTCAATAATCCATAAAAACATCTTGAATGATTGTTTGAACCAATCTACTATTGTTAGTGACATATCCCTTGATAATTTTCAAGCTTTGGTTGGATACCTAGCTCCATTCCAACAAGTCACATTCAACCAAAGCCATATGTCTTCCCTTGGCCTATTCCATAATAACCCATTATACATACAAGTTTGTATTATATGGCATAAATTGAAATGTGTCCTTATCGATAATGGATCTGGCCTCAACATAGTATCTCTCAAGCTCATCAAGCTTCTTGGGGACACAATGATAGATATCTATCCAAAAATAATAACTATTAAAGCCTATGATAATTAGGAAATAAAGTCACAGGGAACCATTAGTTTGTTAGTTATTATTGGCCCTTTGACCTATGATACACTTTTCCATGTGTTGGATCTTGAGTTATCATATAACATGCTTCTAGGTAGGCCTTGGTTACATAAGATTCATGTAGTTCCATCAAAACTGCATCAATGTATCAAATTTTCCTGCTTAGCGATGGAGGTGAGTATCCCAGGAGATTTGTACCCATATAAACACTGCAAGCATCTTGAGGCCATTTTTCAAATCTATAATTATCAATATGATATGAATTCCAGTTCTAATTAGGATAAAGGAAAGGCTATACATATTGATCCTTCATTAGATAATTTCATAGATCTTAATACCTTGGATTCCCTTTCCCACATGATGCCTCCTAAAACTTCCAATTATTTCACCATTTTATATAATGGATTGGGAGAATATGTGACCCATGATACATTTCATATCACAAATCTTCCTCAAAATTTGAAAACCTTTGGGTGACCTAAATTCATTCCACATATGCATTGGAAACAAAAATAACAAAGATAAGGGACCTATCACATTTGTACCAACATCTGGCCTAGGACCTAACCCTCTTAAAGGGAATGAATCATGGTTATACAATGATGACCAAGCTGATTATTATAAAAATGTAAAGTATCTTATTCCCAATAGGATCATGGAGTATCATGATTATGAAGTAAGAGGCCTCAGACTAAATCAACAAGGAACCATCAAGCTAATTTACATGACTAAGTATGAAAGACCTTATGGACTTAGATTTAAACCACCTAGGGGTGACCCCACATATTTTATTTAAACTCCATCACCAGTGACTAATGATGATAATGTTGATAATGAAGTAGATTCTAATCATAGCCTTACCTTTGATAACCTAGCGAAAACCAACCTATTTGATAATAATGCCATTTCTAACCTTACTATTGACCATTTTTTGCCCAACAAGCCAAAAATCAGTCCCATTCTTCCCTTGCTATTTGAAGCCAGTCAATTTCAGGATGCAAAAGTTCATCAGCCTTGGTTCATGAACTGGTTTAACACTTTGGCTTGGTTCAACCACTAAGTTCAAAGCTTCAACTAGTTTAATCAGCACTTGGTTCAACCATTGGTTCAACACACTTGGTTTAGGTGGCTTTTAGTTCATCAACTTGGTTCAATGTGTTGGTTCAACACGTTGGTTCAATGCCTTGGTTCATTTCAATTGGTTCAATCGGCAAGTTCATCAGCTTGGTTTGATGGGCTCGACATGCAGTGTTGAATCGTTGAACCAGTTCAACAAGTTGGTTTAATGAGTTGGTTCAATGGGCTCAGTGCACAACATTGAACCAATTCTATCTTCTATTGAACTGCAAAGCCTTCTCAAGCCCCTTCCTCTGTGAATCCTCCTCTTCCCTATCCTCTGTGTCTCTTCCTCTCCCCTGGTTCAAACCGTTCAACCATTTTTGGTTCCGACGCCGGCGAATGGGTCGGTTTGAAAGGAAGTTTTTACACTTCTTGGTTTAAGGGTGTGCAGGTGTCATTCCTCCACAGCCAAAGAGGAGTGCCCAAAGCCGTCCAGGTAGGGCAGTGGTTCAATCGGCAAGTTCATAGGTTTAAACACCATTGAACTTTTTTGGCTCAAGTTCAACAACTTGGTCTTTAGTGGAGGGTAGTGCTGGATCCAAATGCCCTTGTAGAGGGAAGAGAAAATTTCAAGGGAGCTGAAGGATTTTCAAAGCATGCAGAACACTCAAGATTCTAAATTTCTTTAGACTTGCCCTTTGTCTGAAGGAATTCCTTTAGGAAAAAGCTTGAAGGATTTCAGGGAAAGGCCGTTGGTTCAAAGCAAAGGCCCAAGAAAGTCAAAGCAGACAATTCCCATGGAATTTTTGTCTATGAGAAAAAGCTTGAAGCAAACCCTATGAAAAAGGCCTAAAACAAAAGACCCGACAGATTTTGCCAGGAATAGTGGCATCCTGAAAGCTATCAAATTTAACACAGTGAAGTAGCCATTTATTTTTGAACTGTCTGAGTGCCAACCATGGAAAGAGCCCAAGGAATGTAGCGAACTTCAAGAAGATCACCCCTAAGGGCTGAAAGAGTAGGAAGAAGACAAGGAATAGAAAAGACAAAGCATACAAGTGGCAAAGGGAAGGCAAGTTATTGCCAGATGAGTGGTGTAGCCTATTTTCTCTAGTTGGCATTAATGAGGGGATAAACTATAGTCTATTTGTAGAAAAGAGGTGCGGTCATGTTCTTACATTAATGCTTGAATGCCAAAGTCAATTTTGGTAATTGTATAGCATGGTTCTTGTAGGCCTCTCCTAGAAGAATGACATTAGTAACAGTGGTTTTCTCTTCCCAAGGTTCAGAATGCACATGGGCCACTTGCAAAAATGGGTGCCAAAATCTTTCACAGGAAGCACCAAGTTTTCTTCCTCTTCCTATATATTGTAAACTTCTCTTTTGAGAAAGGGATCCACTCTTAGCCTTAAGGCAAAATTCTGCCCAAAAATCTCTTGGGCTTGTAAGACAGAGCTCTGCCAGGATTCTACCTTGAATTGAAACATAGCATTTTTACCTCCATTCTGAGTTTTGCATCTTTAGTATGTGTCTATTCCTTGATTCTGTGTTAAGTCATTTTCTTAATGCTTTTGCAGAATGAGTTCAGCATGTCTGGTGCATTTTTGAGTTTCCTTTTATAGTTCTATTAGAAGTGTCCCTAAAGGAGTATAGGTGAAGTGGATAGGCTGCTACAGTGTGTCTCAAAATGCCTCTAGTAGTTATTTCTTCCCTGTATCTCCACGAACCCCTAACCCACTAATGCAGAAGGTTTTCTCATGTTAGATGAAGTGTATGGGAGCTATTTCTCGATGGAAAGTGTATGTTTGGGTGGAGTAGATCAAATTTTTTTTGGTGTATCACCTTTTCATTTTTAGGCTTAGAATCTATTTTCAGCATCTCTATCTCCCTTTTCATCCCCCCCATTTTTTCATTTTTATTTGTTAGCAGTAGGAGAAACTAGGGCCTAAAAGATACATCAAAGGGAGCTAGCCCTCATCTAGAGAATCTCCCCTCTAGCTTCATCAGTCCCATAGGTGAGATAGGAGTTTCCATTGTTGCATGTGGAAAGGCAAGAGCTCAGCCTCCTGGCTCAGGTGCAATCTTTTATGTCAATAGTTTTTGGCATGCCCAGTGGGACTAACTAGGATAGGTTTTGTCCAAAGAGTTGAAGATTTTTTGGTGTGTTATTTAACCAACTAGCCTTTGGAGGCTTTTGCATCAACACTAATGGTGAATCTAAGTTGAATCAGCTGGTTAAGCATCCTGGTGCCATCAGAAATCACTTTCTTATATGTATAATTCCTTTGCACAAAATCATGGGTCTTGTATTCCTTCATATGACTTCGATCATACTTAGAATTTTCATGCAATCACCTCAAGTAGCTCTCCTAGTTGCCCTTTAATGATAAGGGAAGTGGCTCTAGAGTTTGAGAAGTAGATGATGGAGATTGACAAATTGGAAGAGCAGTATAGATATTAATAGGACCTGATGTATAAGAGGAGTATTTGTTTAGGCAAGCTTAGGCCTTGCAATCCATGGAGGAGGAGGTAGCAAAATGGAGAAATCCATTTATTCAAGGCAGTCAACCTTGTGTGCCCCCTCCTATTCTAAAGAAATCCCCCTCTTATGCACCAAATCCTTTCAGTCAGATAGCACTTGCTCACTCTAGCTCATCTAATGCATCTACTCTCAATCCTGTGTGCTTGGCTTTCCAACATCAAAGGGTATCAAAGCAACGCCCCATGGAGATCAATCTTCTCAATTCCTTATATTGTGAATCTTCCATTAGGGGGAATACCATAAGCTAGCACATCCCTCTTTAATAGACTCTTCTGGTGCATCAGCAGTCTCTTCCTAACATTCCTCAACCTCCTCAAGTTTTTCAACACGATGTGCAGATTCTAAGTTGGAGAAAGGAATGCCAGGAACCAACCCAGAGCCTTGAAGAGGATGATGTTGGTGACCTCCAAGAAAGACTCTTTTAGGATAATCTAGATAAACAAATTGAAGATTTAGAGGCTAAGATGAGTCTGCTTCATGAAAGAGAGATAGAACTTCCAGACCTTATGGAGGAGCCCCAGGACCTTGGAGAAAACAAAGTTGCTGCCTGTTCACAAGAGCAAAATTCTAATTCTGAGATCCTAAACTGGGGAAAAATAGTAGAATCATGGGGTAGGAAGGAGGAAAAGTAGGGTTTTTCTCAAAACCTTGAAGAAGATGAGGCTACCCCTGCTCATGATGATGCTGGTGACTTCTAGGAAAGGCGCTTCTAAGATGATCTAGCTAGGAGAATTACAGAGTTGGAATCTAAAGAGAGATTCCTTAGCTAGTGTGTGATGGATGGTTTAGACCTAATGGCACATTCCATGTCTAAACATACCCCACTCATACATTTCTAAGAGAGATATCAGGCCACACCTGATATTGATGAAGTGTTGACCAAATGGAAAGAGGAGAATCATTTGATTCTAGCTCAAGGATTGCCTCCTCTTCCACATGGTTTTCCCACTTCAGCCCTTCTCAAGGAGGAACTTGTTTTGTAGGAGGTGAGTGAGGAGTAGAAGATCCAATGTATAGTTTCCCAAGAGGTTATCATGAGTGACAACGAAGAAGAAATCATCATTGATACTCCTTGTGAAGACCTCATCAGTAATGGAGAAGACACAGGGCATGCATATATGCAAATTTTCCAGCAATACGAGGAGGAACAAAAGCATGGTGAGCTCTCTGACCCCTTGTTCGATGAACTTCCTTGTTGCTTTGATGAGGAGGATGACTATGCTGAAGATCCTAAATTGGAGGAAGATTAGGAGGATATCTTTGAACATCTAGAGATCTTAATCTTTGAGGAGGAAAAGGAGAGGCTAGTCTTCTTTGAGGAAAGCCTTGAAGAAGAAAGTTTTGAATAGAGAGGTGATATTCTGTGGGATGAGAAATCATTTTGTGATTCCATTTCAGACATCACAACTATCATAGTTCTTCAAGAAGGCCAACATGAAGCAGAGGATAAGTTTGACAGAGTCTTCAATGAAGTAGAAGGAAACGGGTCAAACCATGATGCACTGTAAGGGAGCTATGCATATCAAAGGGCTTATGGTAATGAGCCAGTAGCCATTGATTTCTTAGTGATATGTACCAGCTTAAAGGTCTAGCATTTGACAAACTTCCATGAATAAGTAGAATACACATATGTTAGAGGCATGTTTGAATTTGATCCACTTAGATACTAGCCAATCTAGGTGACAGGCAAGAGGAGTAGGTTACCAGCTCTCTTTTTCATTCAGCTACTTACTTGGCACCATAAGTCCTCTTACTAAGAAGGGGACTTAATAATTTTTCCCTTTGATCTAAGAGGGAGGCAAATATTCATGGTTAGCTATATATATTAGTTTGCTTTCAGTTTTTTTCCTACTTTCCCTAAGTGTAGTTTGCAAAGGTAGTGTTTTTAGCCTTGTGTGTTTCTCTTTGTGTGTGGGGTAAAAAGCCTCATGTTTGATTCTTGGATCTTTTGGGGCTGTTGTTGATCTTTGTTCAAGTTGCATCTGACTCCATACCTAATGGATTGGACTACAAGGCAACTGGTCTTTAAGCATAGTAGGCATGCTTCCCCTGGGAGTCACCAATTTGTTAACCATTTTTTGCCCAATAGGCCAAAAATTAGTCCCCTTCTTCCCTTGCTATTTGAAGCCAGTCAATTTTAGGTTGCAGAAGTTCATCAGCCTTGATTCATGAACTAGTTTAACACTTCATCTTGGTTCAACCACTAAGTTCAACGCTTCGACTGGTTCAATCGGCACTTGGTTCAACCATTGGTTCGGTGCACTTAGTTCAGGTGGCTTTCAATTCATCAGCTTGGTTCAATGCATTAGTTCAACACATTGGTTCAATGCCTTGGTTCATTTTAGTTGGTTCAATTGGTAAGTTTGTTAGCTTGGTTCAACGAGCTTGGTGCATAATGTTGAATCGTTGAATCGATTTAATGAGTTGGTTCAATGGGCTCAGTGTGCAGTGTTGAATTGATTAAACTGTTCAACCTTTGAACCATTTTTGGTTCAATGGGTCAGTTCAATGGCTTGGTTCAAGGGTGTATCCCAAAGCTAAATGACAGTGCTAGGTTCAAATGCCCTTATAGAGGGCAGTGCTAGATCCAAATGCCCTTGCGGAGGGCAGAGAATGTTTCAAGGGAGCCAAAGGATTTGAAAAGCATGTGGAACACTCAAGACTCTAAATTTCTTTAGACTTTGTGTCTGAAGGAATTCCTTTGCACAAAAAGCCTCAAGGATTTTGGGGAAAGGCCGCTAGTTCAAAGCAAAGGCTCGAGAAAGTCAAAGCGGACAATTCCTATTGAATTTTTGTCTAATGGAAAAAGTTCGAAGCAAAAAACCTATGAAAAAGGCCCAAAACAAAAGACCTGACAAATTTTGCCAGGAATAGTGGCATCCTAAAACCTGTCAAATTTAACATAGTGAAGTAGCTATTTATTTTTGAACTATCTGAGTGCCAACCATGGAAAGAGCCCAAGGAAGGTAACGACCCGCCAGAAGATCACCCCTGAGGGCTAAAAGAGTAGGAAGAAGATAAGGAATAGAAAATACAAAGCATACAAGTGGCAAAGGGAAGGTGAGTTATTGCTAGACGAGCGGTGCAACCTATTTTCTCCAGTTGGCATTGATGAGGGGACAAACTATAGTCTATTTGTAGAAAAGAGGCATGGCCATGTTCTTACATTAATGGTTGAATGCCAAAGTTAATTTTGGTGATTGTACAACATGGTTCTTATAGGCCTCTCCTAGAAGAATGACATCAATAATAGTGGTTTCCTCTTCCCAAGGTTCAGAATGCACATGGGACACTTGAAAAAATGGGCACCAAAATCTTTCCCAGGAAGCACCAAGTTTTCTTCCTCTTCCTATATATTTTAAACTTATCTTTTGAGAAAGGGATCCACTCTCAGCCTTAAGGCAAAACTCTGCCCAAAAATCTCTCAGGCTTATAAGGCAGAGCTCTACCAGGATTTTACCTTGAATCGAAACATAGCATTTTTACCTCCATTCTAAGTTTTGCATCTTTAGTATGTGTCTATGCCTTGATTCTGTGTTAAGTCATTTTATTAATGCTTTTGTAAAATGAGTTTAGCATGTCTAGTGCATTTTTGAGTTTCCTTTTACAGGGCTATCAAAAGTGTCCCTATAGAAGTATAGGTGAAGTGGATAGGCTGTTGTAGTGTGTCTCAGAATGCCTCTAGTAGTTATTTCCTTCCTATATCTCCACAAACCCTTGACCCACTGATGTAGAAGGTTTTCTCATGTCAGATGAAGTGTATGGGAGCTATTTCTCAGTGGAAAGTGTATATTCAGGCAGATTAGATCAAACTTTTCTCGTGTATCACCTTTTCATTTTTAGGCTTAGGTTCTATTTTTAGCATCTCTCTCTCCCTTTTCACCCCCCCTTTTTTCATTTTTATTTGTTAGCAATAAGAGAAATCAGGGCCTAAAAGATACATCAAAGGGAGCTAGCCATCATCTAGAGACTCTCCCCTCTAGCTTCACCGATTCCACAGGTGAGAGGGGAGTTTCCATTATTGCATGTGGAAAGGTAGGAGCTCAGCCTCCTACTTGGGTGTAATCTTATGCGTCAACACTTACCCAAGCCATTCATCATAATCCATTAACATTATATTATCCCCAATTGATAGATTGAGACCAACAAGAATCCAATCACTGATTGATGAGTTTTAGAATGATGAAGCATTCCATGATTTATTAGGCCTTAGAGACAATGTTCCATTGGGAGATCATAAATCAAGATTCACAATCACATTGGATCCTACAACCTATTTTAGAGAGTGAGTGAACACCCTTAGCCAAAAAAAAAAGAAAAACATTGAGGTCCTAAAGTGAAAACCTCTTTAAGGTGCTTTTTGACCAAGGAAAAAGTAAAGATAAATTCCAGTCTAGTGGTGAAAACCTATTTTAGGTGCCATTAGATGGGGGTGTTCATTCTTTTTTGAATTTAGACTAGGAGACTGCCAACGAGTAACTTGCCTATGGATCTGAGTTCACTTTTAAACAAGTATTTGATCAAATTCTCTAAGAATTTTCAACTATTTTTTTTACATGGCCAAATCTCCCATTAGGAGATTCAAATTCATCATGCCTAGGAGAGGTTGAAGAGCAACTCCTAACAGAGGACCTTGACATAGTCTAACAGTTCAAGTCACTACCTACTATCCTAGAAGATAGTTTGACCCTTCTAGTCGAAGATATAATGGAAGGACTTTATCAGACCTAAAATGTATAAAATTAGGAGTGTCTCTCACTGAGGAGAAATGTGACATATTTATAGCTCTATTGAAAGAGTTTGTGGATATATTTACATGGGGCTATTTTGACATGCCATGATTAGACCTTGCCTTGGTTTTGCACCACCTTGTGGTTAATCTTAATGCCAAACTAGTAAAATAAAAGATATGTAAGATGCATCCTCACATTGTTCTATTAGTAAAGAAAGAGTTGAAAAAACTCTTAGAAGTAGATTGTATCAGATCCATTGACTACTCTAAAAGGATATCTATTATTATACCTATTAGCAAAAAGCTTGAAGGAATCAAAATAAGTACTAATTTTTGGGACACCAACAAATCTTATCCTAAAGATGATTTTATATTTCCTAATAATGACATGATTTTTTAATCCATGGTAGCTTATGAAATGCTTTCACTCATGGATGGCTATTCAAGATATAATCAGATCATAATAACACCAAAAGATCAACATAAAATAGTGTTCACCACTCCATGGGGAATATTTTGTTATCAAGTGATGTCATTTGGCCTTAAGAATGTAGGAGCTACATATAAAATATTCATAACTATCATATTCCATGATGTGATGCATGATATTGTTAAAGACTATGTCGATGACATATTGGGAAAATTTAAGATTAGAGCTGACCATCTAGCAGTGTTGCATAAGATATTTAAAAGACTATGAGAGTATAAAGTTAGACTAAATCCAAATAAATGTGTGTTTGATGCAAATTCAAGAAAATTAATGGGTTTCATCATGTCTCGTAGAGGTATTGAAATTGATCCAGCTAAATTCCATGCTATAATCAAGATGCCACCACCAAAAAAATTGAAGCAACTTCATAGTTTGAAGGGTAAGATCTAGTCCATCTGACATTTTATCTCCCAGTTAGCAGACAAGTGCCATCTAGTTACACATATTTTGAATAAAAGAGTTTCATTTCACTGGGATGATTACTGCCAAATAACTTTTCAACAACTCAAGGACTATCTTGTTAATCTGCCTATTTTATTGCCTCCTATGCCAGGAAAGCCATTCTTGTTATACCTATAAGCTACTAATTATGCTCTGGGGCCACTCTTGGCTCAACATGATGACAATGGAAAGGATCATTCTATTTACTACCTAAGCCATACCTTGGTTACATATGAACATAACTATGTACTTATTATAAAAACTTGCCTATCCATGGTTTTTGCAGCTCAATAACTACGTCATTACATGTTGAATAATAAAACCATTGTCATTTCAAAAGTAGATCCACTCAAGTATCTACTATCTAAAATAGCTTTACAAGGTAGAATGGCTAAGTGGATCATGCTTCTTAGTGATTTTGACATAGAGTATGTCAATAAAAAAGTAATCAAAGGACAAGTTCTTATAGATCAACTTGTTAAAGCACCTCTCATGGACACACAACCACTCAAGTTTCCATTTCATGATGAATCCATCATGACCATTATTGATACACCCCTTGAGGAGTATCCTTGGAATCTATATTTTGATGGATCATTCATTTTGCATGGATTGGGGGTAGGCCTATTGTTTATTACACCATAGGGGGATCCAATCCCTAAATCATTCATAATGAACTTTCTTTGTATAAATAACATGGCTGAGTATGAATCACTTGTTGAAAGACTTCAACAAGTAGTGCATTGGAATATATATCATATTTAAGTTTATGGTGATTCTCAGTTAATCATCAATCAGGTCACAGATCATTTTTAGACCAACAATGACAAGCTGGTCCCATATAAAGCCATGGTTGACACTATTAAAAAGAAAATTACCAACATTCAATTTGAGAATATACCAAGGGCTAGTAACATAACTATAGATGCCATAGCTACTATTGGCTCTCTGATTGGACAAATAGATAAATCTAAAGAGTATCAGTTCCTCATCAAAAATTTGTTAGCACCAACTCATGAACCTTTAATCATTGCCATGATTTGTGATATTGTTGGTCCTAATTATATTTGGTACTCAAACCTTTAAAACTACCTTCATGACCAAGTTTTTACACCTAAACTATCTCAAAAATAAACTAAATCCCTCATTCATCATTTCACTTATTATACTTTACTTGGATCCACTCTTTATTGTCATAGTTTTAATGGAACTCTGCTTCATTGTTTAACTTTGGTAGAGTCTACATTAGTGTTAAGAGAAGTTCACAAAGGATTTTATGGAGCCCATTATAGAGGGGTAGTCCTATCCAAAAATCTTTGGCATACTAGTTATCATTGGCCCACAATAGACGTAGATGTGACTATATATGTAAAGAAATGTGGTAAATGTTAATGGCATGCTAATTTGATTCATGCCCTAGAAAAAAATCAGAAATTGATGTTGACACCATGGACATTTTCTACATGGGGACTTGACCTCATTGGGAATATTAACCCCACCTCAATTGATGGCCATAAACATATCCTTACTACTATTGAATATTTAACTAAGTGGGTTGAAGCTATACCCCTCACTTATGTGATTGGAAAGCAAATTTCCAATTTCAACTTCAACTACCTCATCTATCACTATGGTATCCCCTCTGAATTTATATTTGACAATGGAGGATCATTCAAGAATAAAGAGGTAGACCAACTATGTACTGAATACAACATCACACAACACTTTTCTACAGCATATTACCCTCAAGGTAATGGTTAGGCTAAAGCATCCAACAAAACCATTGTCAACATTATTAAAAATATTGTCAATGATGCCAATCATTATTGGCACCTCCAGATATTCCTTGCCCTTTGGGTATACCATACCAATCATTGTACCCCCATCAGAGCCACCCCACACTCACTTATATATGGTACTAAAGCCATCTTTCCCATTGAGGTTGAATTGCCTTCACTATGCATCTCTTTTAATCATGTCCTAGATGATCATGACTATTGAGTAGCTCACCTGCAAGAGTTAGACATACTAGATGAGAAATGCATAACCACACTCAATAATCTTCAATCATACAAAAATTGACTCAAAGGTCACTATAATTAGCATGTGAAGTATAGAACATTTAAACTTGGTGATCTTTTTATTAAAGAAAACCAAAAGAATACCATGGCCAAGAAAAAACATAAAGGAAAATTCAAACAAACTAGGTAGGACCTTTCATCATCACTGTAGATTATGGATCAAGAGCATACATGCTTGTCACACTAGATGGTGATGAACTTTCAGAGCCAATGAACATTATTCATCTCAAGTGGTACTATGCTTGAATTCTAAGGTGTATTTTCTATAAGGACCATTTTAGTTATACCATTTTTATCACTATTCTTCTTTGTATACATACCACCCTTATTCATCCTTTTTTCCATATTTACTTTCCATTTTTGACCTATCGACCTAGTGTGTTCTAAAGCCTAGCCTGTTTGACTTTAGTTTTTGTCATTCATTATGCAGTTTTAGCATCAAGGTATCTAATTAGTTCATTAGTTGGTTCAATTATTTTAGATAGGGAGTGTATCTTAGGATAGTATCATAGAAGTTTTGGTAGTTACATCCTTTGTTTATTAGTCCTTTATCACCACCAATCTTGCTATTAATTATAACCACCTTTGGGAAAATTAGTACCATTGATCTATGCTATTGTGTCCTAGTTATAACTACCTATGGGAAAACTAGGGGCAATACTAAGCCTTGATGTACCAACTTGCCATTTCTTATGCCATACTATGGTTTTTAACCAACTTTGCCTATTTTGTTTGAATTGGCTGTTGTACTAGTCCAAATCCTCCACTATAAGGGTAAAAATATAGTGACTTGAGGTCCTATTTTGGGACTAAGTAGGTAGCACTCAATACTTATTGAGGTCAGCTTATTCACCTTTTTCCCAATGTTTTCACCATTTTATGATCAATCTAAGTTTGAACACTCTCACCATTTTACGAGAAATCTAAGTTTGAACACTCTCACCATTTTTTGAGCAACCCAAGCCACACTCTCACCATTTTATGAGTAAGCTAATCCATGCTCTCACCATTTTGTGAGCAACCTAAGGAATGCTCTCACCATTTTATGAGTAACCTAAGTTTGAACACTCTCACCATTATGTGAACAACCAAAGTTTGACTTCTCTCACCATTTTTTGAGTAACCTAAGCCACACTCTCATCATTTTATGAGCAACCCAAGCCACGCTCTCACTATTTTATCAGTAACCTAAGTTTGAATGCACTCACCATTTTATGAGCAAACTAAGTTTGAACACTCCCACCATTTTTTAAGCAACCTTAGTTTGAATGCTCTCATTATTTGATGAGCTTGAACTATTTAGTGTCTCATCATTATCGATTGAATTGAGATACTTCAAACAATTTCAAAAACATTTCAAAAAATCATTAGAAAAAAACAAAAACATTGACCACTTCTTTGCCTCAAGGATTCTAGGAACCCTTACTAAGTTACAAGAAAATTAGCTGTCATTTAATTTCCCCATCATTTTTGGCCTTTTCTCTCATGCACTTGCCATTTTTCAAGACCATTCCTCTTCTTCTATCATATTCATTCTATTTGTTTTTTTATTGGATATTACATCCATGGAACTATGTAGGTAGCATCCACTTGCCTAATGCATATAGAGACAGCTCAACCACCCCCTTCCTTTTTTTCTATTCTCCCACTTTGTTTGTTTGTTAAGTTGTCACCTATTTTCTAGGGGAAATATTTATAGGGTTTCTATTGCGTTGATTATTGTTTGTTTCTACTTATTTTTATTTATTTGTCTATTTATTTGTTTGATTTTAGCATTATTTCCTTGATTCTGTTTATGTGTGTTGATTGGGTGATTCCTTGTCCACACTTATACTCACATCCATCCATATTCATATGTTTACTTTGTCATCATGGTTTCTATCATTGGTGCATTATTTTCTATTGACTATTGGATTGTGGAAGTTAGTATTTATGCATATTTTGGCCAAGTCTTTATGTTGTACTCTCATGAATCCTACCATCACATAATATAACAAACCTCAGCTTCAAGAAGTCTATTCACCACTGACAACATCTCTTCAACACTGACATCCTAATTTCACTCCCAATCATATCCCAAAAAGAGTAATTAAACATGAAATAATTTCAATCTTTATTAGTTTAGATGAGAATCTCCTTACTAGTAGTTGTTCTAATTCATCATCCTCAACCATGTTTATCATGTTTGCCATAATCGAGGTCCAATAATTATAACTGCCTATGGGAAAATCATTTTTCACCATCCCACCTATATTTATCAATGATTATAACCACCTTTGGGAAAATCATTATGTTGTCACCACTTTACTTTTTCTACCCATACAAGGGCATGCTATTATCTTCTTTGTCTGTCCTAACTGGGGCAACTCCATCTTCTTAATGATTATAATTGCCTTTGGGCAAATCATTGTGTTATCATACCACATTACCACTATCAAGGTACAATGCTTATAACCACCTTTAGGAAAACCATTATAGACCATCCCATTTGCATTCTCAATGATATTGAATACTTTTTTAGTATCATTGTGTTTTTACCTCATCATCTTCTTTATTTTGGTCCCCTCATTTTACTTCTTTCTTTTTTGAGGGACCATTTGCCGACCTGCTTGTGCCAACCATTCCCTCAAGGGGGCATCATATAGTTAGTTTATCATCATTGTATTTGTAGGCATACATGACCTTTTCACTATTTGAGAAGATGTTACTATGCTTATAGCTTACAATGCCTTCCCAAATAGGGTCAAACTGTAGACACCTAAATCTAGCCACTGATAACATCTAATCCGGGTTTTGGCTAATTTCCATCCAAAATGTACAATTTGACATAAAAACACTAAAACATGTTAAATGATGTGAAATTCACATATTTAAGTGTCAATTTTGGCTATGGTATCCCTACATAGGGCAATGAAATTTATGGGCTAGCTAATTTTGATCAATTTATTTCAAGTCAAAATGCCAAATTTGTATTTGAATGCTTTTGATTGTTCTTCACTATCAAATATTCTACATAAGAGATGTGCCTTTGTTATTTGTTGTTGGAAACATCCTAAATGGGAATACAAATTCAACACATCTGATAGCTCCTAATTCTAATCTAATTAAATTTTAGACCAATAACAAGGCATTTTGATCAATTAGGTAATTTGTGCATAATGTGCTTAATCATGCTTAAGAGATAATTAAACCAAATCAAGGCATCATTAATAATTCCATGGAAACTTATTGAATACTTATTTTTAGAAATGAATATTGAATATCTTCATCATCAAGTGACCTTATTTCTTTGGAAGACATCTCTAGGCCATAAATGCCATAAATATCAATATTCATGCCCTCCATGCCTCATCAATGCCTTCCATGATGTCTTACATTCCTCTTAATTGCCCCTTCTTCTAATGCCATGATGAGGATAATTACAAATTTTAATTACAAAATTGAATTAATCCTCAACCACACATCTCAATCTTGAGATGGATGATTGAGGTTGATTATGATCAAATCCAAAAATTTATAAATAGGAGGCCTCACAACATCATTTTTAACCTAAATTAGTGCAAAATTATAATGCAAGATTGATTCCAAAAGCTTCAAGCAACTAGCGTTATAATGCCAAATTGATTCCAAGCCAAGCCAAGCCACAAGCCAAAGGTGCCAAGAGGAGATGAAGGTAGCCACACTCCATTGAAGAAGAACTCTTAAAGCACAATCTGAGCAAGCCACCATTACAAAGGCATTTGGAGCATCTAAGGAAGGTGAAAGGAATTCTTGTGTTTTCATTCCTTAATTTTTAGTTGTGCTTATCATTTATTTTTGTTAACTAAGCTCTCCCTAGTGTCTAGGCCTAGAGATGTTATATTATTAGTGTGTTTATTTCACTTTATTTTCATTTTGGAACTAACACCATACTAACCATCCTCTCTTGAGTCAAATTCCTAGATCACAATGGCACTATACCAGTCCAGTGTTGGGCCAAAAAGAGACATAGGAAATGTGCACAAAAGTATGGCATCATTGTAGGCAATCATGTAACAATAATTCCTAGATGCTCTTAAGTGATATTGGGGGTCTTCCTTACTATTAAAATTAGTGAATTTTGGAAGCTCCCATTGGGTTGGATAAGGTATGATAGGGACTGAAGGGTGAATGGGCTCATTAAAAACTTGGTCATAATATAAAATGTTATGGGCTCCCGAAAGGGATAATTCAAGAGTTGCCATTTTGTCCATGATTATTTTCATTAATTCCATTTGAGGTGGTGCACTTAATGGGTTATAAGGCATATATTTTGGTTGGGGAATATATTGATAATTAGTAAGAGGTTGGGAGATGGCCCCATACTGATAAGAAGTTATGGGAGATTGGGTAGATGACATATAAAGATAGGTGGTTATTGGCAGTTAGGTAGTAGGTATATACCCTTATGGGTTAGAGGTATAACTAAGGTTAGATGATGTAGGTAATTGTTGTGATGCTGAGGTAGGTTGAGTTGGGGTTGGATTGGTAATCAAGGGGGTGGTCATGAACTTTGTGTTAATGGGTGGTGAGGTAGAAGGGATAGGTACTCCTAAGCTTGGTAAAGAGGTATTAATTGATGGGCTAGGTTTGAAATGATGGGTTTATAGTTGGGTTGTACCCAAGGTAGAGAAGTAATTAGTAGGGGTGGATGGTTTAAGGATAATGGCTAGTTGGATAAGTTTGTTCTCAGCCATAGTGTCGAAAGGGTTGGTAGACGAAGATGCCTAAGTGGTCATAGGTTGGGTGGTGATTATGGAAATATGGATAACATATATAAGGTATGATGGCATGCCATTAGGAGGGTATTGAGGTGGAGTCAAAACTATGATATGGTGAGAAGAGGTGTTAAGATAGTGTTGAAGGGACACTATATTATTGTCTAAAAAGGCGGTAAACTCCATGTCTCCTTGGGGAGATACCCAAGGGAAGGTAGGGCTTCCTAATGGATGAGGTGAATCTTCCACATTTGAGACATACTCCATAGGTGAAGAGATAGAGGAGGTTGATTTAGGTGATGGGTTTTGTTCTATTAGGTCTCTTGATTGCTAACAAGTGAGAACCATACAAAAAGTGGGAGAGAATACAAAAGAATAAACTCACCACTTAAATAGAAAGAATATAAAGAAAGTAGTCAAGGCAATCAAGTAACACACTAGAAATTATGTTTAAGCCTGAAGTTAGTTTTAAGATCACTTTTGGCTTATGCCTTAGTTTATTAGAATGTGTGGTAGAAGTGGCTTGTAGATTAGGTACTATATAAGTAGTCTATGGATAGTTTCAGGTTAGTTTTGGTGCTAAAAAAAATTGTATAGGAATCAATATGTGGCTTGGTATTGGGGCCTACCCCCTCACTTCACAGTCATGTAAAGATAAGGATGTCAGGTGCTTAGCCAATAAATATTGATATCCAAAGTTTATACTGAACTAAAAAGCTAAGTTGGTTCTCCTCTTGGTAATAACCTCCAAGTAAGATTGCAAGAATGGGTAAGGTAACTATTGGATGATGAAATCTCAATCGAGCCTTGTCTCAAGTGAGTTATGATGCTTGATTGATTATGTGGTTTGGTTGTGTAACATAAGTGTGCTATGATTAATCTTGATGCCGTTAATTAAGCTAAGTGGGCTAGAAGAAGCAGATAATCAATGGATACAATATGTTTTAGACCCAAATGAAGTATATATTTTAATTATGAGCACAAACAGAGAAAGAAGAATACAAATGCAGATAAAAATAAAACCCAAGTAGAGATGCGGGTCCCACCAAGCATTTTAAAATGTTTCACTCTAATTTTGCTATTATTTAGAAGAAGGTAGTAAAACTAGAAAGATGGGTTGTGGTAGAAATAATTGATAAAAGTGTGTGTGTTATGTCAGAAGAATGTGGAGAGATCCTCTTTGGTTGGGGAGGATGACCTACATGTAAGAAAGAACTAAATAAAATTTGTGGGTTAGACAAGTAGCTGGGTGGATTTCCTTGCACTAGCTAGATCCCAGAAGTAAGAGCTTCCTTAAGGGCTATCAATCCACCATTTTAGGATAATTAAGTTAATAAAAAAGAAAGAAAGTACTTGTATCAATGATCAAAGAAACTAAAATTGATAATAAGAATTTCTCGATAAAAATATATGCTAAAATGATAAAATTAGTGATAAACTAATTAGTGCTAGTGTTAATAGTCAAGGTATGGCTCAAAATTTTTGAAAGGGGTTTGTGCGTGGTCAAAAACATAGTAAAGTAAATTGGGTCAGGCAAAGGAGGTAAAATTAGCTTATTGGATTTTTCCTGCCATAGGTGACCATTGACAATTGGGTTGATCATCAATGGTTAGGTCTGAATGTCAGTTATTGGAATGACCATTGATGGTTGATTGTTCTAAAACTAGGTTTTTATCAATAACAGATTGATGGGGATCATAGATGAATTTTGGGGGTTGGGTAAAGGCTAAATTGGTTGTAAAATGAAAATAAAGCATATGAATAATAACAAATAAGGGCTTGTCTTATGAGAAGTGGGTTAGATGAGTAATTGGCATAGTTGAGATCTAGCTTAATATCTATAGAGTAATAGTGCTTAGAAGCTTGGTTGAGAGGTGATGGTAAGCCAACTCTTAGCAGAATAGCTTGATAATGTATATGACATTGGTTGACTTGCAAAATAAAACTCTAAGTACTTGAGCTATTAATAATAATTTTAGATGGATTTTCTCTTACAACTTTCTCCTTCATATAGGAAAGGGTCAAAGGTTCCAAAGGGAGTGTAGTTAGGGATTCTAAACATAATTCATCCATGCAATTCCTCGTAAGGATTTTTGGATGACTTATATTTATAAAAAGTAGCTGGAAGTTTGCATAGTGTTTGTATGTAGAAGGCTAGGTGATGGAGCTTGACCATTGATGGTTAGGCTAACCATCAATGGTTAGCCTAACCATTGACGAACGAGGCTAGATATCAAAATAGCCATTTAAAGCCTAATAAAGCTAATTGATGAAAATAGGCCCAAGTAAGGCAAAAAGGTTTGAGGGGTCTGATAGGGGTCATGACACTTGGAAATGCATGCACAAAATTATGGTGTCTATAGCCACATCTGCACTCTCCCAGTCCATACCCCATCTCTGTGATGGTAGCTACAATACAAACCATAGATCCTAACCTTCTTCTTGGAGATATTGTATCATATTACCACCTCATATCAGCACTCTTCTAGTGAATAATGGACTAGTTTGGCAAAATAAACCTTCGATATCAGGAGCTCTATTTTTTTTCATGTGTGTGTGTGTGTGTGTGTGTGTATTTGAAAGGTAAGAACACATGGATCATATATAACTATTTACTCAGTTATTTTTTAATGATAGAAATATAGTTGAAACATATATCATTTTTTGCTATTTTAAATAACAAATAACACACATTCATATTTTGACTATAAACATTTGGGTAGTCTACCCTAATCAACTTCCTTCCAAACTATTAACACATAAATCCTATAAAAACTCATCCCTATATTCTCATGATTTTGAATGATGCATACCCCATGTCTATGTTTTAAATTATATATATATATATATATATATATATATATATATATATATTCTATGTATTTTAGTAAAAATTAGAAATAGGGTACATTTATATATATACCCTGCTTCTATTTCTACTTAGAAATATATATATAGTTCTAAGTAGAAATAGAAGCAGGGTATATATATAAATGTACCCTATTTCTAATTTTTACTAAAATACATAGAATATAGTTATATATATATTATTTAATTTAAAATATATACATTTAATATATAAACATGATAACCCCAAATTTATTGTCAACATATATCTTTTCATACTATCTCAAATCGACAATATACACATTTTCTTAAAAGAAAGACCCATTCAAACATTTATCTGACTCCATCAATAATTTTATCAAAGATGAACGCAAGATTTCTATATTATATCTGCATACTCAGTATCTCAATTAATCACTTTACTGAGTATGTGCATATAAGATGTTTATATAATAACAAATCTCAATCTTTGTCTGAATATCAAACTATCCACCTAGGTTACAATTTTCCTAAGCTAGGGCATTATGTTGTTACCAAAATATAATTTCATTTAACCCTTTAATTTAACACACAAACAAACCTAATTTGAAGTCTTAGGATTTAGAGGATGATGGATTAACTTTGTGGATGGTTGAGTCATCCATAGGGGTAAGCTTATATCTAAATAAAAATACAATTCTTTTTCCAAACCTTAGGAACCATAACTATACACAAAATTTCTTTAAGAAATTGAAAATAATAAAATCACCAACCTTTTAAATGCTTCCATTATGAAACTTAATAAACCATAAATCTTGCTCTTCCTTGATCTACACTTTTTACTTTCTCCTTCATCCATCTCCCCTTTCCTCTCCTCAACTCCATCTTATCCATTTTTTACTCATTTATATCTTAAAAAATTTATCCTACATGCAACTTTTGAAAAGTTATAGTAACCATGCATAATCTAAGTTTATTCATTCCAACAGAGACTAAAAACACAATTAACTTCCATTAACAAAACTAAAAAATTGCTAATCTCTCTCTCTTACTCAAACTTTCCTCATTTCATTAATCATTATTTTTATTCATTTTGCATATTTTCATGATCAAATTATGCTATGCACCCAATTACCTCACTCAAAATTCCACTTTTAACATTATTTAAAATGATAACTAACACTTTTAATCTCAATGTAGCCTATGCATGTTAATCAAAGACTATGCTTAGATCATATGATAGTGTTTAGGATAATTCAATCTCCTTCAATACTTAGTAAGGATAATAACCTCATGTCTCTTATAATAATATGACTAACACAAAGTATATTATCTTCTTATATCAAAAAATGGTAGATCAAAAAATTATTTATTCCAATCATAACAATGTAATTATTTGTGTTATTACTAGATTATATAGACTATCTATGTCTTTTATTATCTTAATAACTTAAGGTGTATATTGATATTATGAATATCAATGATAAAAATATAATGTCTTAAAATATTTCAATGACATTTTTGTTAGTCTATATATAATAGTAACTAGATATTATCCACATAGATTTACATTCTTGTAATCATAAACAAACATGAGTACATGAACATAATATTCTGTCATAATATAATATTATGAACTAAGTATATATAAAATATCCACAACATAATCACACATGTGATTTATCATATAAAATTACTAAGTTGAACTCACACTCACTAACACACAAAATCAAATATCTAAATACAAATAACTTCAAAAATATACTAACACTAATAATCTAACAATGCATATAACATGTATTATCTAATGTGATGTGTGCATGGGTTTTAGTTGTTCCTCTATCACCCCCAGCATCTCCATCTATGTCATCCTCTCTGATGATGCTCTCCCTCCATCATGCTTTGAGGGATGAAACTTTCCTACATCCAACTCATGAAAGAAGGTAGTTAACCTGATACATCATGATACATAAAAAAAAAAAAAATGATATAATAATAATTAACATGATCATAATGTACAAAATTTATAATATATCTCACTCATAGCAAAGAAATCATGAAATCAAGTAACATAAAACTATACCCTAACATCATATGTTTTACTAAAAAGTAATTAATCAATTTAAAAACCATAATAAACCATAGATAATTATTTAAATTAACCTAGTGAGAAATTGGGATGTGACATCCTTCCTTGCTAAATCTAGTCATCATCCTGATGACACTTATTCAAATAATAGTTCTAAATAATAAAAATTATTTAGAAGAAATAATTAACATAGTGTAAAGCATCAATAAATAAAATAAATGTGTAAATAGCTTGTAGAACTCATCATAGTCCTCCTAAGTAACACTATTCTCAAAGTATTGATCTTATAAGACCTTGTACTGTGACACTTATATATTACACGAATGAAGTTTACAAGTGTTAATTACACTAAATGGTTCTACCATGATCAGCCCAAGATCTATAACCTATAAAGCATTCCAATATAACACATGTGAAGGATCAACTATATACTATTTAAGATAAGGTATATATAAGGCATTATGTAATAAAGCTAGGGCTGGTGGCAATGCAAGCCTATACACTACATGATTGACCAGTTATAAAACCTTAAATGGTCCCACATATCTTAATGAAATTATTGCTAAATTATTGAATTTAATCAAGCTCTTTTGTAGCTTAACCCACAAGAATACTTTATCAACTATTGAAACCTACCTAGCTGTTCTCTTTAGATCGACATATATCTTCTGCCTATCATTGGCCTTGACCAAACATTGCTTGATTGATCTGACTTGATCTTCCATTTCTAAAAGCATCTCAAGTCTAAATAATACCTTGTCTTCCAACCTATCCTAGCTAATTAGTGTCCTTCACCTTCTTCCATACATTATTTCAAATGGTGCCATATTCAAAGCAGATTGTTATGATTTATTTCATGGAAACTCAAAATAATGGAAGGTAATATTCTAACTTGTATTGATGATACATGTAATACATATGAAGAATATCCTCTAACACCTAATTAACCTGCTTAATTTAACTATTAGTTTAGGGGTGATATGTAGTACTAACATTTAGTTATTTATCCAAAGCTAAATTTAGAGTTAACTAAAACCTAGAAGTCATCCATGGATCATGATCCAAAATGATATTCTCTATAAAACCATGTAATCAATATGGTTCCTTTAAGAATCTTTTTTTAAGAGTAGGTGCATCATCTATCAAATTTCCTAGTATAAAATGTGCCACTTTGGTTAATTCATCAACTACAACCAAGATCATGTCATGACTATTCCATGATAATAGTAACCCTTAGACAAATTCCATATTGATCACCTACCATTTCCATTCTAGTATGGCATGTGGATATAACAATTCATCTGAATGCATATGTTTAGCTTTCACTCACTTCCTGAACTCATGACACAAATTCAGATGCATCTTTCTTGATTCTCTTCTAGAAATAAAGTTGTATAAGCTTTGCCATGAGCTTGGTTGCTCCTAGATGTCTTTAATATGGATCATTTTATAGTTTTTTTAGAACTATACTCCTCATATTCTCCCTTTCTAAAACATACATCCTTATGTTATATCATAAAAGACCATCATTCTCTATTATGTATCCTTTATACCTAGAATTTTGAGCATTCTTAGACAATGCTTTCATGACCTGATTGTAGAATTCATCTCCTAGTGAGAATTTGATCACTAGATTTTTGAAAGTACTCTTGATAGTAGCCACAAATATTATGTACCTTTTATGACTTAAGGCATTAGATACTCTATTTTCCTTGCCTTTGATGTAATTGATATCTAAGTCATAGTCAGACAAGAACTCTAACCAACATCTTTAATGATCATTCATATTTTGTTGGGTGAAGATGTATTTGAGTCCCAAGTTATTAGTCTTGAGTTCAAATGGTTTTCCCAACAAATAATTTCTCCATACTTACAAAGCATGAATAATTGCTACAAGTTTAGGATCATGAGGGGCATAGTTCACCTCATAAGGCTTCATCTTCCTTAACTCATAGGCTACTACTACACCATTCTGCATAAAGACTCATCTTAGTCCATCCCTAGATGCATCTATGATCAATGAAAATTAACCATTAGAATTAGGAACTCTTAACACTGGTACTAAAGTAAGCCTTGTTTTTAATTCCTAAGAAGCTACTTCACACTTATTTAACTAGATAAAACTTTGATTCTTATGCTATAGAGAGGTAATCAAATTAGCTATCTTGGAAAAATTTGATATGAATTTCCTATAATATCCCACTAATCCCATGGAACTCCTTACCTTGTAGACATTTCTTGGTTCTATCCACTCCATAATGGCTCTTATCTTAGTTGAATCAACTAAAATGCCATACATTGAGATAATATGTCTGAGATATTACACTTTCATTTGGAAAAATGTACACTCTTAAAATTTTCCATATAACTTGTTCTTTCACAAACATTGCAAAACTAGTTTAAGATGTTGAAGATGATCTTCTTCATCCTTATAATATATAATAATGTCATCTAAAAAGACTAAAATAAAAGGCTCTAGATAATCTATGAACATGTTATTCATGAGATTCATGAATGTTATAGGTGCATTCATCAACCTAAATGGTAATACTATGAACTTGTAGTGCTGATATCAAGTTCTAAATGCCATCTTTGGAATATACTCATCTTTTATCCTTAATTTATGATATTAAATCTTAGAAAAGACCATTGTTAATTGCATCTGATTCAAAAGACCATCTATTCGAGGTAGCAGATACCTATTTTTGATAGCCGATTTATTCAACATTATATAATAAATTCAAATTCAAAGAGTACAATACTTATTAGAGAAGATAATTGGTTCACCCTATGGTGACACACTTGATCTAATCAAACATTTATACAAGAACTCTTGGAGTTATACCTTCAATTCGACCAATTCAATGATTGTCATAATATATAGTGCCTTAGACTAAGATTTTGATCCTAGTTTGATATCAATAGAGAAATCAAACTCCCATTTAGGAGGCAATCCTAACAATTCCTCTAGAAACACATCATGAAAATTACTAAGGAAAGAATATTCTTCAATTGATGGTTCCTTAGTTTCCTCTATTTCATTTATCTTGATGATAAATGGTTGACATCATTTTTCTTGGGCCTTATTGAGTTTTATTACATAAATTTTCCTTATCCTTAATTTCATTTTCATGCCCTAGATTAGCTCTTGATTTATAAAATCATATAAGCACTCAACCTTCTTTAGATAGTAATTAACCTTGGCTTTCTACTTCACAAGCTAGTTGACTCCTAGGAGCACATCATATGATCCTAGTGGTATTATATATAGATCCATAACTATTTTTAATTTAGGAAATCTAATCTTGGCTTCAAATAAACACTTTTCAACTTTGAATATAGAATCATTCACATATTGTACCAACCATGCATTTTCCATTACTCTAGCTTTTTTAGACAACTTATTTAGAATTTTAGGAGCTATATAAATTTTTTTATCCCTTATATCTATGAAAATGTAAAATGGATGTTTAAACAAAATAATTGATAGTTCTATGGGTGAATCTTGGAATTCATCTTGTCGATTATCAACTACCACATGAATACTTTTCTAAAAGGTTCCTTTTTGAGGAGTATAACCTTTGTTCCTTAACTTATCCTGGGTACATTCACGTCTAAACAGTCACCTCCACAAATAAAGCAACCCCAAGTGGTCCCTTCTTATCATATTTTTGGTTTCCCTTAAAACTACCTTTACAATCATTTCCCAATTTTTTATTACCTGAACCAATGTTAAATCTGGTATTCTGACTCTTGAATTGGCTCTTAGAGTCTCCACTCATCTAGTTTCAGTTCTTATTTTTGAAAGTTGGATTAGAACTTCAAACTTTTTCTTAAAATTATTATTTTCACTTGGATTTTAACCCTTTGAATATCTATCTCAGCTCTCCTCATCCAAGTGGCACAATTGAAACACCTTTAGGCTATGGGTGAGTCTAAGAATGAGGTGAATCTCTTGATAGGGCTAACTCCCTTGATGCACCACTTTGAATCACTACTACACCTAAAAATTATGGCAATGGGGAGAGATAAAACCAAAATCAAACTATCCTAAGTAAGGTGATACACCAAACAATTTTATAACTTCCAACTAGCTACATGTTACACATAAAACCAAGAGACTAACCAAACATACACTTCTCCAATCTGGATCTTCTCACATCAAAATTACATTATGAGGTTATGGATGAATGTTTAGGCTAGGAGGACTAAGAAAGATGCCTTGAATGGCACAATTAAATATACTAACTCACTCAACCTTGACACTTCCTAGAACACTTCACATGCCCTGCAAGAAGAAGCTTTCCAACTATAAATAGGATGAAAGAATGAGACAACATGCTAAGGAAATCATATTTATCAATAAGCAAGATACATAATCTAAGTAAACCACACTATGAATAGTCATGAAGAGTAAATAAATAGTACTCATTTTTGTCAAATGGTATGAAAATGATCAGGGCTTCACCATACTCAAGTGGAGCATAAGTTACAAGTGCCAAAATTTTTAGTTCTTATAAAAATTAAGAGAGAGAGAGAGAGAGAGGAGAAGAGAGAAGTCCAAGGGCCATAAGGAAACTTTTAAGTATAATAAAAGGAGTTAATTGTGAATTATAAAGGAATTTGAAATGAAAAATTTAAGGTTAGGAAGCACAAGTGCCTATCCAAGTCATGAAACTCATGAAAAGTGCCATGAAATTTCTCATTCTGGCTCAAAAAATTGCCTCTATGATTTGGACCAATTTGAAAAGTTTAAAACTAATTAGGGATATTTAAAATGATTTTAATGATAGGTAATGATTTTATACATGTCTCTCCATGAATTGGTTGTAGTTTGGTCATCTAGAATCTCCCAAAATGAGTTATCACCATCTGTAGTTTAAAAAACTCCTCTTTCCCACACCTTGCACACTTGGCCTAAAATTTGGATTTAGTTTCCCATGAAAATACATAAAAAATAGTGGATTAAAATTTTAAATAATATCCATGGACTTAGAGGAATCAGACACATCTTAAAATTAGCTGACTTGAATTTTTCCACCCTTCTCACTAGCTTGGTCACTATGCCAGTTTTGACTGGTTGAGATGAGAGTTATTATTTAAACACATAGGATTTTTTATGAATAAATAAATGACCATATTTATTTATTGAAAGTAATAATATTCCACATCAAATTTATTTCATCTATTCAATTATCATAGAACATGTACAATACATAAAATAATCTAGAAAACCATGTTTATACTCTATTTGTACAAATTCTATACAATCCAATAGGATGAGGAGGATCTTGAGTGAGTTATCTACAAGTTAAAATAACTTTCATGATCAAAATTATCTATTATAATATCTTTCTAACCTCATTTTATCCATCATATTAGGGTTTGCAAGGGTTTAAGCCTATTTTGAACTCTTAAGTTTTGTTCATAAAGATGGGACATTTAACTTGAAAAAAAATTCCACAATAACTTTTTAAAAAACCAATAATAACATATTTAAATGTCTTTTTTCTCCATTAAAAGTCTCATGAAAGGTGTGAGCACTTCAACTTGGCCTATTGAGTTCTTTTCTCTAATTTGCATAGGCATAAGTTGGTTTTGAGTCCAAAAATGGCTTATCTGTGCTCCCTTTGCATAGAAATAACTCAGAAACATCTCTTATGTGCCTTTTAAAATTACCAAATGTATTATAGTTTCCCTCTCATTTTTTAAGTGAAAATGACTCTCCATTTGGCTTTAGGCCTAAAACCTACTTTCATAAGCCTGACTACAATTCTTATAGGTTTGGACCACTTGTTAGGTTTTTACATTATTTTTAAGATTTTAAACGTTGTTATGGATGTTTTCCAACTTTAAAAAATTATTTAGATGTTCCTACCAGCCCCTTGGATCATATTTCATCGCTACTCTCTAAATCTGCAAGGTTTGTGCATGAGGGGAGCACCCTCTGTCTGAGATAAAATAGAGGGAAATTCCCATATTTTTCCAAAATAAATAAGTATTTTAAGGGCCTATAAATTTTTTAAGGATTTTATCAACCAAATTTTATCCCTTTATGAAATCATTTGGCCCTTCAATTCTTTAAATTTCCAAGGCAGACTATGTAAAGAATGAACTGTATGCAGGGTTGGTGCATGAACTGTATGCTACTTGATAGATTTATCTCCCTACTCTACATACATTATAAAAAGCCTATATATATGTCCATGATCATTAAATTTATGCTCATATGTTTGTTTCACTATTTTAATTCTTCATATACCGCTTCATATACCTTGCTAAGACAACACTGAGTACACAAACTCTTGACTATGTTTCTACTTTAGAAGGGACACCTGTAGGTATGAATGTCTATTTTAATATTTAAATTAATTATTATGAGACCTTAATATTTAATTATGTAAAATTGAAATTTTTTTTACCCTCTTTTTCACTAACTTATGCTAAACCTCATAAAAACATAGTCTCTTTACTTCTGCCTCTCACAGTCAACTACAATTGACTATGTGAGGTCCTATAGGTGAAATTTATAGTTATAGGCCTTGAAAATAATGAATAAACCTTCATTTAATTTGTCCCAAGATTAAAATCATCTATTTTATTTACAACTTCACACCTTGGGGTTGAAAAACCTTTAATACCAGTCATAAATAGTTGACTGTGTTTTCTGGGTTTTCTCTTCAACAGTGATCCCTGTAGATGTTCATACACGTTTGTAGCCTAAGTATAGTTTTTGAAAGTATTTTAAAGGTGATTATTAACAAAAAAAAACATTTTAATACCCACATAAATCATGTTCATACTTACACCACTTTGCTCTAGCTTACTATCTACCTAAAGTTAATTAACTGATTGTGTTGAAGCAATTTGGACCCTGCCTATAGGTGCAAGTTAAACCTTGAAACACCATAAATCAACTCCTATTTATGATATTAATGTTCATAAATTTTATTTATATGAATTTCAGTACCTAAAACCTTTTAATCATGAAGTAATGATCCACTTGTAACTTTAGTTTAAGCTTTGAAAGAGGCAGTATGGTTGTAGGTGGATGTTTTCAAGTGAAAGGACCCCTGTAGGTGTGTATAGGAGATAATAGATAGTAAAATATATTATTTATATGATCTGATAGGCCATGAATGATCTTATAAACCATATAATACCATAAAAATGTGAATACATGGCCTAATACTTCCAACTTGGATGAAAAAAGTTTCTTTTAGACTCAGACCTATAGATGATATTGTAGGGTTTTAATGCATAATTGGGCAACTTTGAGGCCCCAAAAAATCAAGCTTCATCAAATTTATTCCCTCAAAACTATACCAAGCCATTATAATATGTACGTGATAAAAGGTGAGTACACATATATTATTCTAATATCATGACAACCTTGTTGTTTTCTTTTGACAAAAAAGTGATAGGACCTCTATTTTCTTGTTTTAGGGAAAAACTCCCTAAACATTGTCATCTTCCTGGTAGAAGGTGATATTCAACTTGCCTAGGAATATATAAATTTAAATTTGAATTTTAGGATCTATTTATCATATTAATACTCTAAACATGGTTATAAATTGTCCAAATTCCTCCATCAAGAACCTCAATCCTCTGCTAACACCTATAAGTGGCCATTTCCATGTCTATAACCAACGAGCAAATCTGAGAAGTATACAAGCTATAAGGTTTATGATCAATTCAAGACTTTACCAAGTATTCAAATGGGATCTTAACATTATTTAAATATTTAAAAATTTATCCAACTTTCCATCTCAACATGATGTCATCCTAAGAGTCTTCTATAGATGTACTTTAATGGTTGCCTAACTGTATATGTTATACATGACTTATATCATAGTCTCTTTATGCTATTTATAAGGTTAAAACTGAATAGTCATACAACAAGAACATGTAAAAAAACTTTGGACTCTCCATTAATCCCTTATACATGTGATTAGAGCTTAAACATCATAATTGAGACTGAGAACAGGCAAAAAGTTGATTGTGAGTGCCAATGTGACTATGTTTCTTGTATATGACTAAAAATTATGAAGATTGACTTAGAAAATGAAAATTTAAAAAATGAGGGAACCAATAATAAATTTAATACATGGTGATGAACCTATTTACACCCTCTTAAACTAGTAATAAATCATGGAGGTCTAGAAAATGTTGGAAACCTACTTGTTGCATAGAAAAGTGATTCCTCTTACAAATTAAGTTACTTTGCTCATCCAAACACCTTTAAATGTAAAAAAAATCATGGATAAAATGATGGGATATATACAAAATCATCTAGAAACCACCTTATCAACTATATTATATGAAACTGCTCAAACCAAGGCAAAACCTATAGGGTACATAGATCAACAAGCAAAAAAACACAATCAAATTCATGAAAATATTTCATAAAGTAAAATACACCATTATTAAAACTATTATTATGTAAATTAATATAAGTCTAATTTCACCTCTCAAATTCATTTTAGTTAGAACCTCCCCTACTGGCTGTACCAAGTACAAAATTGAAGACTGGTTTTGTGTGTCTAAAAGGGTGAAAAAGGAGATTTTTTTTTTTAGAATATAAATGGAAATTATAGAGTATTTAAAACATGTAATTTATATTTAGGAAGCTTAAGATACATCCCATAACATTATCCCATGTGTCACACTCCCTTGTGGGCCATACAAGTGCGAAACGCTTCTCTTTTCCTAAGAAAATTATTTTTTCTTTTGAAGAACCTACCACTTTTAGTTACCAATAGTTGATTAAGATATATTAGGACACATTGGGCATTACATCACATTTTAAAACCTTCAAATTTCCCAAGGATGCTATACAAGTCATTAAATTCCCCTTTTATGATCCCCAAATGACTCAAACTAATAAATTCACTAATATGACTAATGATCAAGGCTAACATGACATTAAATTCCATAAAATTACCTATAATACACCTTAATAAAATTTTTTAGACCCTATAAAACATCTAAATACCAATGTTTTACCTATAGGGGCCCCAATTTGACTTGTAGGGTCAAAGTTGATCAACACCTATCTCTGACCTGAGTAAGAGATTTCAACTTTTGATCCTATTTGAATACCTTCTCAAAGACTTGGTCCATGTTAGATGATCCATGAATATCCACCTCTCCACCAATATAATGTTTTAAATTTGATGATGAACTTCCTAATCTTTAACCTCTCATTTACCTGATATTGAGGTACATATTTTAGGATCTTGGTGAACTATTTGTAATACTTATTCACTGATATGTCTCCTTGATTTAGATTCTAAAAATATATAATATTTTATTCAAAATATAAATTTTGAAGCCACTATGATCATAATGGTGTCACAATATACTCCCAAGTAGTGGTGGTTGAGTTTAGATTCATTTCTAACTTCTTATTGGCCTACCACATATCTACTTCTCTAGCCAACTAGTATGCTCCCCAAACTACTTTGGTGACCTCAAATTAATTTTTAATCTCTAAATACTTATCAATTTTAGTCAATCATGCTTCAAATCAAATTTCCATAATGATTCCATTAAACTTAGGTGGATTCACCTTTTTCATATCCCTAGCCAATTCTATAGCTATATGTGTTCTCACATCCTGAGGCACTTTGTTGTATCTCTTCTCTTGAGGGATTTCATGCTCAATAGGATGCTCTTTAGGATCATCCTAATGTAATTCCTCCTCATGTCCATCAATTCCCTTATTATATGGCTAAAATTTTGTCTCTAGTCTCATTAATGACTATAAGAATATGATCCAACTTTATTGCTTGCTTAGTACCAAATTGGTTAGGGTTAAATAGAGGATTCTTGTCATTGAAATTTGAAAGACTCTCTCCATATTCTCTTTTTCACACCATTATTCTTTTTGATATATTAAAAATATGAAAAATTTAGTGGACTCATTAAGTCCTAGAGTCTCTGATACCATAATATAATATACCCACAAGGATTTATTAGAATAATATAATAATAATATTATATTAACATATTTTGTCATTAGATTACACCATGATAATATAATTAGTGATATAATAATACTTAATGAAGTATTTTAAACATAAAGTAAACATGCAATATTTAATAGTTATTGATCACTAGCATCACATGTAACAAAACATAACTGTATAAGGAAAAAAATTACATAAAATCTAGCTAGAACTGGTACAATAATACAACCACCGATTTCAATGTATAATAATTAATTAATTGAATTTAAAAATGGTATTACATCTCAATATATATAATAATAGATACAATTATCTAAGGATAATGAGTCACCTGAACTCCAATATCTTGGATAATCTTAAGTATAGTCTCTAATAAGTACTGTAGTGGGGAGGGAGAGCATTATCCAAGCACTTTCCCACACAAACCATAGACAATCAATCCCATGTACAATCCCCCAAATAGGGAATGTTCCTCCCTTCATTAATGGGTAGATAGTGATGGTGTGGAAATCTAAAGAGGCATGCTAGTACTCATGTGTTGTAAGATTTATAATACATGATGTGTACCACAAAAAAATATGTTCTATCATGATATCACACAAACATGTAAATCATACATATAAAATTAAAATTTATATCTAAATATTACTTTTAATATTTTTTTCAAATATTTATTGATCTCTAAGATCAATCAAATTCATACACACCACTTGATCGGATCACCTTCATCTAGCATTGGTGATGTTAAGTAAGCTAGTGAAGTCTGTCTCACTACTTAGTACTAACAATGTGATATTTGATTAAAATCAATGTAACTAATAGATTCATATTGATATTTCCTACTAACAAGAATAAATTAAGCTAAATACAAGAATAATCACAATATATACATTTAGTCTATCAAACATACGAATGAAACTCTACTATATTATTCAACACATAAATAAAAGCATAACAATAAGTTTAATTACCAAACAGGTAAAATAAATACTTGGACTGAATTTATAATATCTTAAAGTAAATTAAATTGTATTACATCTAAAAATATCATCTTACATTGTTCATATTACTCTTTTACCAACAACAGGCATAAATAATTAAAATATCAATTAACTCATAAACAAATGCATATTCTTTCATTTATGAAACTTAATATTATTTTAAGAGGCATTAAGCATATAATTATTATTCCATATCCTTCATGATTTTGTGATTAAATATACTAGTCACAATTTATAATTATAGGCACACATCCCTGCCCATAAATATAAGCTATATACATATATGGGATCCTAAGTTATCATATAGGTATCTTACATATATTTATGCATCGTGTATAATATATATCCCATAGTATATATATATATATATATATATATTTTATGTTCTACCATAATAAATATTTTTTCCTTACATAACTTATGTGATTCTAATAGCTATTAAACTTTTCATAAAAAGGAAATAAGATCCATATAGGTTTTTCTACATTTCCGAAACCTTCTTTTCCCCAAAATTTGTATTTAAATTGTATAAGAATAATTGAAAACAAAGTATATAACCATAAACTAAACAAACCTATACTTAACATTGGTTTAACGATTGAAAGTTTATACTCATTCTGAGTTTTAGTCATGTATCCATAAAAACAAAACGTCTCTAGATACATAATTCATAGACCTTTTATTAGTCAACTTACAAATAATATTAATAATATTTAAAGACTCCAATATGCAATAAGTTTTTTCTCATTAAAACTTAAATGGCATACATAGTCTTCAAACATATGATACTTGTTTTGAAAGATGAATAATCATACAATTTGCATATCCTCACTGTCAATTAACACACAATTGACATGTCCTTATTTTTGTGTATTAAGATTATATACCCTACTCCATTATTATATAGAGTTTGTGAACTTAACACATATTTAGTTTACTTATGTGTTCATAATTTTCAATATATATGTTACCCTAATTCTTTCAAATATAAATACATGATTTTTTGTAATAAAATACTCTCTCTCTCTCTCTCTCTCTATATATATATATATATATATATATATATATATATTTGAAAGTTAGGAACACATAGATCATATACAGCTATATACTTGGTTCCTTTTTAATGATAGACATACAATTGATGCATATAGTTTTTTGTTATTTCAAATAACAAATAACACACAGTCATATTTTGACTGTTAACATTTAGATAGTTTACCCTAATTGATTTCCTTCCAAACTGTTAACACATTTATCCTATATAAACTTGTCCCTATATTCTTAAGATTTTGAATGATGAATACCCCAATATGTATACACTGATTTAGGGGCATCCCATGAGGACCCAAAAAAATGATTCAATTTTGTTTTTAGTTGGTATATTAGATGTTTTTAGGTAATATAGGTCATAGTTAGTTCATTTATGGAGTCTTGATAGTCTATAGGTTCATATATTTAGAACTTGGACATCCCACCAAAATCTCCTTCTATAGAAATTTGAATTTTTAAGCATTTTATAAGTACTTTTAAGCAATGGTGAAGGAAAAATATGTGTAAAATATTTTTAGGGGTCTTGAAATTATAAGAGGTCCATAAAATTTCATGTTTCTATTATCTTGGCTCTAGACACTTTGTCTTAGGTGAAAATTAAGAAAATGTTATGTATCAAATAGACCTCTATATAGTCTAAGGCATCAAGAAACAATTATGCACATATATAGGGAGTGAAGAGTTAGTTTTAGGTGGTTATATTGATATTCCATTCAAATATATGAATGGATATTGTATGGACAAGATTGGTATGAAGAAAATGATGATGTGTTTGTAAAAGAACTTTGTTGTATTTGAATGCAAAGACATATTCAGACCCTGTTAAAGTATTTTTTTGAATGCATATGTAATAATCATGAAAGAATGATATTGACAGTGATTTTTAGAGAGTGAATTAATGGTAAAATGCATGATTAAATGAGAGATAAAGGACAGAAGAAACCCTAGTGGAAGGTGGTAGAACATAAACCTTATTTCTATGATAGTTGTTTTGAGGATAGACATTGTAACCAATATTTGATGGATTTATAGCATTAAAAATTAATTTATAATGTATTTTAGTGATTTTTATATGAATTTGAGCACATAAGTTAAAATAATAAATAAGGAGGTTCAACTATGTGCTTCAATTAGTGACTATAGGAGGGATTGAAATAATCATTTTAATTATGAATGAGAATTTTTTAAGGAATTTTGGAACCCCAAAATTCAATAAAGGTTAAATAAGTCTCTATTTGTGATAAACTTTCTTGAACAAACCCCTGCTTAGAGTTATATTATGTTTGTAGACTGGGTATTTGGATTATTGAAAGAGTATGACCAAATAATTTAATTATAAGTGTTATAAAACGTTTTTGAATGTTTTAAGAACCTATTTAATTTTATTATAATCTTATTATAATTCAATAATGAGTTGGGAGTTTATAACTTTGGCACAGACTTGAAAAGTTACAATCTACACACTCAATCAAGTGTATTTCAAGTTGAAATAGAAGATAGTGGACTCATACTGAGTAAATAAGAGTTTGGAAAGTTGTATTAGGTCTAGAAATACCTCACCAAACAATTTTGGGTTCTTGAAATTCATTACAATGCTCCCAATGGCTTTTTGTAGGCTCTCGATTGATATAGAGCCATTGAAAACCCTAAATTAGGGTTTCAAGGATTTCTCCTATTCTAACTATTAAAAAGTCACAATTTTTTGTAATACTAATAAAAGTAATGTGATATAGTTGAATAACTAGGTTGTAGGAGGTGTATTTTCTTGAAAGTATAGATTCTAGTGGTTCAGTGTGTAATAGGCCTAGAGGAGTCCTAATAAAATAAGCCTAAAAGAGAGAAAATGGTCTTAAAGAAATAATTAGAAATTTATATTTGAAACACATGTATGATTTGTCAAGGGAAACAATAAACAAGTTTTTATTTTCCATAATTTATTATACTATATTTGTATCTTACATTAATGACTATGAAAGGACTAATAGGATTGTATGAAGTGTGGTTAGAAATGTGAAAAGGAAGGGAGTATTAAAAGGTGTTGACAAAGTTGACAAAAGGGTAGAAAGGGTTAAAAAAAGTTGTATAAACATAACTAAGCCTATATAACCTAAAAAAATTGTGAAAAGACACCTAATGCTAAGATTAAATAGAGTATTTACATGAGGAATTACATTAAGAAGTTTTTGTCAAAATGAGTGGATTAAGAAACAAGGATATAGGTGATATCTTAGTATATGGTCCACATAATTTTGGTATTAGAGCGAGGGAAATATTTTTTAGATCACGAACAAGATTAACATTATATGTTTTTAAGTGCATTATAGAATAGGCGATCAAGGATAGTGCTCCATGGAGAAAGCTAGCAAAGAAGAGGATGATTTGGTCAGGATAATGACCTAATTGATTTATCCATTAGTGGTGAGGATGGAGTCCATTAAAGATGTTCTTAGGGAGAGATAACAAAGAGTATAAAGAGAAGAAGGGAATGGTAGGTAAAAACATCAGTTAATACCTTTGCAAGCAAGGATGAATGAGAGAGAGAGAATAGAGAGGTGGTTCAAGATAAATGATAAGAGCATCAATAGTAGGTCAATAAGGCATGGAAAAAAACCATGAAAAGTATGTTAGATCATTGGTAGATGGTATAATGAGAAGAGATGAAGTTCCAATAAGACAAGGATGAAGACAAAGATTTCAAGGGCAATGTTGGAATTGATATAGAGAGGGACATAGGGAAATAGAGTGTCCAAGGAATATGAATAGAAGTATGCAACAATAGAGAGTAAGAGAAGAGAATGAGGAGAGATGTAATGACAAGAATGAGTCATTACTCATGAGAAGAGTCTTATTATAGTGAAATCAAGTTATGGAACTAACCCAAAGGAAAAATCTATTCAAAAGCAGATGAAAGATAGGAGGTAAGGTTTATAATTTGGTCATTGATGAAGGTAGTACTAAAAATATTATGTATTTAGAGATGGTGAATAAGCTAGGTTTGAAGATAATTCCACACCCATAACCATAAAAGGTTGTATGGGTTCAGAAAGGTCATGAGATACTAGTAACTAAGCAAAGTTGGGTTGAGTTTTAGATAATAAGGTATAAAGATCAAGTGTTATGTGAGATTTTGCTTATAGATATGTGTCATTTATTACTTCGAAGACCATGGTAGTTTTATAAGCATGCAATACATGATGGTAAAGATAAAACATATACTATTAAGTAGCATGGACAAACATATATACTTGTTCTATTGAAAGGTGAACAAGATAGCCGAGATGAGATAATCATGATGATGATGATAAGGTAGTATTAGAGTCAATCAATGGAAAGTTTGGCTTTGTTCAAAGTACCCAAAGAATACAAGGTGAGTTGTCTTGAGTTGATTGATATGCAAAGTTGTGAGTCTAAAAAGATGGACATGAGAGAGGATAAATAAGAGTGTAAAGTAGCAGAAAATAGTTATCAAATGAAAGAAATCATAGCATCAATGAGAGTGCTTAAGAGATAAGAAAGACAAGGCAAGCATGGAAGATAAGTCCATGAAAGAGGAGATAGAAAAATAGAGTTTGATATTGTAGCTGAGTTAGAAAGGAAGTGGTTTAGAATTGACCCCAAGAAAGTGAAGAGTATGATAGAGATTGGTATGTATACAGAGGTAGCTCAAGAAAGAGCTATAAAGTCTCCAAGTTTTGTGTCTAATGAGTTGTTTTTTGAAATGAATGTAGGTATATATCAAATAGCTAAAGACATAAGAGTAGATACATTCAAATACTTGAAAGAGAATGTTTAACAAGAGAAGGATGTCCAAGAGTTGAGAAATATGTAGTAGTCCCATGAAAGCAATCAAGGAAATGGATAATGAAGATGAGTATGCAGCCCATGGATATGTATGAAGTGGAATGGGTAGCACAAGAAGTATGGATGAAGGAAGAGGAATGAATACTTGTAGAAGTGGTTGATAATGGAGTGAAGGAAAATATGGATCATTGAGAATAAGAGGAAGAGTGGCATGCATATGCAATGCAAGAAGAAGAAGTTGGTAGTAGACATGTTTTGTTTAACAAGTTGGTTTCATGTGTGGGTATGCTATTGAAAGAGATTAATCTAAAAAGGCCTAAATGTGGGTCCCAAGAGAATATTCACCTATATGAGAGGAAAGTGGAATATGATACCTTTTAGGAGGAGTTTTAATGGAATTTTACATCATCATATACCAATTACAATATTCAAACACCTGTGGTAAAGCTTTCTCAACTTGGTAGTACGATGTAAAGGCATCCCATGAGGACCCAAAAAAAATGATTAAATTTTGTTTTTATTTGGTATATTAGACGTTTTTTAGGTATTAGAGGTCATAGGTAGTTTATTTGTGGAGTATAGATAGTCTATAGGTTCATAGATTTTGAATTTGGACATTTCCTGCCAAAATCTCCTTCTAGATAAATTTGAATTCTATAAGCCTTTTATAAGGAATTTTAAGAAATGGTGAAGGAGGAATATGTGTTAAATATGTTTATGGGTCTTGGAATTATAAGAGGTCCATAAAATGTAATGTTTCTATTATATTGGCTCTAGATACTTTGTGTTAGGTGAAAATCAAGAAAATGTTATGTACCAAACAGACCTCCACATAGTCTAAGGCATCATTAAATAGCTATGAAAATATATAGGGAGTCTAGAGTTAGTTTTATGTGGTTATATTTATATTTAATTTGAATATATAAGTGAATATTGTATGGACAAGATTGGTATGAAGAAAATGATGATGTGTTTGTAAAATAACTCTGCTATTTTTGAATGAAAAGACATATTCAAACCCTATTGAGGTATTTTGTGTAATGCATGTCTAATAATCATGAGAGAATGATATTGATAGTGATTTTTAGAGAGATAATGAATGGCAAAATGCATGATTGAATTATATATAAAGGATAAAGGAAACCCCAATGGAAGGTGGTAGAATATACACCCTGTTCCTGTGATAGTTATTTTGAGGATATAATTTGTAACCAATATATGATGGATATATAGCCTTAAAAATTAATTTATAAGGTATTTTAATTATCTTTATATGAATTTGAGCACATAGATTACAAGAATAAAGAAGGAGGTTCCTGTTTTGGAATACTATTTGGGTGTTGTTCCATTTATATGCAGACTGTATTTTGTTGTTCAATTAGATATGTGGTGTTACATGTTTATGAAGGTGTTATGATTATTTTTGTAGGTTTAAAAACTCATTATCAATTAATAAAGCCTTTTTTTCAAGTATCTACAAATTAACCCCTATTTTTGTTACATTGTCTTGTTTACAACTATGTGTTTCAATTAACGACTATAGGAGGGATTTAAGTAATCATTTTAATCATGAATGAGAATTTTTTAAGTAATTTTCAAACCATAAACTTAAATAAAGGTTAAATAAGTCTCTATTTTTGATAAACTTGCTTGAACAGATCCCTACTTAGAGTTATATTATGTGTGTGTAGATTGGGTATTTGGATTATTGAAAGAGTATGACCAAATAATTGAATTTTAAGTGTTATAAAACGTTTTTTAATGTTTTAAAAACCTATTTAATGTTATTATAATCCTATTATAACTCAATAATGAGGTGGGAGTTTATAACTTTGACATAGACTTGGAAAGTCATACTCTGCACACTCAATCGAGTGTATTTTGAGTTAAAATAGAATACAGTGGACTCATAGTGAATAATTAATGGTTTTTAAAGTTGTATCACATTTAGACATACCTAAATAAATAATTTTGGGTTATTTGAATTTGTTACAATGCTCCCAATGGATTTTTTATGCTCTTGGCTGAGATAGAGCCATTGAAAACCCTAGATTAGGGTTTTGAGTATTTATCATATTCTAACAATTAAAAGTCACAAATTTTTGCAATCATACTAAAAAAAATGTGAACTAATTGAATAACTAGGTTGCAGGAGGTGTACAGTCTAAAAAGTATGGATTTAAATGGTTCAGTGTGCATTAGGCCTAGAGGAGACCTAATAAAATAAGCCTAAAAGAAAGAAAGTGGTCTTAAAGAAAAAATTGGAAATTTAAATTTGAAACACAAGTATGATTTATCAAGGGAAAAAATAAACAAGTTTTTATTTTCCATAATTTATTATACTATTTATGTACCTTGCATTAATGACTATGAAATGACTAGTAAGATTGTATGAAGTGTTGTCAGAATTGTGAAAAAGAAGGAAGTGAATATTGAAAGGTGTGGAAAGAGTTGAAAAAAGGGTCAAGAGGGTTAAAGAGATTTTTATAAACATAAATAATCCTATAGAACTTGAAAAAATTATGAGAAGACACCTAACACTAAGATCAAATAGGGTATTTACATGAGGAATTGTATTAAGAAGTTTTGGTCAAAAGGAGTGGATTAAGAAACAAGGATATAGGTGATATCTTAGTATATGCTCTGCATCACACACACACACACACACACACACACACACACACACACACACACACACACACACACACACATGTGTGTGTGTGTGTGTGTGTGTGTGTGTGTGTGTGTGTGTGTGTGTGTGTGTGTGTGTGTGTGTGTGTGTGTGTGTGTGTGTGTGTGTGTGTGTGTGTGTGTGTGTGTGTGTGTGTGTGTGTGTGTGTGTGTACCCTATTTCTAAATACACTGAAAAAAGTTATATATATATATATATATATATATATATATTCAATATTTAATTTAAAACTTATACCTTCAATATATAAACATGATAACCCTAAATCTACTGTTGAACTATATATCTTCAAACTATCTCAAATCGATAGTATCCACATTTTCTTAAAAGAAAGACCCATTCAAACATTTATTTGACTTAGTCAATATTTTAATACCAAAGATGAACACAAGATTTATGTATTATATATGCATACTCAGATTCTCAATTACTTACTTTACTAAGTGTATGTATACAATATGTTAATATAATAACAAATCTCAATCTTTGTCTGCATATCAAACTATCCACCTAGGTTACAATTTTCCTAAGCTAGGGCAATATGTCATTGCCAAAATATAACTTTATTTAACCCTTCAATTTAACACATAGACAAATCTAATTTGAAGTCTTAGGATTTAGAGGATAATGGATTATCTTTGTTGATGGCTGAGCCATCCACAGGGCTAAGCTTGTATCTATATAAAAATACAATTATTTATCCAAACCCTAGGAACCATAACTATACACATAATTTATTTAACCAATTGAAAATAATAACATCACCAACCTTTTCAAAACTTCTCCTATGAAGCTAAACAAACCATAAATCTTGCTCTTCCTTGATCTGCACTTTGTCCTTTATCCTTATCCACCTCCCCTTTCCTCTTCTTGACTCCTTATTATCCCTTTTCCCCTCATCTATCTCTTACCAAATCGATCTTGCATGCAACTTTATAAAACTTGTAATCACCATGCATAATATGAGTTTATTCATTGTAATAGAGACTAAATACATAGTTAACTTCCATAAACAAAATTAAGAAAAGACATAATCTCTCTTTCTTACTCAAACTTTCCTCATTTCATTAATCATTATTTTTATTCATTTAAAATATTTTCCTGATCAAACTATGCTACATGCTCAAGTACCCAACTCAAAAGTCCACTTTTAAGATTATTCAAAATGATAAGTAACACTTTTAATCTCAATGTAGACTATTCATGTTAATCAAATACTAGGTTTCGATCATAGGATAGTGTTTAATATAATTCAATATCCTTTAATAATTAGTAAAGATAATAACCTCATGTCTCTTATAATAATATTACTAACACAAAATTCTATTATATTCTTATATCAAAAATTGGGAGGTTTGACAATTATTTATTCTAATCATAAAAATATAATCATTTGTGTTATTACTAGATTATATAGATTATCTATGTCTTTCGTTATCTTAATAGCTTAAGGTTTATATTTATATCCTTAATATCAATGATAACAAGCTAATGTATTAAAAAAATTTAAACACATTTTTTTAGACTATATATAATAGTAACTAGATATTATCGAGACATATTTGTGTTCTCGTAATCATAAATAAACATGAGTATGGTAGCATAATATTCTTTCATACTGCAACATTATGCACTATGTATACCTAAAATATACACAATGCAATCACACACACGATTTATCATATAAAATTACTAAGCTAAACTTACACTCACTAACATATAAAATCTAATATCTAAATGCAAATAACTTCAAAAATATACTTACACTAATAATCCACACAATACATATAACATGCATTATCTAATGTGGTGTGTTCATGGTTTTTATCTATTACTCTATCTTCTCCTAGCATCTCCATCTATGACACCCTCTTTGATGATGCTCTCCCTCCATCATGTTTTGAGGGATGAGACTTTCCTGCATCCAACTCACGACAAGAAGGTAGTTAGAGTAATACATCATGATATATAACATAAAACAATGTTGTAAAGATAATTAACATGATCATGATATATAACATAAAACAATGTTTTAAACTCAGGTCTTGATTTTTCATATCTTGTTCTCAAGTTATTAACATTTGTCTTTCAACTATTTATTTTGGTTTGTCTTTTTTGATACAATATGATTTAAATTGAGGTCTTGATTGTTCATATCTTGATCTCAATTTTATTAGTATTTGTATCTAAACTTGTGCTTATGCAAGTGGAAATAATTTTATCATAATTACTTTTATAATGACGATTCATAATTTCATGTGAAAAATTAAAAATAAATGATTGAGAGAATGTCACATCCCAATTTCTCACTAAGCTGATTTACCTAATTATCCATGGATTGTTGTGGTTGTTAAATTGATTAACTACTTTTTAGTATATCATATGCTTTTATGGGACATTTGTATGTTACTTAACTTCATGATTTCTTTCCTAAAAATGGGAATGAAGAAAAGTGATGACAATTATTAGGATGTAATTGTTAAAAAAATAAGATATGAAAAAGGACTCAAAAAATAGAAAAACCATTGAAATAAAGAGGGGGAAAGATTAATATGGTAATGATAGTGGATGAGTTGACCTGGGATACCCCATGTAGCCAAGAATTACCTACATAGTTTATGTGGACCTCAACACAATGTATTTATCCCAAAAATGGGAGTGTAATGAATGATAATGATATGTAAATTGATCATTTTGAAATGAAATATACCCATCCAAGACATAGGATGTCACCTAAGGGAATGGGATGATCAGGATGACATTAAATGATCAGCCTAGATTGAAACTTTATGGAGAAGTCATGATTTTAAGATAATATTTTTCCCACACATGATATGTTCAACACAAAGGGGGGTCTGTCCACATAATATTCAAATAGTGCCACTCAAAATGGAGACAAGAGGGAGAGCCACTAGTCAATAGGATGACCAAATATACAATGATTTTGGGGCTTTACATCTCGTTTTGGGATTTTTATGGTTTTTTTATTTCTAGGATTTTTGGAATGTCTAAATGTTTTTAGGCTTTTTGGAATAAGATATATACAAGAGTATGCTACAAGGAGAATGTATAGGTGAATGCAAACAAATGTACAATGAACCATATATAAAATGAAAAACAACCTTAGGTATGGGCTTAAATAACAACTAAACTAGTTGTAATAGTATGTATAAGATGTTAAGGGACTACCATTTCAATAAAAAATTAGGATGTAAAGGAAGTGAGGCAAAATAGGGAAGACTATCAAAGAGATAAAATAAGTTGTATCAAGGAATACCAATCAGTAAAACTATGCCAAATCCTTTTGATATTATAATTTTTTTCTTGTAAAGGTGTGGTGATAATGACCAAGTTTGAATCTCCTTCTACGCTATCTTTTAAATCCATTTGTAGTACATGTAGGTCATAATCAATATCAAGATAGGATAAAGATAAAAATTGAGTCAGGGATGGAAAATAAAAGAAAGGGGAATGGAAAAGGATATGAAGGGAATGACCCCAAGTAGGGGCCCTCATAGACAATGTTCAAACAAGTTAAGCATAAAAATGCTTGAGATGCATAATATTCATGGGATCATCTAGCTCATACCCCTTTGGTGGAACCAACCTATATACTCCAAGACCATAGTTTGTTGTTATAATTAAAGGACCAAGATAATTTTACTCAAATTTTATTTTATTCTCATGGTATGTGTTGGTATTTTTATTATTATCTTCGAATACAATATCACCCACTTCAAATAATTTGATAATTATGTGCTTACTATAACTATGGCATAATAAATTTTGATATGTTTTAATATGGCTCAAGGTAGCTAGTTATTTTTCATCCTAGAGTTCCAAATATTTTAGCCTAACTATTTTATACTCCTCATCATCAATGATACCCTACAATGGAATAAGAAGAGAGGGAAACTCGATCTCAATAGGAAGAATATCTTCATATCTAAATACTAATTAATAGGGTGTTAAACTTGTAGGTGTGTGGATATTTGTATGGTAAGATTTTAAGGTAGAGAATAATTACAAATTCTAATTGTAGTTAGCATTATTGACAATATTTATATGATTTTTAACAATAGTCTTATTAGATGCCTCAACTTAGCCATACCTTAAGGGTAATAGGGACTTAATCATTTGTGTTTGATATGAAATTGTGTATAGAGGGATTTCATAGCCTTGTTATCAAATGAATTTACATTAGAAAATATAATGGAAAATGGAATTCTATAGTGGAAAATGAAATGATTCAAAATGAATTTGGAGATATAATTACTAGTTGTGTAAATGAGAGGGATGGCCTCAACCCACTTAGTGAATTACTCGATGGAAGTTAGGATATGCTTGTAGACATCAAAAGAAGTGGGGTTTATCTTACCTATGATATCAATCCCCCATGCATAAAATTTCCAAGGATAAGTAATAGATTGAACTACCCATGAAGGGGCATGAATAAAATCACCATGATTTTGACAAGTCATTTCTTGACATAGGCACATGCATCTAATTCTATTATGGGACAATAGTATCTTGTTTGAAGGAGTTTATTTATAAGGACCATTCCACTTTTATAGGCCCCAAAAATCCCTACATGCCTATATTTAATTGACAATTCAGATTCACACAAGTTTAAACATCTAAGTAGCATCCCATCATAGCCTCTACATGAGAGCGTACCACTGAGTAAAGTATAATAGGATGCATTATAAATGAATGTTTTTTTTTTGGTTTAATGATATTTTAATAGGAATATTGTGGTCTTGGATGTAGGTGTATACATCTTGGTATTTCTGTGTCAGGATGGTTGTAAGCTAGCATGTAAAGGTTTTCAATAAGAAATTGATATTCATGGAAATTATAACATATTTATATTAATGACCCAATGGTTGTCATGGAATCATCTAATATATTATTATCTATTGGTATTTTATTAAATTGGATACATTCAAAGTTTTGTTTGAGACTATCAACCATGCCTTTGTATGACACAAGCTTCTCATCTTTGGTTTAATATAGTCTGTAACCTGGTTGATGACCAATTATGAATTTCCATAGATAAAAATCTATTTAATGTTTAATTCACTAAGAGGCAAATCCCTAAAATGAGTGCCTCATATTCCAAAATATTATTGGTGCATGGAAATGCAATTTAAATGCATTGGGAATGAGGTCCCCCTATAATGTAATGAATATAATACTTACTTATAAACCACAAGTTGTGAAGGAACCAGCAAAGTATATATTTTATTGACATGATTATTTAAGAGTGAAGATAGACTCATCTAAGAAATAAATAGTCAATGGATATGCATCCAAAAAAGGTGATTTAATAAGTTGATATGTAAGTACTTATCCTTTGATAACCTTTTGATTAGTATATTCAATGTCAAAATCACTTAAGAGCATAATATATTTGGTCATATGACCTATTACTATTACATTAAAAAGAAGATATTTGAGAGGATCGAACTTTATAATTATGATGATCATGTTGTTCAATGTATAGTGATGTAACTTTTATGATGCAAAGACCAATTCCAAACATTCCTTACCAATTGATGTGTAATTGAGATCTTAAGTGACTAGTGTCCTACTCAAATAATTTAATGAATGTTCTTTTCCTTGGTTGTCATCTTGGGCCAAAAGTGGCCACAAGTCATGTTTAGTCACTGAGATATAAATCAATAGGGGCTTTCTTGGCATTGGTGGGGCCAACACTAGTGTATTTTCCAAATAGTTTTTTAACTACTCAAATTCATATTGATAGTTGACATTCCATTGAAAAGTGGTTCACTTGTTCAAGATATGAGTGAAAGGATGGTAGTGATCAATAAGCCATGTAATGAATTGACAAATAGATTAGATTTTTCCCTATAAATTGCATAGTTATTTCAAATTAGAGGGGGGGGGGGTATTTTTTTGATGGCCTTCACCTTGGTTGGATAGACTTCAATTCCTCTATGGGAAATAATGAAACCTATAAATTTTATTGATGTGACTCCAAAGACACATTTCTTTGAGTTGAGGCACCTTATATTCATGAAGTCTCTCAAATATTCTATGTATAACTTATGGATGTCTTGTACATGTTATTGATTTTTTATAATATCATCAATGTAGTCTTTAAAAATATTATGCATCATGTCATGGAAGATGATAGTCATTTCACATTGATATGTAGTACCAACGTTATTCAATCCAAATGGAATAACTTGATAACAGAATGTTCCCATGGAGTGTTGAACATTGTTTTATGTTGATCCTCTAGATCTATTTTTATTTTACTATAGCATAAGAAACCATCCATGAGGGATAAAATTTCTTATCCTATTGTTTAATCTATAATCATACCTATTTTAGGTAATACAAAGTCATCTTTTGTACATGCTTTATTTGATATCTTTGAATTATATGCATAGATAAATGCATTTTGGTTTATTATTTATTGGAACAATGTCCAAACTCTAATAATTTCTCCAATTATTTCTTGACTAATATAGTAATGAGCAGTTTTTTTTTTTTTTTTTTTTGTAATTTTTGTTTAATGGGCTTGACATCTGGGTGCATAGTAAGATAGTGTAAGACTAGAGATGGATCTAACCCAAGAATATTAGCATAAGACCATGTGAATATGTTAATGAACTCTTTGATAATGATAATGATAAATTTTCATTCTCCAGTACTGAGGGACACACCAAGCTTACATTTTTTGGGATAATTTGTTGTACCAATGTTGACCTTAATGGTGTCTTCCACAAGTAATGTAGAGCCATATTATAATATAGTAACTACTAAGGGAAATTTATCTTATTCATATGATTTTATGACCTTAGGCCCACCTATGTAAGAAGAATCTAAATCACCTATGTTAGGTACTAGGAAATCAATAAATGTTTCTAGAAAATCTTGAACCAACTACTCAAATATTAATTTCTCATTTATACTAATATCTTATCTAAATGTAATATGTGGACTTATAGGACTCTCAACTTTTTTATGATGAAATTGAACTTCCCCATCCATTGGTTCTTGAAATAGGCTTTCACCAAAGGACTTGTCTTTTTCTTTACTTTTCCCTTGGTCTAAAAGTGCCTCAAATAGGGTTTTACTAATAGACCTCAATGTTTGGTTTTATTTTTTTATTTTAATAAAGGAAGTTCACCTACTCTCCAAAGTAGGTGGAAAATTCCAATGTGATCTTAAATCCTTGATTTTGGTCTCTAATTGGAAGACCATTTCTAAGGCCCATGATCTCTAAAATGGACTCTTCATTTGTAAATTCATCCAATGGTATAATGTGATCTTATTATTCCTAATTGATTAGTTAAAGGTAATGAGGGGAAAGAGGGAAATTAGAAGAGTATGTGATATTAAGGATGACATTAATAACAAATATGTTTGGGTCGGTGAGATCATCATATATACTATAATATGATTTTACATCACTTTTAGGATCATCTTCTTTAGACACTAAAGTGGTGTCCCTCTTGAGATCAGAGGAGTCCCCCTTAGGTGGTTCGTATTCAATACCTTGAGTATCTTTATGTTTAGTTATTGAAACTAGATCAAGAATACCTTTTTGTTTTGGCCCAAATCCTTTTCCTTTGTAGTGTTGATGTTTTATGATCTAGTTAGGAATAGGATATTTGGCACTCTAATAACAAGAGGTGAAATCATCATCATTGTATAACTAGGAATCGTTAGAATTATTGTTTTATTTTAGAATCAGTGAAACATTTTCGATAAATAGAGGATGTACCTTAGGATGAGAATTAGTGTTTTGATTCCATTCCACCTTTGGCCTACCATGATATTTGGGAAATTTTGGCAATTTGGTAATATGAAAGTTATCATTAATGTTATAGGTGCCAATAACCTTGTCTTCAATAATAAAGTGGGAATAAATTTAGGGAGGTGGGGGTAATATAGGTGGATATGAGGTGACTTAGGTCAATGCAATTAGACTTGGGAGACTCTAGAGCTTTATTCTTGTCATTTTTAGGTGCACAATCAATGCTAGGATAGTAATTGTATTGACCATACTCCCCTTCCATTTTTTTATAATATCAGTATGGATGTAAGTCATAGGGAATAAAAACCTTCATTCAAAAATGATGGATTTTTAATCATTGATGTAAGTTGAAATGGATTATACATACCTCATGGATATAAATATGTCTAATAAGCATTATAAGGTAGCTTAATGTTAATGACATGATAGAAAGTATCATGGGTGATAGGCCCAACAAGGAAAAGTAAGTAGATAGTGCCCTATGATTCTCATTTTGCATTTTTGTGTGCCTTGATATTAATGGTGTTTGGTTAAAAATATACTAAATATACCCAAAATGTTTTATCAATTTCAATAATACTATGTTGAGACCCAAACCATTGTTTATGATAACCTACTTAATCTTGTGGGGGGAAATGATGGATTTGATGTAAATAGGGTTGTTGTGTAGGGGACCAAGGGATGGCATATCACTTTGGTCATATATAAGTTGTTGACCTAGGGATAAATCCCCCAATAAGGATTGGAATTGGGTAGGTCCAATGTAATTTAAATCCTTGTATTGTTTTATAAGTTCATAAAATATCTCTTTATGAACTTCAAACATACGTAAGAGATCTAGAATAGAAATCTACATTGGTGTCTTGTTTACTTATTCTATAATATCATATAAATTTTTAATGGAAGAAGAAGAATTGGCCTTTGAAGGTAAGGTGTTTTGTATTGTATTATTATTTAAATGAGGTGAATAAACTTCAACTGTAACCTTAAGATATTATGTTGCGATGACTTAATTTAGAATTGGTAGAGAATTAACTGAATTAGAAGAAAGAGGTGTAGGATCTATAATAGTGACCCATGGATGTTGAAGAATAAAAATTCTATTTTGAGTCATAAGGGGACCACTATAATATGAAGGAGGAGGTCCTAAAATATATGGGGTAACACTATAAGGTGTGCCAAAAAGGTTGATGGGAATTAATTTTAATAGTAGCTACTTGATTAATGGTAATATAACTTATAACATTATTGTAGTTATATGGAACATCACGGTAGCTATTTTGATTGGATTTAGAATACTGACCTTGATTATGGTTTCCCTAATTTTGATTTTGACCTTGGTTCTACTTTGAATTAGTTGGTTGATTATTAGAGTTATGATTCAAAAATGGCTCTTTGTAGATACCAATATATTTATTTAAAGTATACGCAATGTTATCTAACTCAATGCCACCATGCTTAAGAATATCTTTGATGAAGTGATCTAATTCAATGTACCTATGGATTCCATGACCTTTGAGATGATGGCAATCAAAATATTCATTGTCTCTATACCATGAGACATTGGTTCATCTTATGAAAAATGTTTTGTATTTTTCCAAATGATCATGTTAGCCACAACTAATTTTTGAAACACTTCCTTGATAGGCTCACTAAGGTTACTAAATAATTTATTTTGATATTAATTTCATTGTGGAGGTGATATTTCAAATTAATGGATGGAGTAGGTGGAGTATTTTGGATAGGGGTGGTTACACCATTTACACGTCTTGATTTTGTTACTCCATTTCCTATGACATTCTTATTTTTATTAAATACTTTGGACTTATTAGATGTACTTACCTATGTTTGTGGTGGAGTTTGATTTTTCACCTAATTATGATAATAAATCTTGACTAGGCCTTTGTCTATAAGTGAATTTTCAATTTTTACCCCATTATCTATAATCTCTTAAAATGTATCATCATAATGGAGTCTCAGGTTATAAACCACCTCTGAATTAAGATTATAATTGAATATTGTTTCTATTTTCTTATCTATAATATTGTGTGGAAAGTGAATAGACAAGCTTCTCCATCATTTTAGGTAAGCAAAAAACCTTTCCCCATTACATTGTTTAGCATTGCATAAGTCAACCATGGTCAACTCATGCTCGATGTTGTAGGAAAAGTGATTAAAAAAATAAAATAAGTTATCAAATGTGTTAAAATATCCATTTGGTAAGTTAAAAAAATAATTATAAGGCTTGTCCACCCAAATTTCATGGAAATAAGTGAAGTAGATAAATGTTGTTATAGGCTACTTCCTAACTGCTACAAAGAAATCTTTCAAGTGTTATCTCATATCACCCATTCCTTTATATTTTTTGAACTTAGGTGTCTCAAAGTGAGATGGGAAGGTACTTAAAGAATACTCATTTCAAATGGGTATGGGCATATTTCATCATATTTGTACTTTTTGACCCAATTTCCTACTTGCAATCATAGAATAACATCATTTATCTCTTGAAATTCCTTGAGAGTGGGAGTATTCTAGGATGGAAGAAGCATATTTTTTTAATGTTCAAAGAGGGATTGATTTATTAGTGTAAATGGTTGGATTAGGATTGAATTATGTTTTAATTTTTACCCTTTGGGATGAGATGTTAGGGTGGTTCACCCTATAGCCAAGATTATATAGTTAATATGGTACTTATTGTTGACTAGTATTGGGAAGTGGATGTACAACATGCTATTGGGTTGGGGAAACCTATTGTTGATATGGGGGAGTTTGTTATTGTAAGGTATGAACCTATTGAAAAGGGACTTATTGTTGGAGAGTGTGAATTTGTTGTTTATTAGAAGGGATGGATTGTGTATTAATAGGTACTTGTTGGGGATTAATCACAAATTATGGAAGTGAATAATTGGCACCTTGTTGTTGCATATTGGTCATAATTTATTATCATGGAGTATTATTGGTAACCTATTGTTGCATATTAGTCATAAATTTTTTTAGTGGAAAATTATTGGTAACATGTTATTACATATTAGAAGGTATTTGTTGTGAACTATAAGTAATTGGTTTGTAGTTTAAATTAATTTATTTGGAACTAGAGGAGATTCGTTGAGATTTAAAACAAACTTGTTGTGAACTAGAAGTAATTGGTTGGGAGTTCAAATAGACTTGTTATGAGTCATGAGCTATTAATTTGGAACTAGAAAGAATTTGTGAATTATAAGGGACTTGATGATGCATATTAGGAAACACTTGGGGTGAATTATTATTAGTTTTTAACAAGGGATCCACTATAAGTGTTGGTTTGGGAGATGTGAATGGATCCACACTTGATGGAGGATCAGCTAATGAATCTTGTTGGCGTTGCTCAATGGATGGATTTTATTCTATAGGTGAGTGATTGTTGAGAGAAGCAACAGTTAGGGAGGCAAAAAAATAGGATAGAATTTGACTAGTCTATTGTAATTAAGTGATAATTAATTGAATATTTTGGGTAAGACCTATAAGTTTCCCTTTTATTTTGCTTGATGATTCCATAATTTGATTGGACATTTATGCAAGGGCATATTAATGATTAGAATTTGAATCTAGAGGTCTATCCTCTATTCAAACATGGATACATCCTTCTTACGTTGTAAATGGATCCTCATCATATATAGGTTGATGTACCTCCCCCTTGTATACAAGATTTTCATAGTGTCATAAATACCCATGTGGATCATAAGACCACTCATCATCTAGAGAGGGGTTGTAAGATACCCCACTATGTGTATATATAGGCATGTTTGAATTAATAATCTTCATATTGAACCAATATAGAAGGTTTGAATTGATTTGAGTTTGAAAACATGTAAATCTCTACTTACTAATTTAAAGTGGACTGTTTGTTTTGAGAAATGTTTTCAATTCAAGTAATATATTGGTGTATTTTTAGAATAATCTTGTTCAAGGTAGAAATTCCAATTTAAACTTTCTAAATTAGAATGTCAAATTATAATTATGGTTAATTTGAATCATTTTCAAAAATTTATATTTAAATTTTTGAAGGGTCAAGGATGATTCTTGAACATCTCTTAACAAATTTTATCATAAAATCTCAAAACCATTTGATTTTGACTTAACCTTTGACTTTGATTCAAATTTTTAATTGATTAGAAAATTGATCTTATTTGACCTTTGAATATTGAATTTGAATTTTTAAAGTTGAATTCATTTGAATTTTTAAATTTGGCTTTTTTTGGAATTTTAAAATTTGACTTCATTTTGACTTTTGAATTAGAATTAGATGTTTAATTCAAATTGAACCTGATTTGGATTTTAATGATAATTAGGTTTTGGTTCAAACAAACCAAATTTATATTTACTTTGAAATAGACATCATAATGGTGAAATATGGGTAGAAAACTATTTTAAAAGTGAAACATAATGTTTTAGGATGAAATAAAGATGAACCAAAATTTAGGTAGAGTAATGCCTTATCATGTGGGATTATGATGACAATGTTTGGACTTGGTATATGTTTGATTTTTCTAATGTGTGTAAGGTATGTCATGAGAAAATGATTTTAAGATAACAAAAAATCAACAACATGCATTCAAAACAAACCCTATCTTTAGTGGAAGAATGTATGTGCGATAGAAGTATAGTCTTTGTAACTATCTTACTTGAAATGGTGATAGATTAATACCACTTAAACGTCACTTAAAGTGGTAAATTATAAAATATTTGGGGATTTTGGTTTCCCTCACACCATAAATCATTTATGATCGAAGGTATTAATGTAAAATTTTGACATGGTTTTGTAAATAGTCCCCAATATACCTTGCAGTGCATGGGGATCAAAATACATTGAAGAATAATAAATAATTCACAATAGTGTCTATCCCCTCTATGACCACTTTAGACTTAAAGGTATTAGTGAAGTGATACCATAAATTCAAACCTAAAGTGTGATGTATAATAGCTTAGCATCAGGAATAAAAATGTTGTTTCACAAAACCCTTTATGGGGGATTTTGTTTAGCTCTTTTAATAATTCTTCATAATTTATACCCCCTATTAGATGTATAGGCTGGCACATATGTCAGGATATGAAACCTCAATATAATAAGTCATAATAAGGAAATTAAATCCACCCAATTGAGTCAAAAAATAAGAAAAGGAATAATAATAATCTATGTTTTTGGTCACCCAAGCTCCCTTAAGAGGGAAATGGGAGAGTATACACATGATAGATTATTCACAAGCAAACAACAAAGTAAACAAGTAAATAAATAAAAATAAGAATTTTTTTTTTTTAGGAAACCAAATATAAGTGTTGGTTCTTTTTTATTGTGCCAAAAGAAGTGTTCAAAAAGTGTTGAGTAGAAACCATGTTTTTGTCAAGTGGACCTATAATAAAGAAGTTGAGGTTTTCAATTGTGGTCCTTGGTAAGTGAATGAGGTTGAATAGTTTTTTGTTTAGTTCATAAAAAATTAAACAAAGTGATCTCATCATTTATAAAGGCTATCTTGTCATTTAGCAGTGCAACCCATCAATTTATAGATAGAAGAAATAATAAATAAGAAACTTGTGACTATATTGATTAGTAGGGTGATATTATTGATTTACAAGGTAATGTCATCATTAAGTAGTGTTTTTTTTATCATTTTTAAAATATTAAAGATAGAATAAAATACAAACTTCTACCTTTATGTACACATCATTTTATATCTAGATATCTCCATTACATAAGTCAATCTCGTTGATGAGTAGGTTGAAACCACCATTAGGGTTTTCAATCTCATTATTTGATAGTTTGTATGGCATTGAGCATTTTCACTGATATGTAGTGCATTCCTACTATTTTATTGAAAATAATATAGACAAAAATAAGGGAGAAGTGATATCACCATTACATAGAGTGATACCACTAATTATGGGAAACGAACCTGTCAGTACATAGTGTGTTCTCACCAATATGTAAGGGATGAAAAAATGGAAAATTAAAATAAATGAAGGGAAATTAGGCTCAAATTTTGATTTGAAATCATAATTAGAGGTATATTTAGTTACCTAAATAAGATTATGGTGTGTGGTGCTCCACTGAGCATGCCATATGTAAACACATGATTATGATGGATTTAATTTTTTGTTAATATGAAATCAAAATTGAATGCATAAAAACTTAAAAACTAATAATATGTCCTCAAATTGGGCAAGGAAAAGGAAGAGATAAATAAATATGAAAAATACAAATAATACAATTTACTTTCCCTTTTTATCTCTCTATCTTACTGATATACAAGTTTTTTTGGCTCGGATGTAGAGCTTGGAGTCTTTGTCAATGTCATGGCATCATGCATGTAGAGTTCCCATTGCACTATGTGTGTTTTATTTAAGTAATGAAGGAATGGATGAAGATTTTGTTATATTTTGGCATAGTAATTTTTCACAAAAAATATTTATAAGAGTAGAAGGTGACCCATCTATTTATATCTTTTACGTAATGAATTAAACCTTTGGATGATAATCTTGATGGGTGGTTGAATTTTAGTGTAATTTAGATGATAAATTTAATTAATATCTAGGATAGAGTTTGCATTAATTGAACATAGATTGCATTTATGATATTTATTTTCATTTATATTGATATTTCCCAAATTTTGGTAACTTGGCATGTGATGTCATGATGAGTATATTTGATGAATTTATTGAATTTGCATAATTTTGAATTTATCCAATTCCCATGGATTTTTCGTTTATCCATTTGATTTATTTTTATTCACTAATTATATTTGTTGTGTTTTATGTAACATTGAAATTTGAGTAAGTTTTTCAACTTAATCAATTGAGAACATCACTTATAAAGTATAAATTTGAATCATGATGAATTAGATGAAGGTGATAATTGGATACAGTGCATTAACCAAATTAGGGATGCCCCAATGTGTTTCAAAATATTCACGTCAAGTGTGTAGATGAATTTGAGCGTTTCAGTGATTTTTGACCTAATTTATGCATTGTTGTAGATAGTCATTTTGATTCAAAGTTTTGATATGAAAGTGATTAAAGTTGAGTGTCTACACTAATTTTTTATCCTCATATAAATTTGATAGGATTATTCTAATCCAAATAGTTGTTTAACCTTACAATTTTAGATATATAATGGGATAGGGTTAAGAGTATACAAATAGCTTTAGCACAAGGGTGTTAAACTAATCTATAGTAGGACAATTAATTGAAAACTTGGATAAATGAATATTAATTAATATAATAATGGGACATGCTAAACATAGAAAGTACCAAATTTGAAAGGTGTTTAATTGATTACAATACCAAAGAGAAATGATACTTGGTTTTATAATGCACAAATAGATCTAGAATAGAAATAGTTTGAATGTATGTAGGATTAATATTTTGGATCAGTCTTCAAATTCTATAAATGGCACTTGTGTAGCCATAATGACTATCATCAGATCTAGACACTACCGTTGATGTTAGTGTCTAACTATGATGCATGTGTCTAGTATGAAATAATGACTAGATCTTGATGCTACCAAATTCATTGTTTTGGGTTTTCTATTTCCTTTATTTTAATATACTTAGATTTAAAATATGAAAGAGTTATCAAAAATCTTCATCCGAGATCTCTCCAATAGCTCATTACTACAACCATAGATGTTTTAGCATACACTCAAAGAATAAAACCAATTGAACAAATCAATTATTATACACAAATGAGATATATAAAAATATACAAAAAGATCATAAAACATGTATATTACAATGTATATTACTTTCTTAAATAGGTAAGGAAAAAAAAATGCAAGCTAAACTAGTCAACATGGGATAAATCCCCACATAAGACAAAACTAGGTAAAGACTAATGACCTAGATAGAACTGAACAAGAATAAGTAATAAGATACTCTAAAACCCCCATCAAGTGAATCTATGGGATAATAATAGAGGATGAAATGTGAAGCCATTCCTATGGATGACAATCCATCTTGCCAGAGTACATGGATGCCAAGTCATTGTAACCACCAAGTGAAAGTAGGAATGGTGTAAAATATGAGGATAATTAAATATGAACACTACACTCCAAAGTAACAGGTATAATGATTAACTCAAGGAAGCATCACTTAAAAACACTCCAACGAGATAGTGAGAAGTGATCACAAAGACTAGTGGGGCTACCACACTTGTTTCATTAGTGGGGATACCACACTGGTGTCACTATAAGAATCCACAAGAAGGCCATAGAGTCAAGTAACAATCCTAATATAAGTTTAGATAAATAAAGTGATTGAATAATATACCCATGTACAAAGGATAAATCTAGAAAACACTAAAAAAAGTGTAAAATATAGATATATCTCTTATAAAGTGAAAAAAAGAGAGAAAACCTTAGGAAAAACTACCCTCCAAAAGAGAGAACAAAAGAAGAGAGAGATAGAAATCCCCCCTCAAAATATGATGCTGAAGTATTCCACACTCCATGTAATCTAAAGTCATGAAAGAACTCAATTTTCATGAGTGGTCTAAATCCACTACACAATCACAAAAACAATTGATACTGGGCTTCACTAGAATAAATTTAATCAAGAAGACTATTAGTGGTGATGAAAGTACAAAAGAGTACTACATGTGCAAGGAACACTCAACATCTAAGAAGTAGAATGTACACACACACACACACACACCCCATAATTTTGAATGGTTAGAGTGGAGGTAAAATTTATCCACAAGTGGTTTGAATCCACTACTCAAACAATGAACAACTTGACATTGTATACACCATAATATCTCCATGACACATTAAAAGAGACTATCGAACTATTGAAAAGGATAAGATGACACTGGGATTTACTAGAATAGATACATTAAAGCTATGGAAAATTATTAATTGTCTAAAAAATGGTGTTGAAAATATATAAAATGTCTCTCAAATATGATAGCCCATGGTGGTGATGGAAGATACAAGAAACTAAAGAAGTGAAAATGTGCCTAAAATAGAGCACACAAAGGCATGAAGGTAGATAACGCTGAATCAATAAGCCCCCTGCCCCTCCCCCCCTCATGGCACTTTATAAATTTGTGTGAATACAATATAACCATACAAAAAAGCCACCAAATAGAAATAAGGAAGACACTGGGATTCACCACAATAGCTCCAAATAAGGAGACTATTGACTTGTCGAATAAACCATCAAGAGAGATGTGATCCAAAAATAAGGTAGTGAAAAAGTATCTCCATAAAAGGTGAGGTGATAATAAAGGGACCTTGAAGAGACATGACATAAAATACTAGTGTGTCAAAGTACTAATGCATGACATGGGCTGATGGAAGAGTGTGGAAAATGGTGAAAAGAGCCATGTATGCAAAAATACTAGAAAATGATCAACAACCAAAAATAACTTGCAAAACGCATGCAAAAGGACATCAGGCTCAACCAAAAATATATGTAAGATAGTGCATGCATAAAGTATAATTCAAGTTACATAGCATATGAAAATCCCTAGTAGTGATAATGCACACTCAATAATAAGATGTCAAACTCAGCCGAAAATACATCCATGAGTGGAACAAATGATGACAATGCATTCCAAAAGAAGTAAGAAGGAAGTTTTTGTTGACTATGAGGGGGTATGACCTCTTTCCAAATCAGACCTCACCCTTTGATATTTTAAAAATGAAAGAGATAAGGTACATGTAAAACAAGGAATATTCCCTCAAAAAATGCTCACAACATAGCAAATGTGTCACCACTTAAATATCACCATATGACAACAAAACAAAAGCACAAGGTAAAAAAATAAATGCAAAGAGACTCCCCCCAAAATATAGCACTAAATAATGATTTTTAACACCCAAACTACTTATAATTGTGTAGTTTTACAAAAAATCTTTACCAAATTGAAATTTTAAGTTAAAAGATAAAATGGAACAAAAATCCATTTTTATATAATATGACTCAAAATAAATTACAAATATGTATTCTTGGTGAATTTAATGCACTTTAAAATAAAGGTACCTCAAAAGGTGCCCTGAGTGTAGAGAAAAGTGCCCATAAAATTTGAAAATGTTCACACACTGATAAATCCTTTCAAAATCTAAAAAATAGTCATACTTTCTTATGGAGAAGTAAAAAACTAAATATATTATGTGGAATACCTAGGAACCAACTTTATAGTGCAACAAAAAATACCACAAAACTCCAAAAGACACTCAAGATATGAGCAACAATGTGCAAGTCTATTTTCATAAATGCCCAATGGAGGCGGGTCCAGTAAAAATAAAAACATGCAAGTATGAAGCCCAAAAATTCCAAATGGACTGTAGATGAATCAAGAAGCACTGATTGGAAAAAAATAGGTGTTTTCACAGGGAGATTTGACCTCTTGTCAAACTAGGCCCCACCCACTAGTCTTCAAATGACCTTAAGATGCCCTGACAAGACTCATAAGTGCAAAAATAACACTTAGGATTTCAATATTGTGGGCTCTACCATGTAAAAGAAGACATATAATGCCAATGAGGATGTTTGATTTCCCACATTGGAATTAGAATCACACCTTGACAAACAAGACTAATTTTAAGGGAAACATGTCAAAAGTCAACAAATGCACATTTCTAATGTTTTAATTATATTATAAATGTACATATTCAATGTAAAAAATGAATTTCAATCAATCCAAAATTTCCATGCTTCCATCTAGTCAATGTCAAAATATTGGATGTTATGATAACTTGGGCTTTAAGCATCTCTAGTTGACACCCTAAGGAATAAGAGCAGTGGGAGGTGGATTTGCACTAAGTGAATCAGGTAGGGAGGAGTTGTCATGGGAGGTAAATTTATTAGGCATGCTTGGGTAGAGGAGGTTGTGGCTGCGATGGTAGAGGGTTTGTAGTTAGGCATGGAGAGGAATGGCTAGGGAGTGAGCAGTAATGTGACATGATAGGGGATGGCCATGGAGCGACAAAAGAGGAGAGTTTGAGAGTTGGGGGTCAAATGGTGGATCTTGAGCAGCTATACATAGACCTAGCTATAACCTAATAATCATGAGTAATAAGATACTCTAACAAGATATAGGTTGTCTCTCTTAGCCAAAGTTGATAAACTTTATCGCTTCACCCTTATAATTATTTTCTAAAAATGGGTTAGTGGAATCATGGTGTCATGTTGACCCTAAATACCTCTTTGTCAACGAGCACTAGTTACATATATAATACTTCAAGGAGGGCCTCAAAATTATGTAATTCTTCCATATGTGTGGGAATATGTATGCATAAGGGTGAAATAGACTATATTAAGATGCATGCAATGATCTAACTTATAATTTGAAAAATAATACTCATGGGTTGTCATTTTAATGATTCAAACCTATAATATGATTGTTCATATGTTTGATATGAAAAAAATGGATGAATAAGGTTGAATAGATTGGTTTATAGGTGATTGATTAATCTTTAGTATTTATTTGCTTGGTACTTTTTAGATGATAAATGAGAAGTCTTAAACTTGTATTTATACCACAAATTTTGAAAATGCATCATGATAGGGTTCAATAAGACAAATAGGCCAACCCATAGGTTGCAAAACATTTATAATGTAGATGAATTTGGTAACTCAAAACTAGATAAAAATATTGACAATACCATCAACTATAGTGTCCCTATATGGCTAGTAGTGTCCAAAAGGATAGAAAACATGTATGGGTATGAAATTGATAGTGAATGATGTTTACTATGTTTTAATATTTTTTTATAGTGCAGGAGACCTAGGTCATTATAATGATATAGATCAGACTAAAAGATAAGCATTTTAGGCACAATGAGATGGTGAATCCAAGTCTTTTAGTATCAAGGAGGTTTAGAACTGAAGGGTCAAGCCTTTGATATTTTTCAAATGTACAAGACTAATATGCTATGAATATTTATTTTTATTATCTAGATACCCCACTTTAATATAGTAATGCATAAAAATGAAATTACTAGTTTAAGAAAATAAATGTGTACTTGGGTGTGTATAACACACCTTTACTTTGCTTGAACCCACTTTGAGTGCTTTTGTGGTGTATGACATGTAACCAAGAACATGTTTACAATATAAATTAGTGTATATAATGTAAAATTGGAAATAATTGATATGCTTTAAAATAAATATAGTAAGGAGTACACTTTTGTGTTGATGTAACCATGTTGCCTCTTGATGCTTTGACTTGGTAAAGATGCTTCCTTATGAAGCATTAGAGATGAAAAATTTTGACCTAAAACTTGGATATTTGAATATGTACATTGGAAGGTATTATGCCCCTAATATGGTGCAAGGATGAATTGTGACATAGCCATTGAGATCATTATATATCAATCACATAACTCAACATGAATATACAATTTTATAAGGTGAGTGATGTACTCAACTCATCCTATAAATATGGTAAGATTAGATGACTTATTTAGTATAATATATAAATTTGGTGAGGTTTGAGTGATTTAATCACATAAACCAATAAATTAAATCAACTATTACTACATAAAAGTCTCGATAATAATACATCCTAGTGTAATTGATGCCTCTTGGTGAGTAGTATTATCCTAGTGTAATTTTAGTGCAATAACATGGATTATGCATATATAATATGTCTGAGTCTGAGTATATGTGTCATACATATTAAAAATTTGTTTCAAATATATATAAAATTGGTGCAATTTATAGGATTCTAACCCAAGTATGTATCTGAATCATGAAATTGAACTGGAGATTATGCAAGTGTGGAGGTCATGTCCTTATGACATGCCTCTACTAAAATCTAGAGATACTGAGTAAGTGTATAGGTTTTTAGGTCATGTCTTTGTGGCATGCACCCACTGAGATCAATAAACTATACAAATGTGTAAGAATGAGGTCCCCCACTGAAATCTATAAACTATGAAAAATATGGAGATGTGTCTCTATGACATGCCCCTCATTTGAGGTGAGGAGGTATAAAATAGTAGGTTACTTACCTCAAAATGATAATATCCATATATATTTCAGTGGGGGACCTCATAATTACACATTTGTATAATCTATAAGTATGAGGACCTCCATCAAAATCTATAGATACTGAGTAAGTGTATAGGTTTTTAGGTCATGTCTTTGTGACATGCACCCATTGAGATCAATAAACTATACAAATGTGTAAGTATGAGATCCCCCAATGAAATCTATAAACTATGAAAAATATGGAGATGTGTCTCTATGACCATGCCCTTATTGATATGCCCCTCATTTGAGGTGAGGAGATAGAAACTAGTAGGTTACTTACCTCAAAAGGATAATCTCCATATTTTTCATAGTTTATAGATTTCAGTGGGGGACCTCATACTTACACATTTGTATAGGATAGTAGGTTACACATCTCCATATTTTTCATAGTTTATAGATTTTAGTGGGGGACCTCATACTTACACATTTGTATAGTTTATTGATATGGAGATGTGTCTCTATGACATGCCCCATTGATATGCCCTTGATTTGAGGTGAGGAGATAGAAACTAGTAGGATACTTACCTCAAAATGATAATGTATTTTTTAATAGGTGTATGAATCATGTAGCATATAGGGATAAGATGTTGAAGTATATATATCAATGAAGCTCATAATATGTGATCACATCAAGTCTTTAAGATGCATGATATAGATCATGACAATGTCTAAAGAGTAATAGTACAAGCTCAGTAAACACTCAAGAACACACACAAGATCACTCAATGTAATTTAAATTAATGTTCAAGGACCCCTCATATAAGGGGCATGTTTGAATGTCATACAATAAAAAAGAATGACACATTCAAATGCCCAATCCACATAGAATGTCATAGTCAAATTTACAATCAGCATACAATGACACAATGTCCAACAAGAAAGGAACATATTTAAATGCTCCAAAAGCAATATAATAACAATAAATGGAGTACACTTGAGGAAGTGAAAAATAGATGAAGCATAAGCAATCAACATATACATATCATATTATTCCCTGCATATATGTGTTAGTAAAAAAGGTTATGTAATATAGCATATCAAGTATAATTTGAAATATATGAGTATGGAAATAGGCATGTGTAAGCATTAGTATATAATCTCAAAGATGATAATGTATAAATGATCATAAAGGATATGTAACATGTATCAATCCTGATCAAAGAATCAAATGCCCCCAATGTACTATATGACAGGGGTATAGGAGAGGTCCAACATATGTAAGTGCATATATCATGTGTCTCAATATGCTTGTATCACACTCAAAGATGCATGAAACATATGTTTATATAGAAATGAAATTATATGCTATGTAATAAAAAAAATCAAACAACATAAATGTCAAGGAGCTAATAAATATGGGAATGTTTTAATATTTAGGTATAATATTTACGTAAGTCATGATGTCCATGGGATACTTGATAGGTTTCCCTTCAATTGTAATTATGTGGTATATGCCTTTTCCCAATTTTTTTATTACTGTGAAGGGCCGAACTAATTTGGTTTAAACTTTTTTTTGAATTAATATTATTTTGATTTTATTTTGGTACCAATTTACCCATATAAAATTCATGTGGTTGCACATTTTTTCTATATTCTCATTTGACATAATCTTGATAGACCCGTAAATGTTCAATAGATTATGTGTATTTGGCATGTAATTATTCCAACTGATGTAATCATTTTCTTGATATTAGTTATATTTAATAATATCCTTAATATAAACATGAAAGGATAGTATCTCAAGTTCAATAGATATAATTAAATTTTTACCATAGACAAATTAATAAGGTGTGCCTTGAGTAGGTATGGGAACACTAGTGAGATATTCTTATAAAGTATACACCATCTATTGGTGTCATTCTACACTATATTATTCAACTATTTTTTCAAGTATCTTGACAATGGTTTTATTTATTGATTATGGTTGACCATTACCCTATAGGTAATAAGGTATAGGAAATGTGTGCTTTATTTTGTATTTGCTTCAAAAAGGCTTCATTGTTTTATTTTTAAATGATGACAAATTATCTATAATTATTGTTGAAGGTATGCCAAAATGGGAGATAATATTAGTCACAAAAACCCTACATATTTTATCCCTAGAGGTAAATTTAAGTGGAATGGAATCCACTCATTTGGTAAAAATACTATGTAGCTATGATTATGAATTTGTGACCACCTACAGACACGATTGCTTTTTCCAATCAAATCAAAACCCCATAATGAGAAAGGCCATGGTGAAATAATAAATATTGATAATTATTTAAATTTATATATTTATAGCATTGAAACCATAATTTGGCATGTTATATACATTTTTGTTCCATTATAGGCCAATAATAACTTTGGTGTAATAATATTTGGGACATTGCTTTACCACTAAAGTGTCTTCCAAACTCACTATCATGCATTTTTAATAGTGTGGTTTGCATTTCCTCATTGTTTATGCACCAAATTAATTTCCCATAAAATATTTTTTTGAATAAATTAGTTATAATAATAACATAATGAAGTGCCTCTCATTGTAGTCTACATTTATTATTTCATGTAAAATGATCTAGTGTTTAATTCTAGTATATGAAATTATAAATGTCACTGTACCATTCTATATTTATATAATTATGTGTAATATCAAGAAATACTAAGGCATCCATCTTATTTTAGTTAGTGTAATGTTTTAATAATTAATATATTACAAATTTTAAGCAATCATCACTAATATTAAAAGGCATTAAGGATGATGCATTGTCCATGGCATCTATGTGATGGTTATATTTACATGAGATACTATCAATAGAGAATGTGTCAAATGTTTCTTTCAATTTATCCACCATTTTTTTAAATGAAATAAAATTATCCTCTTTTATTTGGTAGTGATTGGTGACTTGATTAACAACCAACTGAGAGTCACCAAAAACCTGAATATCCTTGATATGAAGCTTTTGTGTTATGGATAATATGATTATCAAGGCCTCATATTGTACTACATTATTTGTGTAAAAAAAGGATAATATATGATAGAATGACATGTATTCATCATCAATGATACAAAATATTATAACTACACCTACACCTATCATACATCTTGATCCATCAAAGAACATTATCCATGGTATGGGATATATTATATGCTATAAACTCATCATAAAAATCCTTGATAATTGGAAAAGGATATGGTAATAGAGAAACCACTAATTGGTCAAATACCACTTGACTTTTTATTGATTTTTTATATATAAACTTGAGATCAAATTTTGTCAATTGCATCACCCATTTAGTTATTCAACCAATGTGGTGGTTTTGTTCATGAAAAACTTCAAAGGATATTTTTAATTATAGCATGACTCTCATTTTTGAGCAAGTAGTTCCCTAAATTTTGTGTAGAAAATAATATATATAGACATGGTTTTTCCATTATAGTATATTTACATTTATAATTAACCAATTGATGGCTTATGTAGTAAATTGTGTGCTCTCGATGGTCATCATCATATTGTGCTAATAGGGCCCCCAAGGCCCCATGAGTTGTTGAGATATAAAGAAGCAATGGTATATATTTTATGAGAGGTATACACACTAATTGATTTTTAGATATTCCTTGATTTTATCAAAAATTTGCTGAAAAACATCATCACATATAAATTTTGTGTCCTTTTTTAGCATTCGTATGAAAGAGATTGTTTTATCAGCCAACTGGACAATGAAACATCGCATTACATAAGTTCTACCTTGTAAACATCATAATTGTTTTAGGTTATTTTGTGGTAGAATCTCTAAAATATATTTTACATTTTTTAATCAACCTTGATTCTCCATTTGGAGATAATGTATCACAAAATCTTTTTGGAAGATACTCCAAAAACACATTTCTTTAGATTTAATAATACATTGAATTTTCACATGTATTCAAATATTTGTTGTAAACTTGTATCATGATATTTTTGGTGTTTGGATTTTTTGATTAAATAATATACATAATACTCAATAGTTTTTTAGATGAAAACATGAAAAATGTGCATTATATCACTTTGATATGTTTCTCCTAGATTTTTGAGTCCAAAGGGCATGATAGTGTAACAAAATATTCCCCAAGGGTGGTAAACATTATTTTTATTGGTCTATTGGATTAATTTTGACCTAGTTATATCTGTAAAAAACATCTATAAATGAAAATGTCTCATATCTAATTTTAGAATTGACAATTATGTTAATATTTGGTAAAGGAAGTGATCTTTTAGATGAGCTTTATTTATGTCATGATAATCAGTGCAACATTGAATGTCATCATTAGGATTAGTTATGAGTACAATGTTAGAAACCCAATCATAATTTTAAACATATCTTATCAAGCCCATATCTAAGAGCCTTTGAATTTGATCTTTTTCCAGTAATTGCACCTTAGGATGTATTTTAAAGAAAATTGTTTAATTGGTTTTACATCTAGATATAGTAATGTATTATGCATTACCACTAATTAGTAAATCTCAAGAATATTTGAATAATCCCAAGAAAATAATTGTAGGTAATCATGTAGGATCTACTGATAGGTTCTTCCTTCATCTTCCTATATCATTTTAGTGAGTAATACTAGTCGAAGATCTTTATCTATTCCATAGTTATATTGTATTATTTCTTTATTTAGCAAAGTGGATCATTATGTGATTTATGGTATAATAAGAATAGTTTTAGATGCATCATGTTAGATATTAGTATCATCAATCTCACCAAAGTATAAACATGAGAAAATGTGGCATGAGGAAACCTATTCTTATGATAGATGAAAGGGAGATCCTCATATGCCCCCAAGTACTCTTGAAATGACTCATCATTTGGGAACTCATCCAATGTCCAAATTTCCTGCAGAGCATTTTTATCAATCAAATGAGGGATTACCAATTTTATATCAGTTTTATAAGTAGGTACGTGCATGAATTTTTATTTTTCCCATACAAAACATGATTTACTATGAGTAGCATGTTTGTGTCTTACCATTTTTGCAGAAAATCCTATGCCTTGTCAATTTGTATTATGTGCAAGAGAAATAGGTTGGGCTATACCTTGTTCATTTTTTCCTAATCCTTGTCCTTTGTATCCAATTTTAATTAAATATTAATATCCAAAATTAGAGGTATATGATAGTGGTATAGGAATATTAATTTCTTGGACCATCACATAATGTTTGAAAGGATATGTATCCATTAGACTAGTGTACATAGATCTATGGTGGACAAATTTTAGGTATGCATGCAAAATATTTGGGACAAAATACATTTAATGTATCCAAGGTTGTCCAAAAAGAATGTTTTAATTCAAATCATTTGGCGTAACTTGGCATAAATTAGGTAAGGTATGGGGTCCTATAGTAATGTGCAATTTTATTTTTCTTAATACCTATCATGAAATATTTTTAAATCCCTTGATGTTCATACTTGAGGACTACAAGTCTTTAACCCTAATTAAAAGTAATGAAAGGGAATAAATATTGAAAATGTTGAGTCCAAAACCATTTTCCATAACTACTCTTTTAACCATTTTATTTATAATGGTAAATAATAATTTATAAGAAGTTGGGGTAGTTCTTTTTCAAAGGATATGTTATGTTCAGTCCATTTAATGGATTTTATCATAGAGACCACATATGTTTGCTCCATATTTATTGTTACTATGGTAATACATAATGAATACAAAATAACATCCTTGTAATGGGAAGAATGATGTAGTAAATTTGAGAGTGAAGTTTTATCAATAACATCAATAGAGTGGTTTGTAGTATGGTAAGGAGAAAATAGTTATTTCATGCACTCCTTTTGACATTTATTAGTAAAATTTTGGATCTCATTGTAAACACTATAAAAATAAGGGGTATGCAAGGATACATTCATTTTAAAGTGATCACATTTAGAGCCTCTTTTGTTTATAGTTTTCATTGAATTACCATGCATGAAACATAAAAAGTAATGACTACTATTATGTATTGTTTAATGAAGTATCTAATTGATGAATCCATATTAAACATGATTTTAAGAAAATAAATTATAATTTTTAAATTTTGAATACTTTTAAGTTAAAAATCATAATTCAAGAAAATAGTAAATTAGGAAACCTTAGGTCAAACTAGGGTTTGGAGACCAAAGGTTGGGTTCATCAAATGCTTAACCCTAAAATTTTAGATATATCATGGGATAAGGTTAGTATTATATAAATATATCAAGCACAAGGGTGATAAATTGATCTAAAGTAGGCTAATTAATTAAAAGTTTGATAAATGAATATTTTAAATTATAATACTAAGATATGCTAAATATAGAGAGTACCAAATTCAAAAGATATTTAATTTATTTCAATACCAAATAGAAATGATACGTAGTTGGTTTTACTTTGTGTAAGTATATATTTATTACAAATAGGTGGAAACTATGCAGGATCAATGTTTTGGAGTAGTTTTTAAATTATATAAATTGTACTTTTATAGCCACAAACACTACCATTAGATCTATATTATCATCGACATTAATGTCTGACTACGATGCATGTGTCAGTATGAAATAATAACTGGATCTTGGTGTAACCAACTTCATTATTTTGGGTTATATGTCTCCTTTATGTTGATGTACTTAGATATAGGATAAAAGTTTTCACTCTTATCTAATTAATCAAACCCTATCTCTTCACTCATTTTCACCCTTATAATGATTTTACTAAAAATGGGTTAGTAGGCTCATAGTGTTGATTTGACCCTAAAGACCACTATGTCAATGGGCACTACCTACATATCTAATACTCTAGGGAGGGTATCATACTTATGTATTTATCACTTATGTGTGAGAATGTGTGTGCACAAATGTGTAATAAACTATATCAATATGAATTAAGTGATCTATCTTGTAATTTGACAAATATCATTTATGGGATACTCTTTGAAGATTTTGACCTATAATATGACTATTCTTATGTTTAATATGAAAATAGGGATGAATAGGGTAGAATAGTTTGGTTGTGTAGTTTATTGATTGGGATTTAATAGGTGTTTTGTTATTATTTACTAGATGATGAATGAGAAGGATTTACTTGTATTTATACCACACTTTTTAAAATTATCTCATGTTAGGGTTCAATAAGATAAATAATCTGACCCATAGGTTTCCAAACATATTCAATTTAGATGAATTTTGGAAATTAGACACTAAAAAAGGATTAGACACTACCATTTTTGGTAGTGTCCCTCTATGGTTGGTTCCTTTAAGAAGGCTAAAAAGTATCTATGGATCTAAAACTGACAGTTAAGGATGTTTATCAAGTTTTAAGCTTTCTCTATAGTACAAGAGACATGGGTCATTAGAATGATATGGATTAAACTAAGAGAAACACATTTTAGACATAGTGAGATGGTGAATGAGAAGTTCTATAACTGAAGGGTAGAGCCATGGTCAATATTTTCCAAATTTACAAGACTAAGATTCTATAAATATTCAATTTTAGTATCTATAATAGCTTGAAACATTATTAAATTTTATGTTATATACTCAACTTCAGTCATGGAGAGTGAAATAATTGGTTGCTTATTTAAATCCCATTAAATGGTTCCTAACCAATATTGAACACAAATATAGATATGTTATTTTTGTCATCAATATTTTTTTCTTAGTCACTATCTATATAACTAATTAATTCAAAAATATTTTTAGCAGTATACAAAATTCCATGGCTTCTTATGCCATTAACATATCTGAGGTTCCTCTTCCCTACTTATTGGTGTCTCTTTTTGAGTCTTCACAAAGTTGGAGAATAAATTAAATAAATACATGATATTAGGTCTAGTTGATGTAAATTACATTAAGCTTCCTAACAAGATCTTGTACATAGTTCTATCCACATTGTTGTAATTTTATTTGGTTAACTTGAGATTTGTTGTTACTAGTTTTGATGTTGGTTTGTTGTTCAAACTTATAAATATCTCTAAAATTTCAATTGAAACTTGAATTAGGAGAAAAACATACCATCATACATTTATTTAACCTAAATTCCAATAAAATACTTCAATAATCCTAAATCAATCATCTTAAATTCTTTGCTCATTATTGTTTTGAGCTCTTCTAAGGACTAATTTTTATTTTCAATAAAGATTAAATCATATGCGTATAATACAATAATAAAAATTTCACCTTCAGTTCTTGCCTTGATGTAGAGAGTTGGTTCACTAATGATGCTACTAAATCCATTGCTCAACAAATATGTATCTATGTAGTTGTACCATGCCCTTGGTGCTTATTTGAGCCCATAAAGGTCCTTCTTCATCCTGTACACCTTATTCTCATGTTGTGTAATCTCATAAGCAGGTGAATTTACCATGTACACTTCTTAGTATAGAATTACATTAGGAAGGTTGATTTGACATCCATATTATGTAACTTCTACTTATATGATGTGTGTTTCACTTAAATGATGCACCTTCTACCTAGATATTTGTTGTCATATAATCTAGTATACAAAAACCTAAAACATAAAAAACTTATAATTAAGGATTTCAATCTAATATTATTATGGGTTTATGTGTAATTAGACATATATTTGTCATCATAATGTACTATACAAAAACCTAGTACATAAAATCCTAAATTAAAGTTTTCAATCCACCATTGTTACATTCCAAGTATAAGTACATAGACATTTATGGTCACAATTTAAAATACACAAACTTAGTATATAAAACCTTAAATAAAAACACTCAATCTATTATTTTTAATCATAACCTATCATCTAAAAATATGTGTTATAAAATTTTAAATAAAGACTATCAATTAGCTAATATTTTAATTCTATAACTACACATATTTTTAGTCATAAGTTATAACCTAGCTTATAAAAACCTTTTAACCACATTCCATATTAATTTGATGTAAGCCATTATATAATAAATTGATTATTTTCTATAATATACAATATTGATAATTTCATAGGAACTAAATATCACTTGGAGTCATTTCTAAATGAGTTGTTATGTCACATCCTTTCTCACTTAGAATTTAGGTTTGTTGTTCAATCTTCTGTGATCTCTAAAAGATGAAGATTTATACATACTCAACTCCCTAAACATGAATTTATTTCATGTTCTACTTTTTATATTGAACCTTCTGAATTTGAGGATCCTAATGAGGCCAGTGGAGTATAAAACAAATAATTTATAAGATGTTGATTTATAGTGGTGATCTTGAAGGTTTTAATTTGGATATTGAAAATGAGTTTTAAACAAAATTTTGTCCCAACAACTTATCATCATGAATTAACTATGTGGATCGACATAATGTGAAATGCCTTTTTATTATAGAATATATCAAAGAAAATGAATTTAATAATGAATCCAATTATGATGAGGTGTCTTCTATAGTTTTTGTTTGCATATCTCTCACATGGCTTAGCTTGCATTACTATAGTATTACACGCATTCTAGTTGATTTATCATGTTTCCACTCCCTCACTCTATGAAGGATCCTCATTAATTTTAAATATAATAGGCTATTATAATATTTTATATCAATTTTTTTAGAACCATATAGCTCTGAAATCAATATGTTATTATTAATATGCAAATAGGGGTGCTCTATTTTACCTAAAGCATAATAGTTTTCAAAACAAAATTACACATACAATAAATACATAGGTAAGAAAATATATAAAAAATAAAATAAAATTTGATTAAATTATTTTTATATTTACAAATTCTCCTAAAAATCCTTCCTAACAGTTGCTGATGTCTTCTTTGTTGTTATATTCTACTATTTTATTATTCTTCTTTGTTGCTCTATTTTACTCTATTCTATTCTATTGTGCTTTTGTTGCATCTTTATTTTAACTATTGTTGTATTATTTTTTTGTTTTTTAAATTATATTTTCCTTATATTATGTTTTTTTCTTATATTATATGTTTTCCTCTCATTCTCTAACAATTATAGGTTCAAATTTAGAAAATTTTGTGCTCCCATGTGTCATAAATTCATTGAATTACAAATAACATTTAATGTTTCATATGGAATAGTTGTTGTTTGTGTATTTATAGATCTAATGAAGATTTTAAAAATTTAGAGTTAGGCGAGAATTGATTTTTCCCACTCAATATCACATTTTTAACACTCCCCCTTAATCTTGAGGTTGTTACCATGTTTTATTGAATGTTTTTCACTTGTAAAGATACTCTAGAGTTGCCTTGAATTGATGCAAGAGCTACTTTTCTATGTATTCAAGAGTTGCTTTTGTACTATCTCAACAACTAATTTTGAATTGTCTTGAAAGTTAATTTTGAACTGACTCTAGAGATTTTTGTGTCAATCTAGAGATGATTCTAAACTAATTCTAAATTCACCTATGTGACTCTTGATCTAATTTATTATAGACCCTAGAGCTACATGTGTGAATCTAGAGAATTTTTTGTATTGACTCTAGAATTACTTGTGTGACTCTAGAGTTTGTTGTGTGACTCTGAAGCTAGTTGTGTATGGACTCCATAGGTCAAGAGCTACATGAATAAACAATCTAGATCTAGTGTTGCTTCATTTATGACACTCAAATTATCTCTTAGACATTTAAAACTTTATCTTGATAAAGGCTTAGTGAAATATCAGTGAACTACTACTATGACTTACAAAACTTAATTTCAATCTCTCCATTTTAAACTAGTTATCTTATGAAATGATACCTAATTTCTATGTGGTTATTGCTTTTATGGAAGATAGGATTATTTGATAGAGAAATGGAATATACGTTATCATAAAAGATTTGTGTTTCTCATTTTTTCTCCTCATACAAATTTGATAGGATTCTTATGATCCAAATAACTTGACACATTGCTAAATTTTCTAATATGTACTCAAATTTAGCATTGGAGAGTGAAACATTTGTGTTCTTCTTTGAAGCCCATGAATTTCCTCTTAACCAAATGTTGAACACATATTTGGATGTGTTCTTTATGTCATCAACATTTTTTTCCAAGTCACTATCTATATAACTAACTCAAATTTATTTTTAGCAATACACAAAATTCCAAGGCCTCTTGTGCCATTAACATATATCTCAAGATTTTCTTTCTTGATTTCCTGTGTGTCTATTTTTGACTCTTCATAAACCTAGAGAATAAACTAACTACATAAATGATATTAGGTCTATTTGATATCAATTACATTAAGCTTCTTACCAATCTCTCATATATAGTTGGATCCATATTGTTGTTACAATTTTATTTGTTTAAATTCAGAGGTGTTGCTATTTATGTTGATGTTGGTTTGTTTTTAAACATTCTAAATCTATCTAAAATTTAATTTTCCTACTTATATTGGAACACAAAAATATCATCATCTATCTGTTTAACCTTAATGCCAAGAAAATACTTCAATAGTTCTAAAACAGCCATCTCATATTCTTTGATCATTTTTGTTTTGAACTCTTCTATGGACTATTTTTAAATTTTAGTAAAGATTAAATCATTTAAGTATAAGAAAAAATCCAAATTTCACCTTCATTGTTTGCTTTGGTATAGAGAGTTGGTTTATTATTGCTCTTACTAAATCCATTACTCAATAAATATAAATATATGTGGTTGTACCATGCTATTTGTGCTTGCTTGAGCCTAAAAAGAGCCTTTTTCATAGTGTACACCTTATTATAATGTTGAGTAATATCATAGCTAGGTGGCTATACCATGTACACTTATAATTCTATCATTACATTTAGGAAGGTTGATTTGACATCCATTTTATACACCTTCCACTTATGTTGGGTTGCTATTGATATAATAGTTCATATAGTATCCATGATAGAGGAGAAAAATTTTCATTATAATTTTGTCAAGAGAGTTATTTTTAGCCTTTAACAACTAGCCTTGCCTTGTGTATCTCAATATTTCCTTGTGTTATGGTTTTAGGTTTATAAAAACACATGAAACCTATGACCTCATTTCTTGTTAGAATAATTACCATCTACCATATCCTATTTTTCTTAACTATATGAATTTATTCTTTCATGGATTCTCACCATTTGTTGTCCTTAATTTCTTCTTCAAAGTAAATATGATAAACTATTGAAAATAAAGCAAGTTTTATAATTTTATTCTCATCTTTTTCATACCTTTTTTGCTCATATATTTCTTCCAATCTCCTTATTTTTTCATGAATGTTGACTTGAACATGATGAAGCAATCCCTTGTGTTTCACCTTGTGTTCCATTATGGTTACTGTTACTTGAGGAATTAGTCCTTTATGAAATAGGAATCTAGCTAGGTGTAGAAGTGGATGTACCACTTACCGGTTCACTCTCAAGTATGGGTCTAATGACCCTTGTTTTTTCTTATTTTTTAATATTTATCATATCATTTTTCATCCTCTATGAATTGAACATCCATGTTGATTATAAATTCCTTTGTGACTAGATTGTACATTGTGCAATCTTTTTATTGATTACTATATCTTATGAATAAGTATTTTTCTCCTTTGTCATCCCACTTTGTTCTTAATTAGTTAGACACATGTGTATGTGCCACACATCTAAAAACTCTTATGTGTTCAACACTTGGTTTTATACTATTCCATGCCTCTTGAGGAATCATGTTATGAACACTTTTTATGGGACATCTATTCAATAAATAGACTATTTTTTATGTAGATTAAACCCAATATTCAATTGTCAATCCCTTAGCCTTTATCACCTTTCTTGTTATATCTTGAATAATATTATTTTTCCTCACTACTAAACCATTTTTCTATGCTGTATACCTTGTTTTAAAATAATTATTAATCCCACTATCCTTAGAAAAGTTTATAAAATAATTTGAAATGTATTCTTCCCATCTATATGTTCTCAAGATCTTTATATAATGGCCACTCTAATTTTCATCCATGGCCTTAAATTTCTTGAAGATATCAGATGCTTTAGATATATGATTTATGAAGTAGACCCATCTCTTTATACTAAAATTATTTATGAATGTAATGAAATATTCATTTTTGAATAGAGAGGTGGTTTTAATGTGACCACATGAACTTGAATGAATTATTTTAAGCAAAACTTTTTCTCTCCATGACTTACTTGAGGGAAAGTTATTTCTATGTTGCTTCCCAATATGAAGCCCTCACAAAATTTATCGAGTTATTCAATCATAGGCAAACCTCTTACCATATATTTATTATAAATAAGATTCAACTCACTAAAAATCATATGATCATATCTCAGGGGCTAGAGATTAGATTGATCCATTGAATTATTTTAAATGTTGTAGAAAACCCATTTTGCATTCTCAAGGGAAACATTATGTTATTTGTCATTTTGACAGCTAATATATGTCTATTACTACTAGTTATATCATATATCATGGATTATCCATTATAAAATTTAAATATATATCTCTTTTGGACTAGTTTCCCAATGCTAATGAGGATATGATTCAATCCTTACACATAGTAGATGTCTTGAATCTACCTCTTGTCACCTTGTTTGGTGTGAATGGAGATAATTTCATTGCCCATAATAGGGACCTTGTAATTGTTTCCCATTTTAACTTCTGATTTTACTAATTCATCTATACTCTTAAACATTTCCTTTTTTTAACTCATGTGGTTATTATAACCTCTATCTAAATATCATATTTCATTTTTTTAAGCTATGTTGCAAGTGATAAAAAAATTGTCTCCCTTTTTATTCCTATCTTTTTTAGATTCCTTTGATTTATAAAAATTGCATTTTTTCTATTCATTTTCTATTCCTTTTTCCTAAAATCACTTTCATAGTATCCATATTTTTTGAAATAATAGCATTGGACATTAGATCTATCATACCATTGTGAAACACCTCATCTATAATTATCATTGCTCATTCCTATTCATCTTCCTTATGATCATAAATGGTTGTGTCTTTATCATTTTTATTTTTTACAAAATATAAATCTTCCTTTATTGTAATCTCCTCTCCCCTTGCCTCTCAAATTCACATTAGATTTGAAGGCTTGTTCATGAGAAGAGTTGGTTCCCCTAGTTATCCTCTATTCATGGGTTTACAAAAAACCCATTAGCACATCAACAATCATATGTTTTAAGTCCTTGTGTTCTTATATTACTACTATAATAGTATCAAACTTCATTAAAAGACTCCTTAGGACCTTCTCTAATATCTTATGGTCCTTAATATCATATCCATTGGTCTTGATATGATTAATTATGTTGATTGTTCTATTTGATAATTCATTAATGGACTCAGATTCCCTCATTTTCAAGGTCTCAAAATCTCTCCTCAACAACTATATCTTAACCAACTTCACTTTATCACTTCCTTGGTATGCTTATCTTTTATTTTGACTAGTCTTATATTTATGATAAAGACATACCATCTTGCCCAAAATTCTTGAAATGTACCTATCTTATACCTTTGTAATTTGTAAGCCTATGATTATTCTCCTTCTCCATAGACACTAATGTCTAGGTCAGATAATAACATTGGCATTACTATCATGCCCTAATGCAAGTGTTAAATGCCTTGAATTCATCTAATTTACAAAAGAAACATATCACAATGGTCACCCTAAGTAATTTTGTGTGATTTATTTCCTGATAGGATTGATATAAATATAATAGCAATCCTCATTCATTCCTCACATAGAAAATACTAAAGAGGCCAAGGCACTTATCATAAAGACCTATGTGAAACATTTAATTAATCAAAGCTTCCCTATTTCTACACCATTCATAGGTATAACACATATACATGTCTTAAGTATTAAATAATTATTCATAAGGTCATTCTTTTTGAGTTACAAGTTAGGTCATTATTGTACTTGATTTACACATTACATGATTCACACACAAGCCAACACATAGGGGAGAAACACATGAGTCTGAGGCCCTCTTTTGGATTATTGGCTATGTAGGTAGTGATATTTTATAGTGGGGTCATTGAATGTTAGCTTGAAACCATGTTACCACTAAACCATTTTTCCCCATGGTCACATTGAAGATGCAAAGCTAGGGATTTGTCATTTCACTAGAAGCAATAGTATATGACCTAGATCTATATGTACTAGATTAAATTTGAATCCAAACCTAGAACCATACATGTGGTCACATCTTGTTTGAATGAATATTCTAAATAGGACACTCACATTGACATAATTATCCCCAAGCTAATGTAACTATCCAGATAGTGAGAGGCATCAGATCTAGAATCTGATGATTGATCTAGAACTATCTTCCTACCTATGTTCTACATATACTAGATCTAACATAATATTAACATCAAAAATAAATAATTAATTTATTTTATGAATTTTTTATATCTATCATAGATGTACTTTCCATTAATATCCTATCTCAATTTTATAAATTTAGCATATGGTACATATGAGTTTAGCACATTAATTGCCTTGTTGTAGATCTAATATTCACCCTTTCACCCTATCATTTTTATATTCTTAACCCTTTTACCCAAGTGGGATAACCTATGATCCAAATTAGGTTTAAACATATACAAAACAAAATTTCACATATAAGAAATATGTAGGAAATAAGATGCATATAAAATAAAATAGATATTAATAAAGTTATTTTTTATTTACTAATTGTTCTAAAAATCCTTCCTAACAATTTTGTTGTCTTATTTTTTATTCTACATCTACTATGTATTCATATATTTTATTTTATTTTGTTGTTATTGTATCTATCTTATAACTATGGTTTTATTCTTTTTTTTATTTTCTATATTCTATTTTACCCCTCATTCTCTAATAGCTATATGTCCAAATTAAAAAAAAAATGTGCTTCCATTGTCATATCAATCACTAAATTGAAAATAACATTTAATGTTTTAGATGGAATAGCTGTTGGTTGTAGATTTATAGATTCAATGAAGATTTCAAAAAGTTTGAGATAGGTGAGAATTGATTTGTCCTTATCAAGACTACATTTTTAACATAATTATCCTCTCCTGAAATATCTTCACCTTTTTCATTGTTATAGCCTTCGCAATCTAGTAATCTATGCCAACGATCTTCAACCATTATATTTTTTATTATGACACCCAAACTAAACCTAGACACTTTAAAAGTGAACGGGCCTTAAATATTGTAAATTCATATATGGGTTAGATTTAGGACTCATTTGAAATGGGAGACATTCCTTCTAGGTGAAATATATGCTAAAACATTTGAATGGTGAAGCTTTCAAACAATGGTGATTTGATATAATTAGAGCTTAATCATTTTTACTATGTAGACATTGTGTTTTTAAATATGCTACAAATTTTATAGATATTAAAGAAGTTGATGTTGTACCAATACAAGTGGGATGATTCAAACACACTTATGATTATGATAATTTTGAATCTACTCCCCAACCTTGAATCTTTGCATTTTCTTTGTTCTTCGGTCTAAATCCATGAAATAAAAATTTCCTACCTTACATGGTATATAAAACCCCTAAAAATAGTGAATTAAGGCTATTAGTTTTCCATTATTGCATTCTAAGTACAAGTGCACATATACTTTTAGTCTAAATTTAATATATAAAACCTTAAAATTCAAGACTATCAATTTACTATAGGTTATAAAATTGTAAATCAAGCTATCAATCTATTATAGGTTATAAAATTGTAAATCAAGACTATCAATTAGCTATTTTTTTAGTTTTAAAATTATATAGATATTTTTAATCATAACCCAGTTTACAAAAACCTTCTAATGACAATCCATGTTAATTTGATATAAGCCATATTTAATCTTTTATGTGATAGGAAACATTCCTAGAATGCCAATTAATAAAGAATGATTAGGGTCATTTCCAGATTAGTTGTTGTGTCACATAATTTCTCACTTATAATACAATTCTACACTTTAATCTTATGTCATCTCTAAAATATGGAGATTTCTACACACTTAAACTCCCTGAACTTGAATTTATTTCATGTTATCTTTTAGGTATTAAAAATTATGAAGTTGATGATTTTTATGAGGTCAATCGAGAGTATGAAAAATAAATTATAAAGTGTTATTTATCCATAGAGGTGATTTTGAAGGTTTTATCTTAAAATTGAAAGAAGCTACAAATAGAATATTGTTTGAATAACTTATCATTATGGATTGATTATGAAACTCAATGTACTATAAAAGACATTTCTATTAGATAATATAGTAAAGAAAAAAATATAATGAAGAATTCAATTATGATGAGGTGCCCTCTACAATTTTTACTTTCACCTCTCTCACATGGCTTAGCTTGCATTGCTATAGTATTATAAGCAATCCAACTAATTTATCAGGCATATAGTACCTCAATCTCTACATGTTGTTGGGCTCCACATTAGTTATAAATATGAAGTCTTATTAGAATATTTGATATCAAATTATCTTCTCCTATAAAATTTTCACTCGTTTCAATGCTCTATCTTTCACAACCTAATAATATCTTGACACAATCTTCAAACATAAAATATTTCACTATGACACCTAATCTCTAGCCTAGACACTTTAAAAGTGAAATGACCTAAATTATTTTAAATCTATATATGGGGTGGATTTAAGCCTCATTTAAAATGGGGAATAGGGTGGGGGGATCTTTTTGGGTGAAATATATGCTAAGACATTTGAATGTGTGAAACTTTCAAGTTATCTTCTCATGCAACATCTTCACTTATTTTAGTGTTTGGCCTTCACAATCTAACAATCTCTTGTCACAATATTTAAACATAAAATATTTCACTAAGTTTTTATTCCATTTTTCAAACAAATATTAATATGAAAGAGAGTATCCTAATCAAACAAGGAGTAAACTACTCTAAAAATTAGGCCAGTTAATGAATTTATATTCTATTGATATTCTAATAAGGAACACTGAATCAAATCATATTCCAAACATAAAAAGTATAACATTTAATATTATTATAATAGTAATACAAATGAGAAATTAGATTTAGCTAATACAATAATGCATTGGCAAATCTGGGTATTGTAGGTGTAAAAACAAACTATACAATCTAATTTTCAGATTCTAAAAGTTATTTTTATATCACCACAGACAATTACATCACTATATAGACACTTATGTTTATGCTAATGTATATGATTCAATGCATCTATCTTATACAAAATATTTATTTTTAACTTAAAATTCCACCTAGATATTTTTAGATTTTTTTCCTTCTAAATTATATTTTCAAATCACACACACACACACATGTTTTCAATATTAAAATATAGATCAAACCCTCCTCTTAGGTTTTCTCCCCTTTAAAAAAATGGGTTATTGGCCTCATGAAGTTGAGTTGATCTTAAGGACCCCTCTATCAATGAGTGTTGCTTACATAGCCAATACTTTAAATAGGGCCCTAGACATATGTAGTTCTCCTTTATGTATTGGTTTGTGTGTGAACAATGATGTATAATTCTATATTCAAGTACATGTAGTGATCTAGATTGTAACTTGACAAATGTTTCTCACAGATTATTATTTGAATGCTTCAGACCTATAATATGATTGTTCCTATGACTAATACATAAATAATAAAGAATAGGGTAGTATGACTCAATTATGTAATTTATTGAATGATCTTGAATATATGCTTTCTTATGTTTAACTTTAAATTTTTAGATTGAGGTTATATAGGTTTAAAGGGGATAGAGATATATTAATGTACAAGGGTAATAAACTATCTCTATAGTAGGCCAATTAGATGCTAAAACTCAGATATAACATATGTTGAATTCATTAAATTGAGATAAGCTAAAAATAATAATTACAACTATGTTAGATATGTAAATAATAAGTAATATACTTAATTGGTTTTGATGTTGACATGGTTATGGATCTGAAACATGTAGGAAGTAGACTGGAATATGATTTTGAGATAGTCACCAAATTTTGATTTGAGTGCCTCTGGAGCTATGGACACTAGTGTCAGTGTAAGATGGTTGTGTTGATGTTACTATCTAAACCTGCTGCAAGTGTCATGTATAGAATACTTAATGGAAAAGGATGTGACAACCTAGATATTTATGGATTTGTCTTCACCTTCACTCTAGTACATTCAGATATAGGTCATGGAATGTCATTCCTCATAAAATTGTTAAAATATCTCAAACATATGTAATATGTACACACAAGATGGATCCAAAAGTCTATATGAATACCAAAACACAAGTACAAAGTCAATTGAAACAACAACAAAAATTACCATGAGAAAATATTGAAATTTAAAAAACCCACCAATGATGATTATTCAATATATAGAGAAACTTTGCACCCAATACAAATTCATCTTCTCCTCACTTCCCTTTATTAATTGCTTTCACAAAAATCATAGGTTGAATATGAAAAAATCATTTCATATTTTAATGGTGTTTTCAAAATAGGGTAAAACTTTATTTATAGTCAAATACCAAAGGGAAGTGATCATTGTAAAGATAACAAATCTATCTATCCCAATAAATCTAATTAATTAAAAACTTGATAAGTATTAGATAACCATAATAATATTATATATTTTTATGAGGTTTCCACCTCGTGTTAATAAATAACATTTTATTATTTATTTAATCAATTACCAATTTCAACTAAATATTGATAATTACATTTAGAAATTAATTTCTCTAACACTCCCCCTTAATTCTAAGTGGGGATAAATGTCATAGTCACCTCAAGAAAAAAGGAATTATACTATGTACACAATTGAAGGATTTTAAAACCTTCATCATGTCAAACATCACCTTTTGAAATAAAAGGAATTATAAATCATAAACTAATTGAAAGTAAGGTTAGGATAACATGATCATGAGACTATATCTCATAATTTTCATTAAATAATAATCTAAGCATATTTGTGAAATTTTATAATATAAGGACTTCCATTACAAAGTATGATTTTTTGTATTGAGTAAAAGGATAAAACTTTCACATTAAGTTTTAAAATTACATAACTTATAAATGAAGTTTATAATGCTTTATAATTGAAAATAAGTATAGAGAAGAAGAAGAAACACATGGCCATTAGGAAGTGACATTGTTATGCACACTCCTACTCAATGGCAACTTTGAAAGGCCTAACATTTCATGAAACTGAGAAAACTTGGTAGCACTAAATGGTTTTGTGAATATATTTGTCATTTTTTCATATGTAAGATAGAACTACAAATCTATATCACAATTGAAGAATTTATCTCAGATAAAATACACATGAACTTCAATATGTTTAGTTATTTGGTGTTGCACTATATTTTTTGCTAGAACTATACAACTTTAGTTATCACAATGAAGGATAATACTAAGATAAAAATCTAAATAAAGTTATTCCAACAACCTTTACATCCACATGGCTTCTTTGATAGCTTCCATAGCACTTTTATACTCTACTTCAGTAGAAGGGATAGAGATAGTAGGTTGCTTTTTACTTATACAAGGGATATAACCTACACCAAACTTAAACACATATCTAGAAGCAAATTTGAGATCTATAGTACCACCAACATGGTCAATATCACAATAAACATACAATTTAGCATTATCAATGGAAGAAAAAAATAAACTAAAATTAATTATTTATTTGATATAATGAAGAATACTTTTAGCTAATTTACAATGATCAAAATATTGACCCTACATAAATTTAGAAACAACACCAACATCATATGAAATATTTACTATAGTAATGGTTAGATAAATCAAACTACCAAAAAGCTATTTATATAAAGTAGCACTAGCTTTTCACATGTAGGTTTTTGATCAAGTTTAATACCAAATTCAATAGAAGTAGAAGTATATTTAAAATTAATCATGTCAAACTTAATAATAAGATTATGTGCATACTGATATTGTGATACGATAATTAATTTTTTTCTTAAAATATATTCATTCCTAAAAAATGATGTAGAATGTATAAATCAATCATTTCAAACATTTGACTTAGTTTATCCTTATATTTATGAATTAAACTAGTTAGATTGTCAGTAATCAAAAGATCATCAACATATAAAACAATTAATATAAAATGACCATTTTCAACTTTAACAAAGAGATCATTATCGTAGTAGCAATTAGAAAAACCCAATTCTTTGAAAAAAGAAGTAATTTTATAATACCAAGTTGGAGAAGCTTTTTTTAAACCATACAAAGATTTATTTAATTTTCATACATGATGTTCTCTACTAAGGTTATAAAAACATTTAAGTTGAGTCATGTAGATTTCTTATTATAAATCACTATTTAGAAAAGCATTCTTGACATCCACTTGGTGAATAACCCAACCATTTTGGGTTGTAAAATAAAAAAGTAATCTAAAAGTACTCATTTTTGTTATATAATAATTTTTTTAACAGAGTCAATCCCATATTTTTTATTAAACCTGTGAGCAACTAAAATACCTTTAAACTTGTCAATTTTATCATTTGAATTATATTTAATCTTATAAATCCACCTACAATCACAGAGCAGGGTAGAGATCCCAGGTTTAATTTTAATTAAGGCATTATATTCAGCTTGCATATAAACATTCTATCTATCATCTTTAGTGGTTTCCTCAAAATATTTAGGTTCACAATCATACATAGTCATTAAATCATAATAATAATGTTGACTTTGAGTTAATTTATTAAGTTTATCAATATTAGAAGATTGGATTAGGGATTTTGTTAGTTTAGGGATTCTATATTGAATATGAAATTTAAGAGGTTTCTCATACTCTAAGTTATCTAAGGATGGATCAAATTCATCTAGGGCATATGTTTCTTCATATGGAGAAACATGAGAGCCAAGTTCATCAAAATAAGAACATTGAGGAGGTTCCACAAAGGGCTCACACATATTTTTCAAGAATAAGGACATTATTATTCTCAATGATTTATCTTTTATATGGATCAAATACACTTAGAACTATAGTTTTATCTCCATAAGCTATGAAAATGCCAGAATATGAGGTAGGATCAAGCTTATTTCTTTTTATTTTAGGAACAGAGATAGAAGCAAGGATACTAAATATCCTAAGATGAGCCATACTAGTTTTATTTTTATACCATATTTATAATGGAGTATAAAGATGAAAAACTTTGGTATGGACTCTATTCATAATATGCATATCAATATTCATAGATTTGACCCAAAAAAAATTAGGAACATTTACAGATTGCATCATTGTTCTAGCCATCTTAATAATGGTGCAATTTTTTCTTTCAACATTACTATGTTGCTGAGGGGAATAGGGAGTTGTTAGTTCCATTTGAATACCAAAAATAAAAAAGAATCAAACTATTTACTAATGTATTTACCACCATTATAATATCTTAATCTCTTTATAGATAAATTAGAAGCATTTTCAATAATAAATTTAAATTCTTTAAATTTAGAAAATAATTCAAATTTATTTTTAATGAAATATGACCAGATCATGCTAGTATAATCATATATAAAAGTAAAAACATATAAATAACTATTAAGATATACAACTTCAAGAGGTCTTATGACAACACTATGAATTAATTGTAAAACATGTGAGGAATTTGCATCATAATTCTTTTGAAATGGGTTAGAATGTTGCTTACCATGTAAGCAACTCTCACAAGTTTCATGATGATAAGGTATAAAAATAAGTCCAAAAAAAATATTCTAAGTAGACATATCATGTAAACTTATAAAATTAACATGTCATAATCTTTCATGCCATAATTGATATTCATTTTTACTAAGTGATGAAACAAAATACACAAAAGAAGAGAGAAGATGTATAAACCATTCTTTTGAACCCCTTCAACAATCAGGTTTCAAATAGACTAGCTTTCTTTAAAAAATGTTATAATGAAATTATTATTATTATTAAGTTTTGAACAAGATAACAAGTTCTATGTAAGTTTAGGTACATAGAAAACATCATTAATAACAACATTTAAAAATTTTGTCTTTATTTGCTTAGTTGCTTCTAAACATGAATTTTCTCCTAAGTCAATATTTATATAGATATATCTGGAATCACATAGAATATTATATAATAAAGTCATATGGTAAAATGCACCACTATCTAAAATTTATTCATTTTCATTTGAAGAAAATAAAATATCATATAAAATAATAACATTTGAATTTTGATCCTAATTATTATGTTGATTAGGGTTTTGATTCTTCTACTTATTTTTATTAGATTTATTCTTTTTATTATTTTTATAATATTGATTTTTAAATCTATCTTTATTTTTATAACATATTTCCCAACTATGACTAAATTTACCACACATATTGTAATTCCTATTAAACTTAGGTTTATGATTCTTATTATTAGATTTATTGATCCCATTTTTGCCTTTAGCAAAATTAAGGTCACATTTCTATTTTATATTGTTATTATAAATAGGGTTAAGAGTGATAAGTGCTTGAGTAGCATTATATTTAGAACTAAAATTAGACATCACTTAATATTTTTAAATTAGAAGAGATGATAGAATAGTGAGGTATAGGATATCTTGCTCCATTTAGTACTTAGAGTTCATAATAGAAATAAAATTATGAAAATTTTCATGAATGTTAAGCTAAATAATAAAATAAAGCAATAGATTTTGAATCAAATTATAGTTACAACCATCTAATTAAGAATTAATATCCTTAATTTTAGTAAGAATATTAACAACCTTTTCATCACCTTTCATAGGTGTAGTCAGCAATTCAATAATCAATTTAATAATTTTTGAGAGATAAGTGCCTTCATGCATGGACTCAATGAGTTTCCAAGCATTGCTAGGAGACACCTGATTACCAATGTAAAGTATGAATTCATCCTTAACACTTTACAAGATAATCAACATGACTTCTTATGATTTTTATTGAAATGCATTTAAAATCTCAAGTGTCATATGCCATCCTGATGTGGCTTTTTAGTCCTAATGACAATGTTCCACAACTTTCAATTCATAAATTATACTTTACCATAAATTTTATATATGTTATAGTTAGATCCATTAAGTGTTCGAGATTTATCTAGAATAAGGTTAGTCAAAGCCATAGCTTCCCTTTAAGAATGACAATAAATAGATACTTAAAATAAACCCTTTTTAATGTGAATTTAACATTATTTGATAGTAAAAACATATTTCAAATGTAAACACACAATAAGTTTTCAAATTATTGCTAAAAAACAAGTAAATTATGAAAGATTGTGAAAAAAATGGAGTTTTGTAAGTGACGCAAAAAATCACTAATGTAAGAATAATTATTAAAAAATAACCTTGTTTAATGAGTTTTTATACAATGTTTTTAAAATAAATTAAATCAAAAGTGAAACTATAATTAGTTTCCTAATTCAATTCTAAGTAATGTAAAAATTTGAACTAGAGTTATACTAACATAGGTGTTAAAAGAGTCACACTCAGCATAACCACCTAGACACTATTATTAAAAAATTGTAAAGACTATAATAAGAGTTTTCAAAACATAAAATTGATAGTGTAGATGTGTCCATAAGGTGACAAAACTTAGAGATCAATTGGTTACATGACTATGGTCAACAAGGTTTTGATTAGATCAAATGTCACAACAAGGTTGATAGGTTAACTAAAGTTTTAAACACATGAAACTTGTCATGCAAAACAAAAAATAAATTCAAATTAAACTAAATTTGACCAAATTCAAAAATAACCAAATCAAAAAATTTATTTTAGGGGGTTTTGAACACACAACTTCCCAAATCATAGTTTTTATCAAAATAATAACCTCTAACCCTTCTAGAAGGCTAATCAAGATTTTAAATACATAAATCAATATTTAAAGCTTATTTTATAATATATATATATATATATATATATATATATATATATAATTGATTTACTATGTGTGTAAAAACATAGAAAAATCTTCTTCCTTTTTTGTTAAAAAGAATGCATAAAAGGTGGGTACTACTGTTAGTTATGGAGCTTGATCTTATTGGTTAACACTCATAGTGATGGGGGTTGCAAGGGGGTATGTGATGGTTTTTTATCAGGCCAAACATTGCACATATAGTGGGAGTTGTAAGCAGGTATATGGCCAATCCAAGTAAGGAACACTGGAAAGCAATTTAGTGGGTACTCAAATACTTGAGAGGGACTAATAATAGGCACTTATGCTTTAGAAGGTCAAATATCTCATTATAGGTATATATGGATGTGGATATGGCTAGAGATTTGGATAGTATGAGGAGCACTATAGGGTATATATTTATAGTTGGTGGAGTTGCAATTAGTTGGATATCTAAATCATAGAAGATTGTCACCTTATCTACTATTGAGGTAGAGTATGTTGTAGCTACTAAAGCTAGCAAAGAAATGATATGGATGACTTAGTTCGTGAGAGAGTTGTGGAAAGAGAAATAGGATCATAGAGCTAGACATCTAGTAAATAACTCAACATTACATTCAAAAACCAATCACATTCAACTTAGGTATCACTTCATATGATCAATATTAGAGGATGGTCAACTGAAGTTATAAAAGATCCACACAAGTCAATATCCTATAGAGATGTTGACTAAACTAGTGAAAAAAGAGAATTTGAAACTTTATTCAGCTTCGGTTGGTCTTCAAGAGTAAGCTTGAAGAGGGAAAAAAACTAGTGTCAAGGATAGAAGAAAAATCCAAGCAGGAGCTATAGCGGTGGAATTGTAGTGATCAGTCTCCAAGTGGGAGATTGTTAGTTATAGAGCCTAATATTATTGGTTAACATTCATAATGATGGGGGTTACAAGGGGATTTTCCCCCTTATGAGGTTTAGGGGGGATGGCCCCTTCGGTAGGGGGTTTAGGGGCTACATGCGCTAGTGGGGGTTTGGGGGTAGCGCCCCTAAAAGCCACATTTTATATGTATTTATGCATTATGAAATCTAGGCCATTCATTATTAGGTCACAAATCTAATAGTATAGTTAGATTGGTTTTCTTTGTTTCCCAAAAATGACAAAAACCCTAAGAGATGTGAGGTGTGGCTCATTGTAATGGTGATTGTATTGTAATAGTGACAACACTGTGAGAGTGACAAGTTTTTTACTGGACTGAATAATAAGGACTGGTTGTTTCTGATAGATGTAACCCACATTTTGTGAACCACATTAAATCTTATCTCTTTTTATTATCTACATATTTCCTTTTTTGTGTTTATTCTACATTAATTTATTTGTTTAGATTAATATTTCATTTCTGGATATCCAAAATTTCCTAACAACCACTTATTTTTTAATGAAAATTTATTGATTTTAAAAATAAAATATTTTAAACAACATTAACAACATGATGTTTGTTTGTAGTTGATGATGTCATATGTATGGTACCTAAGTGTAATTTTGAAACAATACATAAATATGAACAAGCCACCAAATAGCCTAAAATTTTGTGAATCTCCTTAATTTTAATTATTAATGCCAATAACACCTTCAAAAAGGAATTTTAGTAGCCAAAAACTAATTTTTTAGCCCACCAAGCTATATATAAATGTCATAGGTGAGAGAAAAAAGTCCAAAATTGAATTACAACAATTATTGGCACTACAAGTGCTTTGAGGATGCTTAAAACTAATTACCTTACCACTTAGAGCAACAAACAAGCTTAAGAATGACAAAACTAAATTATTTTTTTATTTTCTTCTTTCACAAGCCATACTTGGTAGTACAATGACACTTATAGCAACCAAGTTGATTGAAGATTCTTTAAAAAACAATCTCCTTTGCTCTTGAGTGGTGTTTGGATTAAGATCTAAGGATTGAGAATAATGAACCAATCCTCCTAGAGATAAAAAAATCCCTCTATGACATCCTTGTGTCATATAGGGTTGAAGGAATATAAATTTCAATATTAAATATCCTTTGAATTTAATATGAAATATTAACTTTCTTGCCAATCACATACACCCCTTAGGTTTTGCCACTATGTTAAAATAACTCAAACATGTGTAATATGTATACATATGATGGATATAGAAGTTTATATGAGTATCAAGGCATATGTACATAGATCAATTGAGAAAACACCATAAATTACCTTAGGAAAACCTCAAAAGATTAAAAACCCACCAATGATGATTATTCATTATTCATTTTATATATATATATATATATATATATATATATATATATATATATATATAAACTCTACACCCAATACAAATTAATCTTCTCATTTGCCTCTATTAATTGCTTTCAAAAAACTCACAGATTGAAGATGAAAAAAATATTTCATATTTGAATGGTGTTTTCACAATAGGGTAAAACTTTATTTATATTGAAATACCAAAGGGAGGTGACCATTTTAAAAATAACATGTCCATCTATCAAGATAAAGATAATTAATTAAAATCTTTGTAAGTATTAAATAATTATAATAATTTTATTTATTTTCATGAGGTTTCCACCTTGTGTTAATAAATAATATATTATTATTTATTTAATAAATTACTAATGTAAGCTAAGGGTTAATAATTACCAATTTGACATTAATTAAAAAACCCTAGTTCTTCATCTTCATAGTGACCTTAGGGGAATGGGTTAGTGGGCACACAGTGTCGAGTTGACCCCAAAGAAACCTCTAACAATGAGCATTGCTTATATAGCCAATACTTTGAAGAGGTCTTTAGACTAATGTAGTTCTCACTTATGTGTTGGATTATGTGTGAATCATGTAATATGTGGAAACTAAATACAATAGTGACCTAGCTTGTAACTTAGTAAACTAGGGTCTTTGACTTCTCCTTCATTAATCTAGACTTGTGTATGTGTTGTTCCTATGACTGATATGAAAATAAGATAAAATATGAAATATTTGCTTTATTGAGTGCTTGATTGAATGCTTTTATAAGTTACCTTACGTATTTTTTGGGTGTATTCCAGGTTTTTATAGGTGGTGAATGGATAAGCATTGGTATTATATATATATCAATACCTTAGGAGAAATACATTGCATTAAATTGCATAAGCCTACCATTAATATATGCTTCATTTACAAATTTGATGAGTTTATGGAAATAGACACCTGCATCGGAGTAGGACACCTGCATAGACATAGGTGTTTATCTTAGACACTAATGTCTATAGAATAGAAAAGTAGGTACAAATTTAGTACTTTCAGAGGTGGAAAATAAGTATATTTTAAGAATTATTGACAAGACGTAAGATCTAGGTCATCAACATAAGACTAGTTAGACCAAGAGATAGACCAAAGGGCACAAGATAGAGTATATGTGAGACTTTTAAAAGTGGTAAAAGGTCTATAACTAAGGAGAATAGCCAAGTTATGAGTTTATTAAGTGCAAAAGACTGAAGTGTTATATAATCCATAAATATTATATAAATCCCCCCTTTAATCTAGTAACGAAATTATTGGTTTAAAGGAGAAGAAATGTGTACCTATATGTGTATAACAAACCTTGCCTTTATTTGGGTCTAACTTGAGCACTTTTTTGGTGACTAAATTGCAACCAAGAGCATGTTAAAATATATAGTCTATGTATATAATCTGAAATTTAAAAGTATTGAAATTAAAAGAGTAAGGTTTAGGAGTACATCTGTGTATTGATGTAACTACCTTACCTATTGGCAAGTTGATTTGAAAAGATATATCATTGTAAGGATCTAAAACTAAGATTAGGATAAATATGTATAAATATAGAAAGTACATATGTCTAAGGAGATAGATATAAAGATAGATTGGAAGGAACATGGCCCCAACCTTGGAGAAAATGTGAGTAACCACCTGATAATTTAGATTAGCTCAATTTTACAACCCAATCATACTTATAACCTGGTGACCATGAGGAAAAAAATCAACTCATACTATTAAAATTGGTGAGGTTAGATGATACAATCATATCCAACCTAAAAACTTGTCAAGATTGAGTGATTTAATCACCTCAACTATACCAAAAATGAACCAATTACTACAGTAGATTGGCTCAATATAGCCCATAAAAGTACATTCTGGTGGGTGATGATAGTCCCTGAGAGTGTTTTGAAATATGAAATTTATTTTGATTTTTTAATATTAGGTGCACATTACATATCATATACATCTTAGACATGTCTCATGTTTAAACTATATATAACAATGGTACAAATATATATAATTATGCCACAATTATGAATCTAAATTATATAATTGTGTGCTTTATCTAATTTAAAAATGTGTTAGCATGGATAACATACTTCCAAAGCATACCCCCACTATATATGGAAAAATATGAAAACTAAAATAAGTTACAATGTGGAGGACATATTTCTAAAACATGCCCCCACTAAATCTGGGTATAACACAGTGAATAAGTGCATAGAACATGCTTCCAAAGCATGCCTCCATTGAATTTGGGTGTGCCTAATAATGAAAAAGTGTGGTTAGCATGCTTCTAAAGCATACCCTCATTAAATTTTATTGTGTCAAATATTAAATAAGTGTGGATAACATGCTTACAAAGCATTCCCTCACTAAATCTAAAATTATGCCAAATGTGAATAACATGCCTCTATGACATGCCTCCACTAATATGCCCACATTTAAGGTGAGGGAAGAATAAAAATTGGTAGTTACCTTACCTCAAAAGGATAAGATAATTATGTAATCTTTGAATAGAACCATGTAGCATATAGAAGGAACATGTCTATGTAGATATATAATTAAAGCACATAGAAAAATGTGATCACATGAAGGCCTAAGATGCATGCTAAAGATAATGAAAATATATATATAGTAAAAGTACAATCTCAACAAGAAAATCAAGCACACATATAAGAGTACTCAAAATTAATTCAAAAGGCAATGGTCTAAGGAGACCATAAACAAGGGGCATGTTTAAATTTTTCATAATCAAAAGGATATGACTTAGTTCAATATCCAAAAAATCAAGGATGGCGTATTAAAATATTCATATAATAATAAATGACATGTTTAAATGTCAAATAAAAACACATAAACATGAAGGATGTAAGCAAAGTAGTATATTCAAGTGTTCTAATAAGTAAGACAATTTCAAGGCAAGACACTCAAGGAAGTGCATAAAGGAAAGCATAAGCAACCAACATAAACATGTCATAGTATCCCATGGATCAAATGTGTTAGTAAAAAACATTAAGTGCATAGCATATCAAGTATTATGTGAAATACATAATCATGGATAAAGGCATGTGTAAGTACATATATGAGCTCAAACATGATAATTTAAAGTGACCATAAAATGATATAATCTATAAATATTATGATCATATAGGTGGATGCCCCAATGTCCATATGACATGAGTATTGGGAAGGCCCAACATACAAAATAAGAGTAGATAAAACATTTTCATATTTCTGTATCACACTCAAGTAAAATCATGATGCATATGTGTATGTGTGAGTCACTGATATGTCATACATTAACATGGAAATAACACATAGATTCTAAGGAGATAATAGAACATGTAGTTTCCAAGATATTTTTGTATTTTTAATTTTTTTTTAATTTTATTATTTTTTTAATATTTGAAAAGCAAATATCATCCTATGATCCCATCCAAAGGATGGTCATATGTATCTCCCCACTTGGAACCTAGTGTAAGTAATTTTTGGTATTACAAAAGAGCTTGTGTAGGTGCAATATTTATCATTATAGTATTTATGATGCTCTATGTATGTATAATAAGAATTTGTGGTGTTAGATAAATAGTAGGAGTAATAGGAGTAGGGGTTTGTTGAACCCATCATTGCATGTTCTATGGTTTCTTTGGAATAATAACAATAATAACATGTGTAGGTTATTTGTCTATTTAAACATGGTGCATAGTAGATGATGATTATGTAGAATCCACTATATGTCTATGATGTAATGATATATCAATTATGGGCCACCTATTAAGGGGATTACTTGTTTATTACCCTTTTGTGGTGTATTAACCTTAGTAGGTTTGATAGTTAGCTACCTGGATATAAGTTTATCTTGTTCAAGAGGATGCTCATATGGGATTCCATAAACTATAATTACCTAATTCTCATGAATGTATTTAACACACCCATGCACTATATAAGGTGTTAATCTAAGTGTATGGATCCAAAGTCTTCCAAATAACATATAAAAGAGTTTTTTGGAAGGTATAATTGAAAAGGTAGTAACCACATATATGAGATCAACCTATAAAGGTAGGTCAATCTCACCAAGAACCTTTTGGGAGGTCCCATAGAATGATCTAACTAATCTAGTAGAAGGTTTCAAATAATGATGAGTATAACCTAAGTGTGTAAGTAATGTCATGGTGAAAATGTTTTCACTTTCACCATTACCAATAAAAACACTATGTATAGGGTGTTTATCAAGGAATGCTCAAATTAATAAAGAATGAAGATCAGAGTCATCATCCTTAATCTCAATGTCATCTAAAGTAATATATGGTATCTAAACCATAAGAGGTATATGTCATGTATAAGCACCCATAATGTGATGGAGGAGGATGTACATTATATGACATTTTCACTTTTGGTTCCTTTCATGGAATTATAAATTTGAGCAATGGATTTGATTAAGCAAATTATATAAATATCTACTCAAATCTACAATCTACTTAATGCATTTAGAGCCTTTAGATTATAATGCACATTAGAATAAACATTTATAACAACATTATAAAATATAAATCTAATTTCTCAAAATAATACAAGACAATAAAATGATTAAATGATCATGGATTACTTAAAAACTTAGAATTTCAGCATGATATGGACTTAATTCAAGACTTAGATTGGATGATTGTTTGACAAAGGACTAATGGATGATTAAGAGATTATGGATTGATTTTTTTATGGATTTTTCTCATTGCCATTTGCATGGAGGATGAATTGGTTATTATAGAGAGGGAGAAAGGAAGATCAATGACCATAATTCAAGGTTGGTTGTAGGAAGATCAATGGCGGAGAATTATTCAAGGAATTAAAAATTCCTTGGATGATTCTAGAGGAGGAAATGTTCTAGAGGTAGAAGCCTCTAGAGTCTTTATGTATGTTTAATCATGATTAGTGGGTGATTAGTCATATGATTAGGGGGTTAGATAATCTAGGGGTGTAGGAGAGGCTACTCATAGGTTAGAGTAGGTGCAAGGAAATTTTAAATTCCAAAATATTAGATAAATGGGGTTAGTTAGTGGATAATGGGGAATTAGGTGAGTGAATTAGGCTATAGGATGTTATAAGGTTAGTATTTGACATGAATAATGAAGAGGGGGTATTAGACCAAATGGATAGAAGGGAATAGATAATATTAGATGAAATAATGATGAAATTATTAATTATCAAATTATTAGGTGAAATTAGAGACATGATTAGCAAACTAGAATAGGCAAGTAGATTATGATGCATAATTTTACCCTCTTTGAAAGGGAATTAAAAATGGAAGAAATATAAGGAGAGATGGTATTTCAAATAATAAAGACAGTCATGGATGAATTATAGTGTATATGATGCCCCTTGAGGAGGTATGTGAATAAAATGAGATAGATAACATCTTGAAAAGAAGAAACGAGATGAAAGATGTGATAGGTAGACAAGGGGATGGGATGTAGATGTGAGATTGATGCATTGATCTAAAATTTAATGATGCCCCTATTAAATGCATATACATAGGGAAAACACAAAACTATGTCATGGTTTTCAACACATCCCAAGGGGGAACCAATTGTAACATGATGATGATAATACAAAAAGTCATAAGATTTTGACATATCCCAAACATGGGCACATACCAGGGAGAGTTATGAACCAATATGATAAAGGCCATGAGATATTGATATATCCCAAGAAAGGATGTATGTTGGGAGAGCATCGAGCCAAAATAAAACAATGATTTGATAAGATTAATCATAGGTGTAACTCAAAGTTAAATTTAAGAAATATGGTGAAGGGGATGAGAGAGAAGAAGCGATATGATTGAGTGACCAAAGCATGAAGGGGAGAAATTAGAATATAATACAATCAAATAAATGGTCCAAAATGTTATTAATAGTAATAATTCCCCTAGTAAGGACATATATAATGGAGTTAGAGATGTTAATAAAGTTATGGTCTTGGTCATACCCTAATTGAAGGTGGAAACCATACACTTTAAATGATGAATTGACCAATTAGTGATAATGGATGACTGATGGAATAAAATATGGATGTTGTGATTTATCAATCCCAATAAATAGGTGAGAGTGATTAACAAAAATATTAAGAAGATGATTTTGGTGATGGTTATTGATCAATAGATTAATTGATTAATGATTGATATTATAGCTCAAGGATTTTACTAACACAATACTTGAAGATGATGAGGGATAAGAAAGATGTGACGATGAATGATGGGGAGAGATAAGAGAGTGGCCTAGATGATCTTAGACATGTTATGTAACTAATATCTACCTACATAATCTAAAAATACCTCATCCCAATGTAGTTTATACTAGATGATGGATGATAAGATAGATAAGAGGAGGATGAAAATGACTATTACACATATTAATTGTTATATTAGGGATGATTTGGCTTAGATGTTAGACATGAAGATAAAATAATTAGGAATAGTGATTAGATATGATATTTTAGATGTTATGAAATGTGGTTGGGTTAGATGATTGGACTTAGAAGATCAAATTGATGAAAATATTATTAGATAATCAAGCATGTGACAGAGGATAGGGGAAATGATGAGTGTAGTCCATTGTCAATCCATCATTTTTGTAATAAGGCTCTTCATAATTTAAGTAACCCAATGTAGATACAACACTAGGTATTATGGCTCATGATATAAGTATGAACAAGAGGACATTGTGCCAAAGTGCATGATTATAAAAGGGGGAAATGATAAAATCTACATCGTCGAGGTCACCTAAAAGCATTATTATTAGCTTTTTGGAATCCACCATAAAATCATCATTCATTACACCCTTCATGAAATAGAAATGATTCAAGACTAATAGAAACACTAATAAAATAAGGTAAACATAGACAAAAATATGTGATATATTCATGATAAAAGACATGCAAATAATTCAAATAACATAGAGCATACAAATAACATACACAGGTAACTACATAGATACGTGTCTTATCTATTATCACAATGAGATTCAATGGGATGATTGATAAAGTGATGGGTTGGACTAAATTATTCATGATGAGCATGAGGTGAATTTGTATTAAGGATAGGAACTTGGACAAGGTATGGACTTGGATTAGAGTGGTGACTATGATTAGGATAAGACTACAAAATACATAAGATAATATGACTAGGATGTTGAGACAAGTAACTATGACAAAATGATAAGATTGTTAGGACATAAGACAAGGTAAGATGATGATTAGATGGACAATTCAAGACATAGGATAATATGATTAGGATACTCAAGACATAATACAAGACAACTTAGAGATTTGTGGTTTTTTGTGAATTTTATAATTTTTAGGTTTACATATTTTAAGAATATGTATATACACTATACAAATGGAGTTAATAACAAAGGGAATACCAAGCCTAGCAACCAAGGTAAGGACATATGAAATAATGGATGGGATGATAAAAGGATGAGGATGATGTTTAAAAGGTGACGAGGACCAAGGAAGAATGGACTAGGGATTTCCATCAACCACATCATGAAGGAACCAAATATCTAGTTTCTTGATTGTCCATTGAAGGATATGCTAAGATTATTCTATAACATTTCCTAAGACATATGCCACTCCCTTATGAATATCAAGGAAGGAGATAGGATGGACACAATAAGAGGATGTAAAACATGATAGATAAGGATGTTTTAGATGGTAGAGGGATAAGATAAATAAGGATGGCATGGATGGTATTGACAAAGGATGGATTTTTCCCATAAGTGTTGAGGTACAATGCAAATAATAGACTATTTTACCATGATGCCAAAAAATAATTTTCATCATGGTACTTGCCCAAGACACTAGAAGACTTATTTTCACCATTGGATGAATGCTTTTTTTTAACTTTATTTATGGCATATCAATTATTAGAGGAAGGTGAGATGAAATATGCAAATGCTTTGTTGATATTCAGCTAATACCTATTATGTAGATATATGGTACTAGGCTTGTATTATCAATGCTAGATGTATTGATGTCCTCATGTCCTTCATTGACTCTTGATTGAGATCCGTCCAGACATCTAGACCAAGTGTCTTCATCACCCCTACAAGAGACATTAGTGATCATGTTTGTGATGTGTGGAATGGATGGATTTAGGGTTTGGATTTGATGGTGATGTATACAACTCCATTAGATTAAATGATCATGATAGGAAGGTGTGATGGGTGATTGGAAGGTGGGACTAGTGGTCACACACACCATTAGACATGTTGGATGTTTTGTATTTGATTAGTGCTAAATGACAAAAGAATTTAAGAGATACAAGACACATTGACTTTGTGGTTTATCTTTGATAAGATTATTCTAAGGATTATCAACCCTATTGATATTTATTTTGACATTATATTAATTTTCATACTTGATTATATTTATCTACCCCTTAGTTCTTGAGATTGGATTTCACTAGATGAGTTTGATCTTTGACTTGATAGATGATGATTGTTTTGATTTTAATGGTCCCCTAGTTCCTCAAAGAAGGTTTCACTAGGGGAAGACACTTTTTGATTAGGTTGATTATTTGACTTTTATTTATTGTGACTTGTTGGATCAAAGGTGATATGATCATCATGAATAAATTTTTGAATATGATCTTAGACCTTTGTATTTTAGGCACATGTTATGTTTCTTGGGGAATATTCCAACAATGTATGTTCATGTTGATCCCTATGGAGGTGGTGATTAAATGATCATTGATGGGAAGAAAGGGGTCTATGATGGATAAAGGCTGGGAAGAAGGTAAGATGAGGATAATGAGTGGTGGTGGGATAACATGGTCCTCATAGGGGTTCTTAGGAGACTCAATTTACACATTGGATAAAATCTCCTCAAGATCAAACAAAGAACACTAAAACTAGTAGTTGTACATGCATTTGAGGTAGAATCAGATTCACTTTGACAATATTCAATAGATAAAGTTTATAAGAACTTTTTTATGACTTCATCATCTTGATTACAATCAAAATATATTCCATTTGATTGTTCGACATCTATATTGGAGGTATCTATAAATAGGAAATGATAATGTCCATCTAGAACATTAATTAAGGATGGTGATTTTGATAAAGAATTTGATTCAAATACCAGTGTTAGACATGATCCTAATGTAGATAATACATTTATTAGCTCTAATGTTTACTCTAATGTACATGATGTGATGTTGTTATTAGATGATTCATTATCCAAAATGACCTCTCCAAATGGGGTCTTTGATGTGATTAGAGGGAGACAATGGTTTTGACAAAGATAAATCCATGAAAGGACTCAAGAGGACAAGGTTTATGAGAAATGGAATCTTAGTCAATGGGGAATTTTTCAAAGATATGTGGACCATGTAAAATGGACTCGGTGTCTTGACCTTAACTCAGAAAGGGAAGGGCTTGATCATGATTAGAAAAATAATATTAGCATACCTCTTCTTGTTCACCCTTGGATGTATACCCATCTGTTCATTCTCAATTTTGATGTCAACATGGTCGATGAGGTCTTGGACATAGTTTTTAAAGTTATGACATCAATTAATGGTATTACCTTAGGTTCAATGATATACATAGTATTGGTTAGATTTATACCAAGAGGTCTTAGGCTTGGCAAGATCAAGATGTCATATGGGTGGATAAACCATCATTTATATAGTAAAAAAATTATGAAAGAGGGATTATAAGGATATATGAAGAGGAGTATAAGGCCTCTCTTCACTTCATGAATTAGATGTGGAAGAATTAGACTTTAGATAATATTGTTTTTATCATAATTGGGTGGTCAAACTAGTATATAATGAGGTAGATAGGATAGGATTCCCTTTAATAGTGTAATAAGGGGTAGATGATTAGCTATGACTACTGGATGAAGGGGTTGAATGTGATTGTGTGAAACTAGAAATATATGGATGAGAATGGGTGAAAACTTGAGGTAATGTTGAGTGGGCATGATCAAAGTTTTTAGGACATAAAGTCCTCATCTCAAGGAGGTGAGAAATGAGTACATCCCTATTGTCTATGAGGAATTGATCAATCAGGGTATTGATGAAATATGTTTTGGATTCTATAAATGAAGATGAGAGAAAGTATGGATGATGTGTTTCACCAACCCAAATTGATAGGGATAGGGATTGAATGGAAATATTTAGGGATGAATATGGGATATGTAGAACAAATTTGGATAAAATGATTTCTTAAGTCTGATCTCAAGTTTGACTTGATGTTGATATGATGTGATGTAAGATCAGGTAAGACAATATTAGGTAGACTAAATTAGTATGTGAGAGACTATCAATGATTAAGACTTGATTTGACTAAGTGAGGTATGACAAGATCTAGGATTTGACTGGGGATAAACTAGCCAAAGAGAGTGATTTCATCTAGGGGTTGATTTGATTTTAGACTAGCTCAAGACCAAAATGATCAACTCAAATAGGATGAGATGATTTTATTTATAGTTTTATAAGATTATGATTATTATTCAAACTTTATTAGACACAAAAAAAATAATAATAAGGACCCTAATGAAAATATTTTTTTACCAATGTGGATGAGGACCAACATATGACTACATACTTGAAAGGATGACTAGTATTGATAAGGGATGACAAAGTAAGGATAAATTAGACTATGAATAGGCTATATTACAAGGGATAAGGTGGTAGACAAGGTGATTAGGCTAGATAAGGTTAAGATAAGTGACAAGGTTTTGACTAAGATAAATGGTTTTATGATGGGTAATATGGTTTGAATTAAGAATCCAATGATGTTTAAGATGAAGTGGGGAATAATGATGGGGTAATAATGTAAAAGATATGCAAGATTGAAAAAGATATTTTAGATGAAGGATAATTAAGATAATAATGAATAAGATGAATAAGACAAGGATGGTGATATAAGATTATCAAGATTATACAAAATGAGGATATATGAATAATCCAAGATGGTATAACTAAGACAAAAGATGCTTAGGATGAGGGATCAAATTTTTGTGATAATATGTAATATAAGGATATCTAGGGATGGGTATGATTAGTCAAGACCAGTATTTGATATATAAGCCTATTATAGGACATGATTAGATTATAATAAGAATAATTATGAAGTAGGGATATGACTAGTGTTAAATGAATGAGAATAGATAGGATGTGAGAGATAAGATGAGGTGTAAGATGAGATAAAATTAAAAGGATTTACATAAATGTATAAATAAAATATGCACAAGAAGATATCAAAAAGGATGTACAAGATGATATGATGATGAGATAAGGATATAAAAGATGATGATATGTGAAGAAATCCTAGATAGGTGTGTATAAGCTTAAGTAAAAGGCTAACTTAGCTCACAAATAGTGCTGGTCTAGCACAAAACTCACCAAATCAAGAAAACTAAAAACCATTGTATACAAATAATATTTTCAAACTTTATCAATTATTTATGATTTCTATCTTTCAAGAACCCATTGAGTCTCAATATCTCTAAGTGTATGCCTTAAATGGTGCACTGGGAAAGGGGTGGGTACACCATTAGTGCTTTTAAGGATTATTATACCTTATTACCCCTTGATATCTACACAACCATATACTAAAAACATTCCCCTAAGATTTTCCTCTTATTTTTCACCCTTCTCCAATCATTTACCACATCTATTAGCCCTTCCTAGCCTAAAACCATTTTTGATAGTTTTGTTACACTGTTAGCCCCACTGACCTTGTATTCTAATTGATAAAAATTATTAGGGTCTAGGTCAACCCCTGGCTAACCTAGTCGATGACCTAATTTATCTTTCTAAATAATGATACTAGGTTAACTGGGTCAACCTTGTTGGAAAAAACTTTTAGAAAGGATTAGGGTTAGATTCACCTATATAAACACATACATTTTACCATTTTTTAGAGAAGATAAGAAGAAATAAGATATATTATGTATATTCTTATCCACCATTCTACTTGAGGTTCAAGCTTAGGTTTTTGTACTTTCTTTAGAGATATAGATCTTATCTTGTGGAGAAGTCTTTTGGATGCATTGATAGGTTATGTAGCCTAAATTAGATTTATCCTTATCATCCTTACATACCATAAAAACTTCTTTAAAATCACCTTGTCTAAGGGAGAGATTGAGGTTTGATGGGTTCGTCTTCAAAGGTAAGTATTCCTTACTTTTTTCCTTATCTATAAGAGTAGATAGATATGTATTTTTACTTCTCTTCCATGTATTAAGATTTCATATAAATTGACATGAGTATATGTATTTTATGTATGTTTAATTTTCATGTTTATTACCCCCACTTTATACTAAAATATTTCGTGAGAACTAGATTAGACTTTTAATTTACTTGTTATTAGTTTATTGAATATGAAAACATAGGACCTAATTAGGGTTATTGCATAGTTTTGCTTGACTGGAGGCTTTGGAACCCTCCCTAGTGATTTTATTATGGTAAGATATCCCTATGATAGGTCTAGTAGATCCATCTTGGTCATGACCCTAAATATCTAATGTATCCACAATCATAAGTGTAAGTAGGATTTATCTTCTCTGAGCTAGGATTGATTTATAGATCTACTAAATTTCCCATTGCATACATTCTGGTGAACCCAATGTGAATATAATCCTTGTAGGTTGTTTTGAAGATATCAATTTTATCATCTTATTATATTTATATATATTTTTAATACTGTATCAAACCATTCGTAAGTTTAACACATAGTCACATCAAAGTAACTATGTTTTATAATGCAAGCCTTCATATATATAGGTTACTAGATCAAATAGGTCAACACAATACTCTTTTTTAGTTATAAATAATCATACAAGGTTGAACAAGTTGACTTTATCATATTATTCTCCCTTCTAGAATATATATTAACAAACTAGGTCAAATAGGTTGACTTTGTCATCTTATTCTTCTTTAGCACAGAGGGTTTTATAAAACTGGGTTGAGCTAGTTGACTTGGTTTATAGAGTTCAAAAATATCATTTAAGGCACTTAAAGATTAAATTTTCAATATTAACTATATTCAAGCCCACCAAGGTTCCTCTCTTTCCTTTCTATGTCATTTTAGTACTCTCTTTAGTTTTGTTTTTCACAAGTTATGAGCCTTAAAAAATGTAACACTATGCCAACTAAGTTGACCTTATGGAGTTAGTTCTATATTATATCTTATGTCTAAGAGATATAATTGATTTATTTGAATATGTTCTTAAAGACCTTGCTTTTGAAGAACAGTAATGAACCAATCATCTCTATTCTATACTATTTGCATACAGTGTCACCTAAACCAACTCTATACCATTCTTCATCAAGGAATTAACAACTATTTGCTAGTAATTAAATCACACTTCCTTTTCATCTACTTATATGCTTAGAGTAACTCACATAGTCTAAATAGGTGTTTTTTCAAGTTACCATTTAGTTACACTATTTTACTCTTTTTCAAATGCTACCAAATCATAGAAAATTTAAAATTCATTTAAACACTAGTCTTCCCAAGGCCTACCTACATGGATTTCATCACCAAGGGGAAGTCGACTTGGTTTTCTATCCAATTATAAATATGTGGTTAATGGTATATATTAGCAAAACACTTGATACACTTATCATTATAAGATTGTGAAGTGAGGAGGTAGGCATCAATACCAAGCTAATACCATTGCCAACATAAGTCCATTTTAGCCCAAATGCCCTAAAACCATCCATAGATTGCTTTTTAGTTCCCTATTTTCATATTTTTAGCATAATTATGTATTTACCTTCGGTTATTGACTAAGGTAATAAGTGTATAGTTAGTTTCCTTAACCACTTGGGTTAAGAAGTTAGTTTGTTTAATGGGATTAGCTATTTTCATGCTATCTAACATTGATTGTTTTACCCACCCTTTTCACATGTTTCACGAGTGGCTCATTTATTTTTCTATTTAATAGGCCTTCTTGTATTGTTTATATATAAAATGTATGCTGTGAATACAATCTAGTTATTTCTCACTCTCTATGTTTTATCTAATATGGTATTCAAAGTCCATGGTTTGTAGAGATTTAATGGAGGTATATGGAATCCATAGAGGATGGTGTCTTTCTAGGGAGGAGCTTCATGCACCCAGTGGAGGGCTGAAGGAGAGAAAATTGTGTAAGCTCAACCTAAAGATCAAAAAACTACCTAGGATGATCAAAAGACCAAATATGATCAAAATAAGGTTAGAAGTAGTTTTAGGTAGTTTAAAGCATTTGTTTATTTTTTTTGGGTAGGTCATACAACCTGGGTGCTGTATAGTTTAGAAAAAGGTGGAAAAATTCAAATATTGATCATTTTAAATGAAATAAGAGTCTAAACTATGAGTTAATTCATAACTTGAATAGTGGTGTAGACAATTTATGATTTGGGTAAGAAATGGGCTTAAAATCTGCACCTGAAGTTTCACAGGTAGGCCAATTTTATAATTGGCTAAATATTTTCATGAATTTTTTAACTAAAATTATTATTATTTCTATTATTTTTATTTTTAATTAAAATAAATCTAAACTTTAGCCAATAGGGGTTATTGGGGACCTATCAGTAATTAATAATCATGGAAATGTCCAAGAAGTTAAGAATTTCACCATTTTCTAGGTTTTTTATCTGGATGTGGATGAAGAAAGAACTTTTTAAATTAGAGTTGTAGGTTCATGATTTAATTATTTTAGTTGTATAAAATTTGAGATGTTGTGAATAGTATTGAGTTTATTGATACAAACTGGGAGAGTTGTTCAATGTTAATACAAAATCAGTGTGTAGAATGAATTTTTATAAAATACAATATAGTTTTTTTGATAATATTATTTTCATGAAAAAGTAGGTTAAATGGATAGTATACAACCCATATTACTACCAGATTCTTATAAATTGACCAAAAAAAACTTTATTTTGTGTAGTCATAAGGTTTTGACAATCTGTGAATATTGAAAACTTGATCAAATAGTGCTTGGTAAAGAGCAAAGTCCTACCACTGGTTATGATGACTATGATAAATGTCATCATAGAATTTTATGTTGTTAAAATTATCAGTAGCAAATAATCTAATCTCAGAGGTTAGAAATATTACCATTGCATTAATTTTGTGGACTAGTCTTACTTCTAAATACCAAGTTTCTAAAGCAGGTAGGGTATTGTATTTGAAGAATTTGTTATTTTCTACTAAGATGCAAGAAGGTGGCTTCATTTTTTAGTTTTTATTATAGATAAAGGACATCAGTGATCAGTTGAAGGCTATGTAGAATCCTATTCATGAACAAGATTTGATTGCTCTAATTATGCAGAAGCTTCCACGTTCATTTGAGTCATTTGTGGAGTCCTTGCACATGATTGTTTAGATGCATAATTTAGACTTTGAAAAGTTGTCCACATTGCTATTATAGAAGGAGAGATGGTAGGATAAGATAGTGTTTTCTACATCTACTTCTATAAAAAGTGCACTCTTCATCAAGGGAAAGGGTAAGTAGTTTAGTAAAACTAATAGTTCTTTGATATAAACTTCACAAGTAATTAGTTCTAATAAGAGATCTAACTAGAAATGTTTTTACTATAAGCAACTTGATCACCTTAATAAATATTGTAGGAAAAGACAACAAGATATGGCTAACCCTAGAAAGAAAGTTCATCACATAAATATAGCTAAAGGTGAAGGCAAAGAATCATCTCCTAATATTGCTTTCATGGCTTCTAGTGGTAATTATGTGATGGATTAAGCTTGGTACTTTGATTTAGGGGAATCTCACCATTATGCATGCCATAAGGACTCGTATGTGTATTTTATTAATAATGACAGTAATAATGAATTTGTATCTTTGGGAGATGATATGACTCATTTTGTGAAAGGATATAATAATGTTTAGATTAGTTTTAATGGAGTTGTTTGGTATACATTTAAGAATGTTAGGTATGTTCCTGATATGAAAAAAAATTTAGTTTCAATTAGTGAGATCACTTCAGAATCTAATTTTGTTGTAAAGTTTCAAGGACAATAATGTTTAGTTACTACCAGAGACAACAAGATTATTGCTATTGGGATTGGTGATAAAGGCTTATATAAGCTTGCAAATCCATAGAGGGCAAAGGAAAGTGCACTTGTAGTGGCTAATAACACAAGTTCACTATATCATGAAAGGTACAATCATTTTAATTTTTATTATTTGACTACATTGAGAAAGACTATGATGGTTAAGGTGATTCCTTCTATTCAAGATAGACATCATGTATGTACTAGATGTCAATTGGGGAAATAAGTTAGACATTCCTTTGATATTGGTAAAGCTTCAAGAGCTAGGGGAGTATTGGATCTGGTGTGTGTGTGTGTGTGTGTGTGTGTGTGTGTGTATCTATATATATATATATATTTGCATGGTCCAATGCAGACACCTACCCCTTTTGGAGCCCATTATTTTTTATTGTTGGTCGGTGATTTCTATAGGAAAAAGTGGGTATACTTTCAACTAAATAAATCTGATTTTTTTCTAACTTCCTTACTTGGAAATTTATGGTTGAAACATAGGCGAGAAGGTCAGTGAGATATCTTAGAATGGATAATAGTTGTGAGTTCATCTCAAAATAGTTCAAGGAGTTTTGTGGCACTGAAGTATACATAGATATTATACTATCCCTTACACTCCATAGTAAAATGAAGTCATAGAAAGGTGAAATAGGATGGTGATGGACATGGCTCACTCTATGGTCCAAAAAAGAAATATCCCATAGAGATATTAGTTAGAAGTAGTGAATACAATGGTGTATATCCTCAATATAAGTCCTAGAAAATCATTGGATAATATGACTCTAGAGGAGGCTTAGTTAGGTTGAACTCCAGATGTAAGTGTTCTTTAGATTTTTGGTTGTGTAGCTTTTTCAATTATTCCTAGTCAAAAGAGAAGTAACTTGGATACAAAAATCAAAGAATACATGTTTATTGGGTATAGTGCATAGTCAAATGCCTACATATTACTTGATGTTTATACTAAAAAAGTTATGGTAAATAGAGATGTCACAATGAATTAATAGATGCCATACTTCATATCAACTAGTATAGTTTTAGATATTCAGTCATTATTTTCTTCTAATTATTCTATTATAAGTTGTGGTGTGAAAGTTGATCACAATTCTAGTTCATTAGTGGAATCACATTCCAGGGAGGGAATTGATGTAGGTCATTATGAGGTTCCAATATAACAACCAAAGATGCCAAAGTGGTATTCTACCACTATAGAAGAACTAAAGGAGGAAGAGTTGCCATAAGGTGTGGAATGAAGAAGATTGATATCAGGAAAGATGTTTTGTAATAGAGGTGAACATGGAAATTTTGATCTAATAACTATTATTTCACATGTATTTGAGCCTAATTATTTTTTAGAGGTCAAAGGGAAGCATGAGTGGGAATTAGCCATACAATTAGAATATGATTCCTTGATGAAAAATAAGACTTAGGAGCTCATGGAGCTACCACCAAGAAATAAATCCATTGGTTGTAAATGGATTTTTAAGGTAAAATTCAAAGTAGATGGTTCCTTGGACAAACACAAAACTAGACTTGTTGCAAAAGGTTATGCACAAGATGAAGGGGTTGATTATGAGGATACTTTTGCTCCTACTAAAAAGATGGTAACTTTTCATTTGATTTTTGTTATTGTTGCTCAATTTGGATGGTAGGTATACGAAATGGTTGTCAAGAGTGCTTTCTTGAATGGACATCCAGAGGATGAAGTCTACATGGTTCAGCCATAGGGTTTTCAAGTTCCTGGTAAGGAACATCTTGTTTGTAGGTTTATCATGTCCTTGTATGGGTTTAATTAGGCTCCTCAAGCCTGGTATATGAAGATAGATACATACCTTAGGGAATCTAGTTTCAAAAGGTGTAACTCTAAACCAACTATCTATATAAAGGTATCTAGTTATGATATCTTGATTCTCATTATATATTTTGATGATTTAGCCAGCATTGGGAGTAGTGCTAGTCTCATTTAATAGATGAAAGCTAACATTTGTTTTAATTTTGACATGATAGACTTAGGACTATTAAAATATTGTTTAGGTGTTGAGTTTTATTAAGGTGGTTATGTTATATTCATATCATATAATAAGTATGAAAAATCATTTCTAGGAAGGTTTAGAATGATAGATTGTAATCCAACTCACACACCTATGGAAGTTGGAGCTAAAATTTCAACTAACACTACTTCACCTTTAGTCATGAAACAATGTATCAGAAGTGAGTGGGTAGTCTCATTTGTACCTCACTATCACTAGACCAAATATTTGTTTTGTAGTGAGTTTTTTATCTTGCTTCATGTCTAAACCACAAGAAATATATTATTTAGATGTACAATGGGTATTAAGATATTTCAAAGGTACTATTGACTTTGACATACTATATGTGAAGTTTGTATATTTTGAGCTTTTAGGATATTATGAATTTGATTGGGTAGGATCAGTGGATTCAATAAAATCTACAATAGGCTATGTTTTCAATCTTAGTTTAGGATTTTTTTCATGACAAAGAAAACTAAAAATTATAGTGGCATTATCTTCAATATAAGTAGAGTATAAAACTATGGTTAGTGCAGGTTGTGAAACTATGTGGATAAATAAAATATTAGAGGATCTTCACTTTGAGTCATCAAAGCTTACTCCAATTTTATATGATAATTAGAGTGTTCTAAAGATGGTGAATAATATAGTATTCCATGTTAGGACCAAATACATTAAGGTTCACCATCATTGCATTTGACAATTGGTTACAAATAAAGACATTAGTTTCTTCTACTACCCCACTGCAAAATACCTAGTTGATAGAAAGTGCAGACAAGTTCATAAAATTCAAAGATAAACTTAGTCTTACATTTTGTTTTGTCATTAAGGGAGGGTGTTATCATAATTATGTATTTACCTTGGGTTATTGACTAAGGAAATAAGTCTATGGTTAGTTTCCTTAACCACTTGGATTAAGAGGTTAGTTTTTTTAACAGGCTTAGCCATTTTCATGCTAGCTAACATTGGTTATTTTACCCACCCTTTTCACATGTTTCTCAGGTGGCTCATTTCATTTCCTATTTAATAGGCCTTCTTGTATTGTTCAGATATGGAATGTATGTTGTGAATACAATCTAGTTCTTTATCACTCTTTGTGTTTTATCTAATACATCCAACTCTCTTATCACACTTAAATCAATACTCTCTAATAATCTAATCACACTTAAGGTGACCACTTAGTTATCATTTAGTTAATTATTTGCTCTTTAATAATTGCATGTTGTATTGAAAAAACTTGCATCAATAAACATTGGTGCAAGTTTTTTGTTGTGTGCCCAAATTGGATCACTCACATTTATCCAATTGTTTGTGTGTTTGATTTCATTCTTCCTTCACTTATATTACAAAATTCTTCTCTATTTCAGCATACTATCATTCTAGTTGATATATTTTCTTCCAAAATGTATTTTACCCTATCAGTAGTACACAGTCAACCTATACGTCTATGTATCCTTCTTAGCATGTTTTATCTCCCAATCTATAATATTGAGTTAAACTATATGAATCTATATCCTTCTCTACCAGTCAGGTTATAGAACATAGTTAACCTATACAACTCTATATCCTTATTAGTTTGTTCTATCCCATGTTTACAATATTGAGTCGACTTATATAACATTGTACTCTTCTTTTCCTACTAAATTATAACACATAGTCTATATTTTTGACTCTATATCCTTTTTCCCCTTTTATCTTTGCATCTTATTATCTCCCTTAATCTTTCATTCTCATCATGAACTTCCTATTTGAGGACAACATTGAGTTAAACTCAATAGATATGATGATATTTACCAACCCCAATAGGTTTTCCCATAAATAGCTTGTGGCTTCAACTTTAGATGAAAGTAATATGCATGTGGCCACTCACACAAAAAACTATGGGACTCCTCATTCATCTTCAGTTCACAATCTTCTTTTCTCCTTAGAAGATCAGCTTGAATTAGAATATACTCTAGAAATAGGTTTATTCATTATTGAATTTCCTCAACATCAAGGAAAATACCCTTATACTATTTATCACCTTATGATCAATGGTCAAGTTGAGGATCCCCATTCACCTTCCCCCACATTTTTACATAGATTTGGGGACAATGGCTTCTTTACCTCTCTACCTCTTCCTTTTTTTGAGCCCTTCTCATACTATGACCTCTTCCTTTTTGTTTTCCTCTACCTCTAATCCAAATATCTATACTAACATGGTAGGTTTCAAATCTATTGGTCTTCTTCTAAGACACTTTATTCTCAATTCCTACACTAGTGCATCATTTTATACCCATGGTAATCATGCATCTAGTGTTGGTTCTTCTCATCCCTATACTATTACATCTTTTACCACCAAAGAAAATCATGCTACTAGTGCCTCTTTTAATACTAATTCCTCTAAATATACTAATAACATGCATTCTACCACTCATAGTGGTACTCAAGCCACTAATACCAATGCCAATGCTTCACACACTATAAATAACACCACTCAAACCCATCAACTTTTATTACAAACTCTTAACCAAATGAACACTTTCTAAGATAATAATTCCAACCAAATAATTCAAATTCAAAATCATCTTATCCATCTCCAAAATCACCCTTGATATATTCTTTGGGGAGTGCATAACCAAATTGCCTCCACCTCCCATTTAGTATTCCCATGGTAATCTCATCCCTCAACCTCCTCTTGTTAATAAAAAAATCAAACACCTTTAAAATGAAACTATTACTCATTAAATTTCTAATATAGATATAGGAGGTATCACCCCTACCATTATTTAAAATAAGTCAACCGATCCCTCTCTACACTTAAAAAATTTAAAAATCTATACAAAGATTGGGTCAAGTTAAACACCTTTGTAGCTACCAAGATTTGAGAAAAATATATCTCTAGAGATGATTTAGATTGGTATAACTAACTCAAATCTCATTCCATTACTAGTTTTAAAGATTTAGTTAATTCTCTAGTACAAGAGTTTCAAACTAGTGACCTCCCTAAAAATACCTTGGCTCATTTTATCAATTGTAAGGAATTTGAGATATAAACTACGCAAGCTTTCATCAAATGATGGAAGACCTTGTTTAAAAAGTGTGAACATAATATGGTAGATGATAAACTCTTTCATATATTCACCAATGCTTTCTACCCTAAGTTGTATTATCAGGTTTATACCCTCTCTCAATGAACTTTAGAAGAGGATATTAACCAAGCCAAGAGACAAGATTTCCTCATGCATCAATTTAAATCATCCCATCCTTCTATGGTCACTCACATGCTCATCAAAAATAAAATTTTTAATGTTAATAATGATGGTGTCACTGATTCTTATCATACCATTCATAATATTCAAGCTATTGTTCCCAACATAGTTTCAAAATAAGCTTCCTATCCCAACCACATCCCTAATCCTCTTTTTTCTTCAACAAGTACAATCAATGTTCATAAAATTTTATCATTAGTATAATTATAAAATCATCTACCAAGACCTCTTCCATGATAGCTTTATCCCACTCATCCCATGAAATCCTATTGAGATTTAAATAAATTTTATTGGTTTCATGCTAGTTGGGGTCATTCTCATGAGACTTGTAGGTAATTACGTAACTTATCTATGGATTTATTCTTTGGTCCCAATTTTGACCATGACTATATCATTCATAAATGTCAACAAGCCTATGACATTGCCTTCAAAGCCCATGAAACACAAACTAAAACTCAAGCTTTTAAACTAGGGTAATGGTCATTTGGCCATATATAAAGAGCCTCTTCTAAATCATTAAGACAATAATGATAGGCCTAAACCTTCTAACAAAATTGTTGATAGTCTTATTGACCCAACTCCTAAAGAAAATGTGGTCAACATGATTATATGTGAAGGTCAATTTCCTTAATTGATTTTCATCCTATCCACACTCATCAATCATCTCATATTTTTTGTGTTATCCAATATTCTTTCCCAACTCACTTAATCAAGTTAGGACAAAAAGACCTTATATCATTCTATGAACCAATTTCAACAAATCCATTAGATAATACCTATCATACCATTTATACAACTACTCCAACCTCTTTAACAATCAACAATGATACTCAACCTTCTACCACCACTTCTTCAAATTTATCTCAAATTAAACCTACATCAACTACCCCATCCTCTCAATATAATCAACAAACATGTCCTCCAATTAAAATTCCATCATCTTATAACCAGAAATTTACATACACTTCAACTCCTCCTTCTAAGAACCTCCTTCAACACTATGCACCTCTTTCCAATAGTCCCCTTATAATTTATGATGAATTAGATCCTATCATGAAACTTACTAATCTCCCATCTTGAATCCCATTTCTTGAACTTAGCAGACTTCTTCGCATCAGCACAATTATCTTATGTATCTCATGTTTGAAATAAACATCCCTAGTCCTCCCCTAGTAAGATGAAAATCCACCTTATTTGGTTCAGAAGATATAATTTTACATTAATAGGAAGAGATGTCCATACATTGATGAAATAATAAACACTTCTCTCTCCCTTGAATTCCCCATTGCTTATATGATTCTTAATGAGTTTTTGCTTTATGCAGATGATCCTCCCCTCTTTATTAGTGTCCAAATTGGTGATATCTAAGTCAATCATGAATTTATTGATGAGGGTTATGGTATTTGTGTTGCCTCTCTAAATTTTATTAAAACCCTTGGATATTCCTAATCTTAAGTTCACATGTAACATGTGTCAAGTCTATGACCGAATGCAAATGACTCCCTTAGGTTGTGTGTGGATCCCCATCATGATTCCACCTATCACTACTTGAGTGAAGGTAGTCACCTTCAAATTTATTCTATCCTATAACATCTTGCTTGGTTGGCCATAGACTCATCACATGGGAGCAATTGCCTCTTTTGCCTTCCCATGTGTCAAATTACCTTACAATGGTGCAATATATAGGATTTAAAGGTGACACTAACCCTTAGAATTTTGAATAATTATAAGACCATGTTGTTTCAATGAATTTTAGCTTATATTTCAAGAAGAGAGAAGAAAAACTAATTACAAGTATGGTTTAAAAACTTATTTTATTTTGCACACATTAAATCAGATGATTGTGAAGAACTCCTCTTTGGCTTGGGAAGATGACCTATAGATATGAAAGCACTAAAAAAATTTGTTTGTTAGACAAATAGTTGAGTGGATTACCTAGTGATATCTAGATCCTAAAATCAAGAGATTCCTCGAGGGCTATCAATTCAAATGTTTTAAATAATTAATTTTATAAATATAATATAAAGTACTTGCATCAATAATAAAAAGGTGCTAAAATTGAACATAAGAAATGATTGCTAATAAATAGACTAGAAAGGATTAAAATAGTGATAAGTTAATTAATAATAACACTCGATGATTAGGGTCTACTTTATAAAATTAGGTAGGGGTCTATGAACAAGTAGGGACATGAAAAAATCAAATTTGATTGGGGGTAGGTAGGTAGAAATGGATTGATAGAAATTGCTGCCATAGTGACAGTCAGTGGTTGGGTTGACTATTGGTAGTTAAGGTGATCATTGGAAATTAGGGTGAGTATCAATGATTGGATAGACTATTAGCAATTGAAACAACCATCATTAGTTATTGTGTGCATATCTAGGTTGGTGAATGGTTGATTAAGGAGATCACAAAGTGGGATTCTAGGAGATGGGTTGATGCTAAGATAAAGGCAAAAAGCAAATAGAGTAATTGAATTTAAAAAATCAAGTACTTATCTTTTATAACATTGATCAAGTGAATGATTGAGGTAGTTGACTCATTGGTGGATTCTGGCATGATTCTGATAGAGTAACAATACTTGGCACTTTAACATAGTGATGGTGGTAAGTTGGCTCTCTAACATAGTAACTAGTTTATTAGATTATTATGATGATTGACTTACAATTTTTTTTGGATATACAAGCTTTTGATAAAAATTGTAGATCTTTTTCACCTCCCTAATCCTCTCTTATTATAAGAAAGGTAAGATAATTACAAGAAGATATGAACTAGGATTCCTAATTTTAACTCACTCATCTAATAGTTTGTATGCAAATTTAGATGAGTTATATTTAGAAAAGTAAGGTGGATGATTTACATGTTGGTGGTTGAAGAGGTATACCCTGATTGTCAATAATATAAGATGACCATTAGAGGTCATCCTAACCATCAATAGTTGATAGTCCAAGGTGACCATCAATGGTCATCCTGACTGTCAGTAGTTAAGGGTGAAGGGTAGAAGTAGGTAAAAGGTTGGGTTAAGTTAGTTTGAACAAATTGGCTATGGGTTAGGCTTAGTTAGGGGTCAGAGGGTCAGATTGGTCCCAAAGGGGTCCTAAGGTGGTCTTAGGGGAATTTTGACATTCAAAATCATGGTGTGAAGATTTACGGTGTCTACATTTTCCCCTTTTTATTATGTGACTTTGTATTAAAAAGCTACAAAACAAAAACTAATTGTTGGTCAAAGTCTAATTGCCTCAACTATGTGAGGATGTGTTCCCCCTTAAACTAAGAGTTGATGAGGTAGAATAGAATTGGTTGTGGATTTGATAAGGTGGGTGATAGGTTGGGCACTAAAGTGTAAACTGACACACAAATTATGATAAAAGGTGTGATAGCCAAGATCGCATATAGACAAGGTTGTCATAGTTGGTGAAAATAAAACTCAGTTCTAAAAGGATAAGAGATAAGTAGACCGAGTGAAAACATGTAGGCATGATGGTTGGGTACATATGAAATTATTTTAAATGATGTCTATGTTTTAGTGGGTATCAAAGGTAGGAAGTGTTCCTAGTGAAAATACAAATGAGTCAGGTGTCATTGGTATCTGAGGTAGGAAGTGCTCCCAAGAAGACATAATTAGGTTAGGTAACTGTGAGGTGGCATGAGTTAAAAAATTTATCAACATGGTAATTTTTTCATTATGGTTAAGGGATTGATCAAAAAGTGTCATAAAACATGCACTAAGAAGGCTGAAATGAATGAACAGTGAGGTGATGAGGTGGTCAAGCTAGATGGAGAAGGTAGTCTCCAAGGGTGGGTAAAAATGGGTGGCTATTGCTGAGGAAAAATTTATACTTAGGTGAAAGTAAAAGGTATGAGGTAGTTGACCATCGATAGTCATGGTGCTCAAGGGCTGCCATTGATAGTCACCCTGATCACCGATGGTTAGGGTGAAAACCCTAAAAGCCCGATGGTCAAAAGCAAAAATAGAATTAATTTTACCTCATTATTAATTTGGATATTATTGACTTTGAGCTCTAGTGATTGCCACTATTTTGAGTGAATATCTTGTTGATGGGGACTATTGAGATAGAGGTTGACTATTATCAAAGGTGGAGAGTGGTCCTAGAGGAACAATCAAAATACAAGGACCACACAAGTGCGGGGAAGGATGAGCAAGCCTACGGTTTACTCCATAGTGGTGGTCATGAAATGAGGTAGGGGTTCCCTTAATTTGGTATCTTATCTTAAATTCCATGATTGCATTAAGGTGGGGGTGGGGGTAGGTATATCTTAAATGTGAATTCCTTAGGGTTTTTTGGGGTTATGGGTAAATTTATAGGTGAAATTGGGAATTGATCAAGTGGGTAGGTGGTTTGGAATGGTTTGAGACCTTAGGGTAGAAAAGTAGGTTGTATTAATTGTATTTTAGGTAGTTTTAGGGTATATAGGGTTTGGGGTGTGCCACCTTTAAAACACCCATAGTGATTGTCGATGGTTGATTTTGACCATCGATGGTTGACATCCTTGAGAAAATAGATGCCTAAGTATTAGTAGTCACCATGACCATCAATGGTCGATTAGGGGAGGGGATAGGTTTGGAAAATGTTAAAAATTCTAAAATTAGATGGTGTTTGTTAGGTTTAGACTTGGCTAGGATGTTAGAGGGTACAAATAGGTAGGAGGGTAAGGACAGGGTAAAGATAGGTCATGTACGTAAAGATAAATGGTAAGGTAGGGCTAGTGATTGATAGAAAGAGTTAATATTTATTTATGAATTGGTGTAGGCTAAGGAGTAGATATAAATGCATGACCAAGTATCATGTATCTTCATAGAGATCTAATAGGGGATGACCCTAGTTGACTGGGCCCACATGGAGGAGGTTGGGTTAGGGGTGATGAGGAATTATCAACATGTGCCTTAATATGCATCCATGGTTATATCACTTATTAAAAGATGAGATCTTTCTATGAATACCTTCTTATTGGTACCCAGTGAGATGATGATCTTTCTCAAGGACATGTATAGTATCACATGGCTTCCACTCTAGGGTGATCTGATCTATCATATAGAGTGAGAGGACTGGGAAGATCTCTTAGAGATTTTATATGGAGATGATAATGATCAGGTCTGATGGCATGCGAGTGGGTTTAGATATAGCACATTGTATAGGAGGGCTCCAAGTAAGATGAGACTTATGAAAATGCTTATGATTTTTGTCTCCTAATTTTCCCTTCTTGACTCAAGTAGTGGGAGGTTCCCATACTTGATACTAGGGGTGCTAGTGGAGCTATTACTAGGTTGGATTATATTTGATTGGGTACCTATTTTATTGTTCTATATATATAGGGAGTTAGGGGAAGTTAGGGCCCACAAGAGGTATGGTATCAATGTTAGCTTGGTTCTTCATTGTTGGGCCTACAAGCATATTTGAGTACTAAGGCTAGTGGGATCATCATGGGTAGGGTACACATAGATTAATTTCCCATTCATATTTATGTGGTAGAGGGGTGAATTCACCATGTCAAGTGTATGGAAAGGATCCCATGACATGGATTGATTAAGGGGTGCACTAGGTGCACTAGTTATTAGTCACATCACTTGGAGACCTTATGTTTAGTTTCTAGTATGGCTTAAGCACAATATGCATACACTCTCCCTATAGAGCTATAGATGGATATTAAACCAAAGGGATGGAGAGGTGAATCCCATCTCATTTGAGAGGGTGAGGAGGTAATTTGTCTTAGTGTAGGGTATTCTAGGTGCATTCTTGAGGTACTGACATGAGGACTCAGAGATTTTATTACTAGAGTTATATCCTATATCAACTTTGTTAGACCATGAAGAACTACTAGATAGGGGAAAAATAGATGACATTAGGTTTATAGATGGGTACATGGCATGGTATCATTCATTATATATAGTTGTAGGCATTAGTGAGGATGATAGACATGCAAGGTTGATGCCTATGGATGTAGTGGAGAGAGGGGGCTAGAGAGTATAGACATAGGGGTCCATCCCCAATAGATAGGTAGGAGTATCATTAATTAACTACTACATAAGTATAGGTGATAACATTATAGGGGAAAGTGGCCAACTTACAAGGTCAGGCTGATACCTTACAAGTTAAGATTGCTACTCTCACAGATGATATGGTCCAAGCATGATCTTCACTTGCCTTGGTTATATAAGAGAGGGACTCTCTAAGGTAGAGAGGAAGAGGAGGATTAGTCACAACATAAATAAGGCCATGAGGCACAATCCCCATGGCATGATACTTAGCTATAGTGGAGGAGATACGATATTATGAGGCCATAATTTTGACACAATGTCCATAAGAGCCTCGATGGGGTGAGTATAGATCCATCTTGGTAGGGTGTACCAGTTTAGTGACATTGGGTCAGTGGGTAACATCTATAGTTAGATAGACAACTATATCTAGGGGATTGACAATACAGTAGGTGGGTAGGTACCAAGATCTAACAATGTCCAAGAGATAGTGGTGCCCTTAGGGCATAAATAGGATATGACTAGATTATGCCATTTGTATATCATTTTGATTTTAGCCTACGAGTTGATACGATGAGATGTACATTTTGAGAGAGACATGGATATCTATTTGCACACATTATGTTATTTAACTCACAAGTTATATATATGATTGTTGTTTATGCTCATGTTCATGGTTTATGGATTGTGTTTATTTTTAATGCTTATGATGTGATGCTATGTTGCTTATGTTATGGATGTTAGATACTGATATAGATTTAGCTAGATAGGCATGAGATGGTTTTGATTTATGGTTATGCTTATGACATGCTGAGTTTTAATGAGTATATTCTTCATTATTTAGATTTTAGAAATATGGTTGAAAATATTTGACTATTTTATTGCTCATGGATGCTATGGTTTATTATGCTTCTAATGGTGATGATTATGGTTATGGTTATGCATGTTGTTAATTAGTTTTGAGATAAAATTCATGAGGTAGTTTAATTAACAACACTAGATGGGAGGACAAAGAATGTAATCAAGAGATAAACACCTTAATGAAAATATCAACTAGTCATGACCGAATAAGAAGAGGGCATGATGCTTCTTCTTTTACAAGGAATAGAACAAAACTAAATTTGGATTGGCTTAATGAATATAAGCCCTTTGAATGATTTACATTAGTTTTTGTTAATTGGTTAAAAAGGTGTCTTGACCAAATAATGTTAAGTAAGCTCAAAATCCTTTGCTTATAGTGCATAAAGGGGGAATGGATGGAAATGGAACCTTATTACAATACTAGCATGCCTCTTTTGTAGGTGTCTAAAGATCCAAGATAAATAAGTCTATGCCAAACTATGTGGACTGATCGATACATGAAGTCTACTTATGAAAGTCTATTGTAGATTCCACCTTAGTTTTCCATTTGAGAGATGATTGCAACTTTCAATTTTTTTGGGGAGATTTTGATAATGGGTCATTTGTTTTATTGTTGTATATGGGAACTTGATTGATGTGAGAAGATTCAAATTAATTTTTATGCCTTTGATAAAATGCTTTACTTAGGCATCCTTTAAGGGGTTGGTTTAAGTTTATTTACTTTGTTTAATGGTTTTTTATAGTTTTCCTTCAAAGGATTAGTCCACCTTATGTTTTAGAAATTACAAATAAAGTTTTCAATAGTTGTCCTTTAAGGGAACAATCTTTGGATGTTAGGAATGACGCATGATTTGGATTTGGATTTTGCTTGTTTGATTTTTCTTAACATAAACATGCTTATATATGCTTAAGGATTTACCTTTATGAAGGCAAAACTAAAAACACAAGAGGTTGATTAGGTGTAAAGAGGTTTAGGTGATAATGATCATGGGAATTTGTCCCAATAAAGGGGTGAAAAGTATCATGAGAATTATGCCATGAGTAGAGCCATGGTACCCATTGTTCAAGATTAGGCTATGACTATGATGAATAATCACATGATCAAGATTTAATTAGTTTCCCCTAAAATGGGTAGATAAAGGAGTGTGGATAGTAAGGGATGATCTTAAGTTAAACAAAAGGTGAACTTAATCCTTCTTAACAAATTAATAGGTGAAAATGTGAAGCATTGAGGGGCTCAGGTTCTGTGTGGCCTTCGAGAGAAGATAACTAGTAAGCTCATAATCCATACTTGTGGGTTATGATATAGGGTCCAAACTAATTGAAAGTGAACTTTCCACACTTTATTTTCTCCATATTGGTGACATGTTGATTTTCCTTTAGGACAAGGTCTCTAATGTTGAATTCTCATACTTTGAGGTGTTTTTTACAGGCACACTTGATGTGCTCTTGATAGACATGGATATGGATAAGGGATGATAAATGATACTCATCAAGTAGCTCAAGCTGAGATAAATGGTGTTGAGGATATTTTCCTTCAAAAATAAGGTCTTGCAAAGATATGCAAAGAGATGGGATTTAGACTTTAAGAGGAAAGATGGCCTCCACTCCAAACATAAAAGAGAAAGGGGTAGAACCTGTAGGGGTCTTAATTATTATATGATATTCCCATAAGGTGAAAGGGGTGTGTAAATTCCAATCCTAACTAGATACATTAACCATTTTAGTTATGATGTTGTTAAGAGTTTTTCTAGAGGCCTTGGCCTATCCATTCACTTGAGGGAGATAGGGTGAGGAGAATCTTAACTTACTGTCGAATGCATCACATAGACCTTAGACTTGCTTATTTTTAAAGGACTTATCATTATCAGTGACAATATTGTGAGGAACACCAAAGCAATAGATGATGTGATGGTTGATAAACTCAAAAATCTCTTCCACCTAGGTTAATACTAGAGGGATGGCCTCTACCCACTTGGTAAAATATTTCATTGTAGGGATGATAAGGTGGTGTCATTGTGAGGAATGGGGGTTAATTTCATAAATAAGATCTAGACCCCATTACAAGAAGGGCTAGAAATTGGTTGAAACATGAAGACTATGGATAGGTTCATGTTGTAAATTGGCATGTTGTTGATACTTAACACAATTTTTCACATAATCATAGTAGTCTTTGTTAAGGGTAGGCTAGTAATAGTTGAGGTGAAGGACGCACTTAGCTATGGTGAGGCCATTAAAGTGTCCCCCATGTATACCATCATACATTTCTTTAATAGAATGAGAGGCTTCTTGACTATGTAAGCAATAGAAAAGGAGACCATTAAAGCCAAATTTATACAAGATACCCCTTATTATGGTATAACATGAGGTACTCTGGATAAATTCTCTTTGAGCATTCCTAGAAAGACCAAAAGGAATTATGAAAAGGTTGAGAGAATTAAAGGTTTGCTAATACCAAAAGTTGGTTTGGGTCTCCTCCACATTAAAAATAATGGGAGAATCTAGTTTGACATAGGAAGGCTAGGTGAGTACATGTATAATGACAAATAGCTTAGAGTCTAAGGGTAAAGATGGTATTTGAGAGGCAAGGGAAGATAAGGTGTCAGTGAACTTCTTAGTAGATTATGGGGTTGATTGGATGTGGAAGTGTTCAAATGATGGTAAGATTTCATTAACTAGTTATTTATACTATTACAAAACATCATTCTTACACTGGTAAGAGTTATTGATTTGATTGACCACAAGTTTAGAGTCACCAAAGATATTAATTGTTTTGACTCCTAGGGATAAGGTAGTTTGAAGGCCTATGACTAGGTCTTCATACTCAACCTTATTGTTGGTACATTAAAAATCAATCTTGAAGGGCAAAGGAAGAGGCTCACCATCAAAGGGGTTAAAGATACTACCCACTCCCCCACTGTGTTGACACTTTTATCCATAAAATAACATGGTGACTTGATAGGTGAAGTCTGTGTGAGAGAGAGTCATTATGGACTCATCAGGGAACTCAAGAGGATGAGGTTGATTATCTATCAAAGGTGCTTCAGTGAATTGGTCAATAATGACTTACCCTTTAATTAACTTTTTCTAAAAGAACTCAAGGTCAAAATTTGCTAAAATCATGAGCCATTTGTCCATGTGCTAGTTTTGGTATGGTTAGAGTGCATGTATTTGGGTAGGTTAGTGTTTGTTATGACATAAGTTTTGTGGTTAAGGAGATAGTGGTGAAGTTTAGTGGCCACAAATACTAAATCTAAGTAAAGTTTCTGAGTATGGGTATACCAAGTCTCATTTTCTACAAGCATGTGGTTGATGTAGTATACAACTAGCTCTTTGTGTTGTTCATCTCTATGAGCAAGCATTATCCCAAGGGAATGGTCAGTGGTAGATATATATATATATATAAGTATAAAGGTTGGTAATCCTTGGGAGGGTGAGGACTAGTGGTGACAAAAGGTACTCTTTGAGTTAATAAAAGGCCTTTTGGAAATCACTATTCTATTTAAAAGATACATCTTTTTTCAGAAGGTGGTGGAAGGGTTGGCATTGATCTAAAAGCTTAGAGATAAAGTGACGAATGGATTAGAGCTTCCCTTAAAAACTATGGAGTTTCATAAGGTTGGTTAGAGGGAGCATGTTGAGGATAGATTTGATCTTCATGGGATTGACTTCGATTCCATGAAGGGAGACAATGAAACCAAGAAGTTTTCCTAAAAAGACCCACAAAATACACTTCTTGGGATTTAGACAAACATGGTAATGGATAAGTCAATCTTATATGATCTTGAGAATGGCTAGATGGTCCTTTCAAAGTTTGAATTTTTTGAGAAGGTCATCCACATAGTCCTTGACAATCTTATAGATAAGGTCATGGAAAATATAGGTCATGACATGTTGGTAAGTTTCACCATCATTATTTATCTTGAAAGGCATGATTTTATAACAAAAGGTTTCCCAAGGGGTGGTAAAGGTAGTTTTATGTTGATCTTTCGGGGTAACTAGGATCTGATTATAACCCAAGAATCCATCCATGAGAGATAGCATCTCATGGCTAGCTATAAGATCAACTAGTTGGTCGATGCTTGGAAGAGAAAAGCCATATTTTTGGAAAACAAGGTTGAGGTCATGAAAGTCCACACAAATGCATATTTACCCTATGGATTTGATAATAGGTACAACATTTGATACTTATTGGGGGTAGTCAATGGGCTGAATACAATTAAAAAATAAAAGACGTTGAAGTTCTTCTTTGATGAGAATGGATATGCGAGGGTATATGCATCAAATCTTTTGCTTGATAGGCTTGGCATCATGGTTAGTGACTATGTTATGGGTGGAAATGGTAGGATAAATTCTAGGAATGTCACTATAAGACCAAGAAAATGCCATGTAGTCTTGGAGGAAAGAGGGGAAGTCTGAAAGTTTCTCTAAATTTAGTGATTGGCTAAGTTTGACAATACTTAAGTTATTCAAAGTTCCCAAGTTGATATCCTTGGTGGATTCATTCAACATGGTTGAAGTCTCAAGAGGAAGGGATTTATGGATGGAAGAATCCAGGGTGCTAAGGTAGGTGAAAATGGAATCATCTTCTTGACACTGAATGGTATTAATGGTAGGAGAGTCATCCCTTATCATCTTAGAATGGGTCAAAGGGATGGTTATGATTTCCCATTCATTTTGATAAGTTGTGGGTCTAAGGTTGATCATATTTATGAAAAAAAATTATGTGGGATGATGTCATCATCCTCACATGTAAATGGAGGAAAGGTTGGTGAAGAAGGGGTATCTTCCTCAATAATGGTAGTGGTAGGTGGTTTGGGTTGCTTCTTGTTGGGTAGGATGAAATTGAGGATGTGTTTTTCATGAATATTTCTCATTTCAATGTTGGCTAAATCATGTGGGCCATGCTCATATCACCCAAGACCAAAACCTTTCCAAGCACACTGATGTAGGTATGTCTTGGCAAAGATAGGATTATCTAGGTAAGAGAAACCAATTGTGCATGGTTTGGGTGGAAAAGAGGTGGTAGAATCATAAAGGGTTTTGTTGAGTCCCCCATAGATTAAATGGGTTTGATAGTTGGGAGGTCCAAAGGGAACAATAGTTTTGACATTAGGGTCATAACCTGACTAGTTAGTAAGTTTCACATACTTGTGAGGAGTAGGGAAGGCATCAAGGGCTAGAAGGTGATATTACCCCAATGAAATGTGGTGGAAGTTTGATTATAAAGTATTTAATGTGGGGATATGGTCAAATGGGATGGATGCGCTAGTCAATTCCTCATTGGTAGAAGGAAGAGTGACTTCCTCTTTCATGGTGGAAGTCTTGTCTTTGGTCAAGGAGGGTGTGCTAGATAGGTGTAAGAGGAAATAGTTTGGTTAGTAGGTCATGTTGCATGTTAATAAGGGACTTGGGTAAGATTTTATGGTGATGACCTGACCTTCATTCTCAAATTTAATGTAATGATGTAGGGTAGATAGAATGTAACCCATAGAGCAGATCCAAGGTCATCCCAATAAAACATTGTATTAGAATTCACCTTTCACTACATAGAAGTGTTTTGGGAGCATGTGGGGGCATAAATAGATATGAAGGAAAATAATTACCAAGGTAGTGGACATGGTATCATTGAATGATCTAAGGACAGTTGAGGTTTCAAATAGGACATTGTCTAATAGGTTGAGTTGGTTATAGGCATGAGAGGAGATGATGTTAATACTATTTCCCCCATCAATCATGACCTATTTGATGTAGTTTTGATTGATGTAAGTGGTAATAAAGAGAGGGGGATTTGGGTCATCTGAATGGATGGAAGATATTTCTAAATTCTTAAAGGTAATAAGGTTGACAATTTAAAGGGTGCCAATAAAGGTTAATAGAGGTTGGGGATCTTTGGGATGGAGTTCTATGGATTGCAAAGCCTCTATTAGTGTTTGATGGTGATTAGGGGAGGCAGAGATCAACTCATACAAGCTCATCTTCACTGGGGTTTAGTGAATTTATTTGAAGATAATTCTCTTGATGGATTTTGAGGGGTTAGATTGGGAGACACCTAAAATAGACACCTTGGGTTTGGTCAGAGGTGGAGATAGTTGGGTGTGGGTTGGTTGGGAGGTTAAAGATTGATACATCCATGGAATGGATACCCTAGCCTTCCATTTATCTATTTTTTATGATCTCATGACCATGTTAATAGTATGGATAGGAGAAGGAGTTAGGGTAGGAGATTGGGTAGACTCATCTTCACTTTAAGGTGAGAGTGGAGGAGTGGGTCAATGTCAGGTAGATGTGGTTGTTTATGGGATAAACTTAGGGCTCATAGGAGGTTCATTTTTTAATAAATCATCCTCATCATAAAGCTAGTGGATAATAGTTTGGAAAGCTTTGAAGTTCTCTGTGTCATGGCTAGGTGTCCAATGATAAGAACACATTTGGTGTTCATTGTATTAGATAGGTTTTGAATCAAGAGATTCAAATGGGTTGATGGGAGGTAAGGCTAAACAAGAATTTTGTAATAACTTCTAGAAAATAGTTGATTAGGATTCAGCTAAAGGTGGTAAAGATTTAGTGGTCTTGGTTTTGGTTTTTGAGGTAAAAGGTTGTTCAAAAGCAGGTGTGGTAATAAGTGCCTTAGGTAAAGTGGTGCACTTGGTTGATTGCTTTGGTTTAGGTAAGGACATTTATGGGTTAAAGGTATAATATTTCAAGGTAGGTAGCTTAGGTATTGATAGTGCAGCAAAGAGAGGTATGTTAGAAATCAACTATGAAGCTATAACCAAAAGAGGTGATGGGGTTTTGGTAGAGATAATAGGATTCCTAATCAAGGTAGAGGGTTGAGGTCCCAAAATAGAGGTCAAAGTTGAGGGAAGTAAAATTCAAGACTTTAGGCCTTTAGGTGGTTCTACCTCTTTGGTTGCTTTGGTTTGGCACTTGGTTGTTAGTTTTGGTAAGGTAAGCTCCACCTTCATAGATGGGTGGTTAAGACTCTATGTAGACAAGGTTCCAAGGTTCTTAATCAGTTTGGTTGGTTTGGTTTGAGAAGGTGATTTGGTTGCTTGGGGTTTAGGTGCCTTGGATGGCTAAGGGGTTATTGGATTGGTATAAGTTGTTATTAGTTTGGTTGATAGGGTAGGATTTCAAATAGTGGAAGTGGTGGCTTAGTTAGCTAAAGGTATGGTTGGAGGTTCTTGCTTAGTGATATAAAGTATCCCTAATTTCTTCCATAAGGTGGCTCGATCCATGTCAAATCTGGAGATAAATTCTAATTTTTTCACTAACCTAGAGAATGGTTTATACCCTAGTTTATTCCCTAAATAGTGGACCTAAAGGACAAGCCCATAGCTTGAGACACATGGATGGTAACCTCATCCACTTCCTCAATCAAAATATAAGACGTTTTAATGGGTGACTTCTTTGTGGGAGATGCATAAATTTAGGCTTCCTCTTTAGGAATTATTTTTTAAGGGGTAGTAGGTTACTCGATGGTTGATGAGAATAGTAAAATGGATGCTTGTTCTGATATGTTAGTCAAGGGAGGGGTTGATGGCTCCACTATCCTAATAAGTGTAGGAGGAGAAAGGGGTGTTTCTTCATTTTGGGTTTCTAAAAGAGGAGAAGGTAACTTCACTACCTCAATAAGTGGAGAGGGTGAGGGACATATAGGTTGGTTAGTAGGTTCTTTAGTAGCGATTGTGTCAAGAACCATGTTAATAGTATGGGCATCATGAGAACATTTAACCATGTTTATTTCATTCTTAGTAGGTAGATAGTTGGAAAAGGGTTACCTAAAAATGTCAAGGGCTTGGTTTGATGGTGTATTAAGGTTGTCTAATGTGAGCTCCCCCTTGTTAAAGAGGGATTAGACAAGGATATTGAAGGTATTGAACATACTAACATCATGCCCTATCACTTGGTAGAAGGAACAAGATCATTCTCATTATACCAACTAGGTGCAGGATGAGAAGAGTCAAATTTATGAGGTGGTTTGATAGGAGGAAGTTGAATGATATTAAATTTCAATAACTTCTCCAAGATTGAAAGATAATATTCTCCAAGTGAAGTGAATTTATTCTAGTTTTTATGGTTTTGGTTGGTTGACAGATGGTGGAGGAATAACTTTAAAGACAATTGCATTCATGGTTCCCTTGCCCCTGGTATTGGTATTGGACTGGTTGATTGGTTTGGAAGATGAGGCCTCATTGGCTTTGTAGGTAAAGTTCTTGTCATTCAATTTTATCTTTCCTTCATTAATGGATTTTTTATCTAGCTTACATTCCATGGTAAAATATTCATCAAAGTTTTGGAAGCTTTGGAAATGCAGTGTAGAGGAGATATGCTTGGCACATGCTCAAGTAAAGTGCTCTATGAGTTTGGGTTGAGGTAAATAAAAAGAAAGTTTGTTAGTTAAGCTCCTTCAATGAGCTAAAAAATTGATAATGGATTGATCTTCAAACTATCAAATAGATTATAGGTTGGTGATATAAAATTTCTTGGAGATATTGATCAAAAAGTGGTTGAAGAAAGTTTGAGCCAACTAGGTGAAGGAAAAGAGGGGATGTTTGGGTATGGAACTATACCAATCTAATGCCAGACTAGATAGGGACATGGGGAAGGTGCAAATAAGGATAACATCATCGTAGGTAATTAGATAAAAATCATTCCTAAATGCCCTAAGATGTTGTTGGGGATCCTTCTTACTTTGGAATTTAGAAAAGTTGGGAGGTTCCCATTGGGGTTTATGGCCTAATAGGTATAGATGGATGGATGGGTTCATTACATATTTGGTCATATGATAAGATGTTGTGAGCACCTGAGATGGATGAATCTAAGGTAGTCATCTTGTCCATAATCATCTTCATTAGGTTCGTTTGGGGTTGTGCACCTAGAAGGTTGTAAGGTGCATACTGTGGTTGGGGTTGAGTGACATATTGGTAATTTACTAGAGGTTGAGAAGCTGCCATGTATGGGTAAATGGTCATGAGCAGGTGGGTCAAATCCACATATGAATATGTGATCACTGGTGATAGGGTAGAGGGTATGTATTGTTGAGTATGTATGTATTTATTTATTATTATTAAAGCTTTTATTAGTTTTAATACATCAATAATTTATATATATTATATTATATTATATTATATTGAAAGTATAAATATTTGTATATTAAGAATAAAATTTCATTATTTCAAAAGGTAATATATATGATATTATTATTATTATCATAATTTGAGATATATATAATTTTTCCTGTATACTATATATATATATATATATATATATATATATATATTCCATAAATAAATCGCTACTTAAAGTTTTATATGAAATGAATGAGCAAGTTTCTTATTTTTATTACTAAACAATTTCCATCTTATTTATTTTTGTCATAATCTAATTTACAACTTATTTCATCATATAAATAGAAGGAAATCATTATTTTCTTATAAAGATAATCTTATCATGTATATAATTAGTATTATCTAATTCATTAAATCACAAGATGATAATTAAAGCATATACCGAAGTTGATTACTCCTTAACATGTTTGTTTAATATTCTTGTAAACCAATATGAGGTTGATTAGAGTAATTTTTATCAAGATAAAAAAAAAGATTTATCATACAAATGATCCTAAGATAGTAACATTTTATTCCTAAAACATTTTTAAATTTCATAAATCAAAAGAGAGGAAGAGAGAGATAGTGATAGAGTGAAGATTATTTTATCATAATCAATGCAAACAATAACCTCTTTCAATACTTATGAAAGATATAAGGGAGTACACTTTTACAAGCAAACAACCTAAAACATCAAGAGATTAACTTTTCATTTGTAGTCATAATCTTCTTTGAGATTCAAGGAAAGGACAAACAAGTAAAATATTTTCCTTTTAAAACTATTCAACTAATTTGTTTTAATCAAGAGTATGCATTACATTCAAATTCCACAAGGATAGCTTCAACACCTCATTTTATTAACAATATTATTATTTCATATCATATCAATATCTTTAAAGATTATATTAGTCATATGATCAGCTTAAAAAACACTAAAATGAGTATATATTTTCTCATATTCATATATCAATAAGTAACCATTTGCATACAGAGGAAAATAACTTAAAAGAGGATGTAGAATCCCTTTTACAACACTTATTCAATATATTCAAGAACTTCCAACAATATAAATAGGGGTATAATCATAAGCTAAGATTATAGTCTCTTACAATATTTTTAAGAATCCATAAAGAAAATATCCAATATTACAAGCTCTAACGTGTCTTCAATAAAACCTTATTTTTCACAATGGTTCACAAGTGGAAAAATTTAATCAATAACACACAAGGTTTGGGATAACAAAACACATAATAGAGTTTCCATCATTATTCAACCTCAAGATCTAATCTCCAAGAAGTAAATACCTAGGCTCAAGTAATCAAGTTCTAAAGATATCTCAAGGACACCAAAATATACCAAAGGAAGGTGCTTGACCACCCATCCAATATGCATCATTGTATGGCATCCTCAATAATTGAGGTCCATGCATAACCTCCCCCAATCTCAAGGGAAAGAGCCATGCCATAAAATCCATATGCATAGGTATAAGGGATTTCAAATATCACAAAAAGAGTGCTAAAATCCACAACAACAATTCAAGGGAACAAGCAAGAGAACACAAGTCACATAGAAGACACCAATATTTCATTAAGGAAAGAGAATAGGCTTTTAATTTCTTTATCACATAAGTTTATCAATGTGTACAAGGGCTTCCAAGCCAAATACAAAAGTGCTTATCAAGCATTAATCTTTTTCCTTAGATCTCCTAGTGTAAGTGTGCTCCCAAACCCATTACAAACAATTTCAACAACAACAAGAAATAATAACAAGAAGGGAAGAACATGGAAATAATACAAGATAAAGGAACTTAAGAAAAAAATCTTAAATCAAGGGAACCAAATCCATCAAAAACTCTAATACATTTTCCTTAAAGAATATTTATTCAAGAAAACAAGAGAAGGGAGAGAGAGCATTCAAACATATGAAAAACACAAGAAAAATACCTACCTCAACTCAAACTCTACTTGACAATCTTCTCCAAGTTTTTTTTCTTTCACCAAGCTCCAAGCTCTCCTCCATCCAAAAACCCCCCATAAAAGATAAACAAAATTATTAAAATAGATAAGGCCAAAAATAAAGAGCAAATAGGGAAAAGACATTTATCCATCTTCATCCCAAGGATGTGACCAACTTTCAAGAATTTTTTTTACAATCTCATAAATGCACTTACATACCTACATAGGTGTTCCTTACACAAAACATAAAAAATGCAACTCACTTGTATAAATTACAAGATTTCTCATGGAGATGAAAATAAATGTCATAAATATTTATGACCAAAAAGTGGTCAAAAGGCCTTGAGAAAGCCTCCTACCTAATGGGTATGGGTATGGACCCAAAATATACTTGTGAGACAAGCTTTACTTGTCCAAAACTCAATTTAAAAAGTGGGTGTAAGGAAAATTTCGGGATTAGACACATGGGTTGAGTTTTTGGGTGAACCTAACTGCTACTCAATGTTAATTAACCTCATAGAGGTTAGCATAAGTTTAGGATAATTTAATCAGGAATGAAGATTAAGATAAAACATCCTAATGAGAGATAATAAAATTATAAATAGACACAAAATTAATTTTATTAATAATTTAAAATAAAATGATTGGTATAAGGTTAAAGGTTGGGATGATTTCCATGATGCATATGGTCCATCAAGGCATGCCTGAATACCTCATAATCCTACCTTTGGTCTCTTATAATCTACACAATCAATATAACATCAAATACATCCAAAAAAAATAATCAATATCTAAATGATATGCACATATATGATATAATTGTTAATATAAGAATCTCACAACATCCAATCATAATATTTGGTTAGTCTAATATAATAAATTATAAGTCAAAATGAATCATCATGTTATTCAACATCAAAATCTAAATCAAACATATATCCACTCAAGGAATTTACACTAAATAATCATTCATCTAATTGAAGTTTACTGAACTAGTTATTATGGTACATAACGATACTCCTACATAGTCCCTTACATATCCATTGAGATAATAGAATATAACGAAATATATAATATGAAATAATAATATAATCAGTATAATATCAAATATCACACATCAAATGTTATACACATCTAAGGGTCACCACAAATGATAAATGGATCAAGATTAATAGATACATAGGTTTGACAAAAGGGGTATTACATTCTCCCCCTCTTATAAAAACGTCATCCTTGATACACCAAATCAAAACAAGGGGTTGAATAACCACACACTTCATATGATATTCTGAGCTATAACATAAGTCATCATAGATATGATAATTGTTATCACAATGTTTTCAATTTCTATAGGCTTATCAACATATTTTTAATGTCCTTATGCTTGTTTAGTTATTCTCAATAGTGGATCTTATTTAAGTATTAAAATTATCAAAACGTTTTATTATAGTGGAATTGATTTCTTGTAATTAAGAAAGTTTAAATTTAATAATCATCATTAATCTCCTTAAGGTATAACCCATAGTGTCCAACTATCATATTGTTATTCAAATCTATCTCAAACAACTAGGATCTAAGGTATTTGAAATCACTATCATCCCATGGTCAATCTATCTTAAAGGCAACATCAATAAATATTATCCAATACTATCAACCACTATTTGTGATAGATCAACTGATGTCAAGAGTGATGTTGTCAAAATATCTAAAGGAGTCTGTGTATAAGTATAAATCTTGTGTAAGGTGATATAGACTAAGTTGTGTGTCATCCCATGATGAACAAGTAATAAATTATGGTAGAATCATATAGAACATTACCAAGTAACACTGAATAATTATATCAATTGTCATCAAATAAATTATTAATAATGTTAAAATAACCAAGTAATCACTATGATCTATAAATACCTTCTTAGACCTCCTAATAAATAATGAATCATAAGCTATGGCCAAATCATGTATAATATCACCCAACCTCCTTAGGTCTCCCAATAAATACTAAAGCACAAGTTATGGAAAAATCATATATAAGATCATACAAACTCCTTAGGCCTCCTAATAAATAATGAAGCATAAGCTATGGCCAAATCATGCATATGATCATACAACCTCCTTAGGCCTCCCAAAAGTAGGATATCAAGTGCTTTAGTTAAATCTTGTATAAAACCACCATGTTTGGTAAGTTGGAGGATGGTTCAAGACTTGACCTTGAAAGCTCACTCATCACACCCTCTCTATATATTCCAAGCTACTTATTCTCCACCATACATACAATAGGCATACAAAGTTCACATCATGATACTCACAAAACTAACATTCAAACAAAGAAATAAAACCTCACCAACTTAATCCAATAACAAATCAAATGCCAAATGGCTCTAAAAAAATAGATATATGAAGAAAACCTAATATCTATAATCATAAAAATTATGTAATAAGATGATTCAAATGTTCATAAAAAAAAAGAAAATCAAAATAATTCAAAACCATCTAAATATCTATGTAAAAGAAAATTTAGATTCAAGAGAACAAAAGTGCTAGTTTCAGAAAAAATGACATAAAATAATAAGAAAATTAAAATTAAATAGGGCATAACAATCTCATAAAAGTACACATTACAACACTATGTGGCTAAAAAAACCACTCAAAGGGAGAAGGAATAATATAAGTCTCAATTACCTCCTAGAGGTAAGAGTAAAACATCAGTCTCTCCATATGTCTTCCAAAGGTTCACAAGGCTGCATCAAGGATAAATCATAAAGGTTAATCTTTTGACAACTACTAAGAGGTGAGTGAAGGAACACATCATTTATATAGTGACCATTATGAATGAAGATCCCATGGTGTCTAAGATATTGATGGTGCACACCCCTGAAATAATCATGCATCTACCTCATGCAAAATAAAAAAAGTGGGTTTTTAGCTTATGAGAAGTTCCAATTCCTTTCTCGTGACCTAATCTAGACTAATATAAACATGGTTCTACTCCACCCTCAAACCCTATACTTGCATCAATACCCAAATATTAGAGCAATGATGCAAGTTTACAAAACATAAAATATTATTATAAGGTAACAATTTTTACTTACACAATATATGTTTACACGAAAAAATTTATTTATCACCACATTTTCATGTATAGACATTACACGTAAGGTGATTCACAACATAATCACTTTCACAGGAGAATAATTTGGACTTAATCAACACAATAATATATTGGAGTCATGAGATATACACTATATGATCACATAACATGTTTATTTACATAGACAGAATCTATTATTTGTAGGGTTTGTTATATATACAAAGATACAAGAATTCACAAAATGTGTTACAATTACACATGTACATAACAACTAAAAAAGTTAAGGTTGCACATGTTTTGTTTGAGATAGTTGTTTCCATCAATTTACAATCACAACATAATTTTACAATTTAATGGTATCGCATAGAGGGTAAGGTATCCCAATATCCACATCAACAATACTAACATCCTCCATATTCTAACTATCATAGAATCCAACACTATCAATGTCAAAAGAAGCACCATTATGGTCAAATATATCTACAAACCATCACCACTAATAACTGCAGAATTAAATATGATGATCGTCCCATCCCTCACATAATTGTCTTTGACAAAGGAGTATCATGGTATTTTGACCAATTGAGAGTTGTTTTATTTTCATTTAGAATTTTAGAATTTGATCTTGGTTCAAATTTCCTATTCTTTAAAAAAAACCAAGTGTATGTTTTCTTTGTTAAACAACATCAAAGTTTAAGTTCTATTTATCATAATTTTAAATGTTTTCAAAAGGGACGATTTATCTCAAAATGCCATGGTGAGTGATTATCTAGAAATAAATATGTAAATTAATATAGATTTTTTTTTTTTTTAAAGGTTGGAATGTGAATTAAACTCAATTTTAAAATTTATACCAAGAAAAGAACCATCTTTAGTCTCAAATAAGATTAATAAATTTAGGATCCATTATCGAGTGCTATAAAACTTGTCAACATAAGTTAACATAGGTTTACTCAATACATTTTTAAAGACTACGATGGCTCTATAATTCATAAGATCCACTTGGAATAACATTCATAAATATCATTACTATTTTTTAAAGCTTCAAAACATAGTTTCATTAAAAAAAGTAAAAAATGAAAGCTTACAAAATTTGGAATAAGAATAAGTACATAATATCTTATTAAAATATTGATTTCTTTATACTTCTAAGAGATAAAATTCATCTATCCATTTAGTAAATTTCCATCAATTTTATAAATAAAAAATGAAACTATTGTTACTACTTTTATCTTAATAAATCAAATTTATTTAAAAGACCATAATTGACTAAGTCATATGTAGGTCAAAGCTTGGATAATAATGATAACAAATCGTTTCAAGAAATAAACCAACACCTCATGACTCATATAAGTTGTGAACATGTAATAAAATCTTATAAATCTCACAATATTACTTATACAAATAACCATTACAATCAATGAATTTATTTATTATTTCCTTATGTTAAAATGAAATTAGTCTTTGTAACATGCTAACAATGTCATAATTTTTAGATAGATAATTTAATACAGAATACATTCTTATCACAAGTATCCATATCTATAGAATGTTACCATTAAATATTCATAAAATCATGTCAACAAAAATTAATTTTCCCACTCTAACCTCAATATTCAGGATAGAGATAATAAGTATAATCTAAACATGTGCTCTTTTAATTCTTAATCAAGGTAAACAATTAGTTTGAATGTTGTCAACCAAATAAAGGTACACATTAAAAAAAAACTTACAAAATTTTATATATTCATATCATAGTAAAATATATCTATTGAAAGTATTCAGACCATGTAGCTAAGGTTTATTAGAAACAAAACTTCTACTCTACCTCTAGAACAGAGTTATATATACTAAGGTATTAATAAAGTGTTTTATTATAGAGATGTCTCAAAAATGAATATATAAAAAATTCACAGTCATATTGTCATTAATATAAAATTCTATATAATTAAATATATTACACACTAGATATAATACAAAATTTAATTTAAAGTTATAGACATGCCTATAAAGTTCTCAATTTTAAAATTCAAATAAACTTCACCCAAACACTAAAAACATGGTCACATATTATAAATTAAGATCTAAATTTTATCTGAGTGTAAACATCTAATAAATAAAATAAGAGTAAAAATCATTCAAATTCTTGCGTAGAATAAGTATAAGCAAAGTGATGATAAATTTCACAATTTCATTAGCATTTACCAATTATAATCCCTAGTGCTCTTGGTGTTGAACCCAGGCTCTAATACCAAAATGTAACACCCAAAATTTTACTTAGATAAAACTCATGGAAACACTAATAATTTTTTCAAACTACTAAGACGATATTATTTGCACAACTAGACTAAGTCCATGTGTCACTACTAGTTTTGCTTTACTACTACGGTTTCCTTAATCAATCAAATAAATTAATTAAACATTGAAAATCCAGTTTCATAAATGATATGCTAAAAAATTATTAATTTTTATTTCTAAATAATTCAATATTATTTAAAATACTTTTAAAATATTAATAATAATTATTAAGGTGTGTTAAGTATGTTTTAATGAAAAAAATAAATAATCATTTCTAAACCCTTAAATAATTCCAAGCAAATAAATCCAAAAATAATTTTAATAAACTAATAAGTTAATAATTAATTCAAAATTTAACATAAAAATCAAAACATTATTATTTCATTTAAATTACCTATAGGTAATAAAATTATCAAATTTCATTTACGGATTATTATTTACTGTTAATAATTAAATATTATTTACCACTAAAAATTAAATAAAACAATTTTATTTAATTATTAGTGTAGGAAGGTTAACCGTAAAATAATTAAATAAAATACATTTCAACCTTTATTTGAATACTTAATTATTAACTTTTACAAGTTCAAGAAAAATAATTAATTTATAAAGATAAATTAAAACTAATTCATTAATTCCATGTAACCCACCTAATTTAATTAACTTTAAATTTGAATTTTAAAATCAAAATACTTTTTCCCACTTGCAAGTCATCCAACTTATAAGTGGAGGAATAAATGAAAGCCATAGGATTGAACTAATCTAAACCCTTGGGTCTAGGTATTCTATTAGAAAGCCTTAAATTTCCTTATGAGACAAATAAAAGTTATTTTTCAAATTTGTTTCTCATTTTTGCTTTGTTTTCTCTTCTCACAAGTTTTTAGGGTCAATGATATGGAGGAATCTCAAAATAATACATTCCAATAATAAGATCATATTACTTGTATATGCAAACTCAATGTAAATGTATTTTCTTACTTTTTTTAAAATTTTCTTTTTATTACTTTTATTTATATGTTTGTATATATAAAACCATGTGTGTGTGTGTGTGTGTGTGTGTGTGTGTGTGTATTTTAATATATATTTTTAAACATATTATTTATTTTATATAAAAACAATTCAGGTCAGTTGGCCTAAGGCTGACCCAGGCCTACGGCCTTGGCATCAGCCAGGGCCAATGACCATTAAAATAAATAGGGGTGGGGCAGCCGAATGGCTGATGCCCCTTCCCCATGATATATTGGATGGGAGGGTTGGGGGTTTTGGCTAGTTGGTCGACTCTGCCCCCTCCCAATCCACATTATATTTTTTTCTTTTTTTTAGTTTATTTGATATATATATATATATATATATATATATATATATATATATATATATATATATATATATATATATATATATATATAGTTAGTTAGTTAGGAACCCAAGGAAGCATAACTGATTACCAAGAAACTAAATATGTGGAATTAAACCAGAAACAACAAGTAACTAGAATCAGAAACAACACAAAATTTGAGAGACAATACACAATCTTGTATTAAATACTCTTCAGAAGGAAATACAATAAAGAATATGCCACTTCTTCTTCCACCTCTGAGGCTTCCCACACCTCTAGGACTTTCAATAATCTTCTCTCAAAGCTCTCTCTCAACTATGGTCCCAACAAACTATATATATATATATATATATATATATATATATAGTTAGTTAGTTAGTTAGTTAGTTAGTTAGGAACCCAAGGAAGCATAACTGATTACCAAGAAACTAAATATGTGGAATTAAACCAGAAACAACAAGTAACTAGAATCAGAAACAACACAAAATTTGAGAGACAATACACAATCTTGTATTAAATACTCTTCAGAAGGAAATACAATAAAGAATATGCCACTTCTTCTTCCACCTCTGAGGCTTCCCACACCTCTAGGACTTTCAATAATCTTCTCTCAAAGCTCTCTCTCAACTATGGTCCCAACAAACAACTCACACACAAAATTGTTGTTCACCTCCAACCAGTCAGTCTCAACACTGCTAGTACCAAGCACTCAAAAGTACTTCAAGTAGATCTCCTTAATCTTGCAATAACCTGCAAATCAACTTGATCTTACTTACACATGTAGATCTCCAAACGTGGCCTTGTACACCTACTGACCAAGATCCTACAACTGAAATAAATCCTTTTCTTGCCTTAATTACAATACAACCCATGAGTCTCTTAAATAGACCTCATGCAAACAATAATTAGACTTTCTTAATTACAATAATTAGACACAAAACTCAAGACTATAATTAGCCTTCAACATGCAAACTGGCCATTCAACTAACTAACTGTTCATGTAACAAACAGTTCTGGAATGCACAGGTGACTGACATCAGTCCTTGTCTGACTGGGGATGATCGACGTCAGCCGATCCCTACCAATGTCATCTACTCTGCACCCTATATATGACCAATGTCAATTGATCAGACTGACATCAGTTGCTCTGTAACTTAGCATCCTCCTCCATTTGCATTAGTGAAGCTTTTAGCTCTACAACCTAACAATCTCCCACTTGGAGATAAACAACTGCACCTATACCTATACCTGTACACCACCTAATTTGTTTTTTGGGCTTGTATTCATCTTCAAGTTCAATCTTGAAGACTAACCACCACACACCTTATGGTGCAACACCTGTCAACCAAATAACCTGCCATATCTGATTCTACATACCCATGTAGAGAAGTGCTTGACCCTGCATCGCATGTATACCTGCTGCTAGTCCCTCTCAGATACCTGAGAATCCACTAAACTGCCCTCCAATGCTTCTTTCCCAGATTGACCACAAACTCACTGACAACTCCCACTACTTGGGAAAACTCAGGTCTAGTACACATGTACTTAACCTCATAATGTGATTGGGGACACTACTCTCTTAATCATCCATCCATAGGTGCACTAATTGGTTCTGCATCCTGCATCCTAAACCTCACCACTACCTTATTCACACAATCATCCTGAGACAACATCAACCTGTGACTTTTCCTATCTCTAAGAAAACTCATGCCAAAGAATCTTGTTACTCCCAGATTCTCCATGACATACCTCTAAACTAACTTTACCTTTAGCTCAGTAACTCCCTGTATGTGTGACCCTGCAACAAGCATCCACACTACATACAGTAACTGGATAATGTAGCTAATATTATCCAACTTGGTAAAGAACACACAATGGTTACCATGAACTTGACTAAAGCCCTACTTTTTCATCCACCTGTCAAACCTCCATTGCCCTGCAGCCTGCTCAAGACCATATACCCTGGCCTTTCGTCTCACGTGTCCATTTTCTCTCTTCTTTGACCTCAGAATCTATTCATCTTTCAGTACTTTCTCTCCAGCTGGCAACTCTACCAAATCTCCCATTTGGTTCTCTTCCAAGAAATCAACTTCTTCCATGCCAAGCTCCCACTATTTCCTGAATCCTACCTGTTTTGTTTTTTAAAACTTCTTAGTTCTTGACCTTCAGTGAGCAACAAGTAAGCTAAAGAAGGGCAATAATGAATTTGAAGCTTACTTACCCTTTCAGTCCTCCACATGGGTGTTTGAGACTCCTTGACCACTTGCTATCTACCCATAATCCATTTTAATAGTGACCGATGCCAGTCACCTCTCAGCCTGCATCCTACCAACATTGATTCCATGTGACTGTCCTCACTGTCGATGCCATTTTCCTAACTGACACTGATGTCCCTTCTACCGACATTAGTTCCTGCCTAACTGATGTTAGTCTTAACTTGCCCAACACCATCGATTCCTCTGGTTTGCACATGGCTGACGTCGGTGCCTATCTGTTTGACATCAGTTCTCCCTGACCGATGCCAGTAACTGTGTTTGCCTATGAATGATGACTTTTTCCCCGTGAGCTTACTTTGAATCACACCCTTATCCAAACTACCCTACTCAGAATTATTTATCCCTTGTGACTGATCTCTATCTGTCATCTTCTCTTAAAACACTAAGACTTTCCTATTCTTGTCAAAAACATCATATTCCCTATTTGTGCCATAAACCTGATCCTTTCTTGTAGCTTCAGTCTCAAGAAACCTCACTTTCTTCTGTTGCTTACAGAAATCTCGATCTGTGCTTTCTGGATCTGAACTCATACCCTTTTACTCAAGAACATCCATTCCCTTCTTATTCATGTGACCAAGCCTACTAAGCCACATCTTCAAATCTACAACTGAAGTAGATAAACCAGAAGTAGAATTAGTAATACAAGTAGATAGATAAAGAGTACCTACTTTCTTACCTCTTGCTAAAACAAGTGCACCCTTGGTAACCTTCCAAGAGTCCACTGTGAGAGTTACTGTGCATCCCTCATCACCCAAACTTCCTACAAAAATCAAATTCTACTTCAGGACTGGGATATGCATGACCTCCTTCAACACCCATGTGTTGCTTGTCTATAATTTCAGCTTCACTTTCCCTTTGCCAACCATCTAACAAGGCTTACCATCCCTTAAATAAATCTCTCCAAAGTCTCCCTGGACATACTCATGAAAAAATTCTCTATTTGGGGATGCATGAAAAGAGGCACCAAAATCTAAAACCCAAGATTCCACTTTATCCAAAGAACATACCAGAGCATCCTATCCAACAATACTTGCAACAATACCTACAACACCTATTTCTTTAGTTCTTTCTTGCTGATCTTCAACCAACTGACAATCTTTCTTTACATGCCCTTTCTTTCCACAATTCTAGTAGATTTTCTTGCTGGGCCTAGATCTAGATCTCCTGCCTATCTTTGACCTTGATCTCCCTTGCTCGATCTTCTCTCTTTACCTTCCCCTGCTTTCAACACTCAAAGCATTCCCTGATGATTCACCTGTGCTTTTCCTATGAATTTATTCATTCAAGATTACACTCACAACATCATCCACTTTTAAGATTTTTGAAGCAGACGCAGTATTACTAACTGCCATTACCAAACTCTCCCAACTTTTAGGTAATGAGCATAAGATTAAGAGATCTTTAATTTCATCATCAAAAACAATATTGATTGAATTTAACTGGTTTACCAAACAATGGAAATCACTAAGATGACTATGTATCGATCCACCTTCCTGCATTTGCAAATTAAATAACTGCTTCATAAGAAATACCTTATTCAAAGCTGAGGGTTTTTCATACAAATTTACCAAAGATTCCATCAACTCTATCATTGTCTTAGCCTGTGATAAGTTAGAAATCACAGACGACGCAAGGCTCAACCTTATAGTTCCCAAAGCCTTTCGATCAAGAACCTCCCATTCTTCATCCTTCATATCCAGGGGCTTGCATGCAACCCCACCCAACAATAAGTATAAATATTTTTGATATAAATAATCCTCTATTTACATCCTCCATAATTGATAATTTGTGCCATTGAATTTCTCCATCCTTAGCTTACTTTCTTCTGCCATTGCTACTCCCACTCAATCAGATACCCCTGAGAGTGACCTATAATCAAACACAAAACTTGCTCCCTACAATCTCAGCTCTGATACCAACTGTTAGGAACCCAAGGAAGCACAAATGATTACCATGCAAATAAATATGTGGAATTAAACTAGAAGAAACAAGTGACTAGAATAAAAAACAACACAGAATTTGAGAGACAATACACAATCTTGTATTAAATACTCTTCAGAAGGAAATATAATAAAGAAGATGCCACTTCTTCTTCCACCTCTGAGGCTTCCCACACCTCTAGGACTTTTAGTAATCTTCCCTCAAAGCTCTCTCTCAACTATGGTCCCAACAAATAACTCACACAGAATTGATGTTCACCTCCAACCAGTCAGTCTCAACACTGCTAGTACCAAGCACTCAAAAGTACTTCAAGTAGATCTCCTTAATCTTGCAACAACTTGAAAATCAACCCGATCTTACTTACACATGTAGATCTCCAAACGTGGCCTTGTACCCCTACTGACCAAGATCCTACAACTGGAAGAAATCCTTTTCTTGCCTTAATTACAATACAGCCCATGAGTCTCTTAAATAGACCTCATGCAAACAATAATTAGACTTTCTTAATTATAATAATTAGACACACAACTCAAGACTATAATTAGCCTTCAACATGCAAATTGGTTGTTCAACTAATAACTATTCATGCAATAAATAGTTCTGGAATGCACAGGTGATCGACGTCGGTCCCTGTCTGACTGGGGATGACCGATGTCGGCCAATCCCTGCCAATGTCATTTGCTCTGCACCCTATATATGATCAATGTCGGTTGATCAGACTGGCATCGGTTGCTCTGCAACTTAACATCCTCCTCCATTTGCATCAGTGAAGCTTTTAGCTCCACAACCTAACATACATACATATATATCAATATATATATATATATATATATATCCCATAAATAAATCTCTACCTAAAGTCTTATATGAAATAAATGAGCTAATTTCTTATTCTTATTACTAAACAATTTACATCTTATTTATTTTTGTCATAATCTAATTTACAACTAATCTCATCATGTAAATAGAAGGAAATAATTGTTTTCTCATAAAGATAATCTTATAATGTATATTATTAGTATTTTCTAATTCATTAAATCACAAGATTATAATTAAATCATATACCAAAGCTAACTACTCCTAAACATGTTTGTCTAATATTCTTGTAAGCCAATATGAGGTTGATTAGAGTAATTTTCAGCAAGTTAAAACAAAATATTTATCATATGAATGATCCTAAGATAGTAACATTAGATTCCAAAAACATTTTTAACTTTCTTAAATCAAAAGAGAGGAAGAGAGAGATAGTGATAGAGAGAAGATTATTTTATCATAATCAATGCAAACAATAACCTCTTTCAACACTATGAGAGATATAAGGGAGTACACTTTACAAGGAAACAACTTACAACATCAAGAGATTAGCTTTTCATTGGTAGTCATAATCTTCTTTGAGATTCAAGGGAAGGAAAAACAAGTAATATATTTTCCTTTTAAAACTATTCAACCATTTAAAAAAAATCAAGAGTATGCATTACATTCAAATGCTACAAGGATAGCTTCAACACCTCATTTTATTAACAATATTATTATTTCATATCATATCAAGGTCTTAAAACATTCTATTAGTCATATGATCAACTTAAAAAAAAAAGACTACAATGAGTATACATTTTTTCATATTCATATATCAACAAGTAACCATTTGAATTAAGAGGAAAATAACTTAAAAGAGGTGGTAGAATACCTTTTACAACACTTATTCAATATATTCAAGCACTTCCAATAATATAAATAGGGATATAATCATAAGTTAAGATCACAGTCTCTTACAATTTTTTTAAGAATCCATAAAGAAAATATCTAAGATTACAAGCTCTAACATGTCTTGAATAAAACCTTATTTTTCATAATGGTTCACAAGGGGAAACATTTCATCAATAAAAAAAAAATGTTTGGGATAACAAAACACATAAGAGAGTAGCCATCATTCTTCAACCTAAAGCTCCAAGATCCAAGAAGTAAATACCTACACTTAAGTACTCAAGTTCTAAATATATCTCAAAGACATGAAAATAGACCAAAGAAAGGTGCTTGACCACCCATGCAATAGGCATCATCATTTATGATCCTCAATTATTAAAGTCCATGCATAGCTTCCCCCAATATGAAGGGAAAGAGGCATTCCATAAACTCTATATGCATAGATATAATGGATTTTAAAGATCACAAAAAGAGTGCCAAAATCCACAACAACAATTCAAAGTAACAAGCAAGAGAACATAAGTCACATAGAAGACACCGATATTTCATTAACAAAAGAGAATATGCTTTTAATTTCTTTGTCACATAAGTTTACCAATGTGTAAAGGGCTTCAAAGCCAAATAAAAAAGTGCTTATCAAGCATTAATCTTTATTCTTAGATCTCCTAGTGTAAGGGTGCTCCCAAACCCATTACCAATAATTTCAACAACAACAATAAAGAATAAAAATAAGGGAAGAACATGGCAATAATACAAGAGAAAAGAACTTAAGAACAAAATCTTAAATCAAGGGCATCAAATCCATCATAAAATCTAATACATTTTGCATAAAGAATATTTATTTAAGAAAAAAAGAGAAGGGAGAGAGAGAGAATTCAAACATATGAAAAACACAAGTAATATACCTACCTCAAATCAAGCTCTACTCAACAATCTTCTTCAAGTTTTTTTTCTTTCACCAAGCTCCAAGATCTCCTCCATCCAAAAATCCCCCCAAAAGACAAAAACAAAATTATTAAAATAGATAAGGCCAAAAATCAAGAGAAAATAGGGAAAAGACACTTTTCCATCCTCATCCCAAGGATGTGACCAAGTTTAAAGAAAAAATCTTACAATATCATAAATGCACTTACATACCTACATAGGTGTTCCTTTCACAAAACATAAAAAATATAACTCACTTGTATAAAGTACAAACTTGCTCATGGAGATGAAAATAAATGTCATAAATAAAATATTTTTCATGACCAAAAATTGGTCAAAAGGCTTTGAAAAACCATCATACCTAATGGGTATGGGTATGGGCCTAAAAGAGACTTGTGAGACAAGCTTTACTTGTCCAAACCTTAATGTAAAAAGTGGGTGTAAGGCAAATTTCGGGATTTGACACATGGGTTGTGTTTTTGGGTCAACCTAACTCCTAGTCAAGGTTAATTAACCACAAATAGGTTAAAATAAGTTTAGGGTAACTTAATTAGGAATGGGGATTAGGACAAAACATCTTAATGAAAGATAATAAAATTATAAATAGACACAAAATTAATTTGATTAACTCTTTAAAATAAAATGATTGGTATAAGGTTAAAGGTTGGGATGATTTTAGTGGTGCATATGGTCCATAAAGGCATGCCTGAGTCCCTCATAATCTCACTTTTGGTCCCTTGTAATCTACACACTCAATACAACATCAAATACATCCAAAAAAATAATTGATATCTGAATGATAAACACATATATAAGATAACTATTAATATAATAATGTCACAACATCAAATCATAATATTTGTTTAGTCCAATATAATCAATTATAAGTCAAAATGAATCATCATGTTATTCAACATCAAAATCTAAATCAAACATATATCCACCCAAGGAATTTACACTAAATAATCATGCATCTAATTGAAGTTTACTGAACTGGTTATTATGGTACATAGCGATACTCCTACATAGTCTCTTACATATCCATTGAGATCATAAAATATACCAAATAATATAATATGAAATAATAATATAATCAAGATAATATCAAATATCACATGTCAAATTTTATACACATCTAAGGGTCACCACAAATGATAAATGGATCAAGATGACTAGATACATAGGTTTGACATAAGGGGTATTACATTCTCTCCCTCTTATAAAAGCATCATCCTCAATGCATCAAATCAAAACAAGGGGTTGAATAACCACACACTTCATATGACATACTAAGCTGTAACATAAGTCATTATAAATACAATAATTTTTATGACTATGTTTTCAATTTTTATAGGCTTATCAACATATTTTTAATGTCCTTATGCTTGTTTAGTTATTCTCAATAGTTGATCTTATTTAAGTATTAAAATTATCAACATATTTTATTATAGTGGAATTGATTTCTTGTAATTAAGAAAATTTTAAGTTAATAATCATCATTAATCTCCTTAAGGTAAAACCCATAGTGTCTAACTTTCATACTATTATTCAAATTATCTCAAACAACTAGGATGTAAGGTATTTGAAATCACTATCATCCCATGGTCAATTAAAGGCAATGCCAAGCAATATTATCTAATACTATCAATCACTATCTACCATAGATCAACTAATGTCAAGAGTTATGTTGTCAGAACATCTAAATGATTCTGTGTATAAGTATAAATCTTGCATAAGGTCGTATAGACTAAGTTGTGTGTCATCCCAAGATGAACAAGTAAAAAATCATGGTAGAATCATATAGAACATTACCAAGTAATTCTAAACAATAATATCAATTGCCATCATAATAGAGTATTAATAATTTTAAAATAACCAAGCAATCACTATGATCTATAAATACCTTCTTAGACCTCCTAATAAATAATTAAACATAAACTATGGCTAAATCATGTATAATATCACCCAACCTCCTTAGGCCTCCCAATAAGTATTGAAGCATAATTTATCGCCAAATCATGTATAAGATCATACAACCTCCTTAGGCCTCCTAAAAGCAAGATAGCAAGTACTTTAGTTAAATATTATATAAAACCACCACGTCTGGTAAGTTGGAGGATGACTCAAGACTTAACCTTGAAAGCTATCTCATCACACCCTCTATCTATATTCTAAGCTACTTATTCTCCTCCAAACATGCAATAGGCATACAAAGTTCACATCATGATACTCACAAAACCAAGATTCAAACAAAGAAATAAAACCTCACCAACTTAATCCAATAACAAATCAAATGACAAATAGCTCTAAAAAAATAGATATCTAAAGAAAATCAAATATCCATAATTATAAAAATTATGTAATAAGATGATTCAAATGTTCATAAAAAAATAAAACAATAATACAAATTATTCAAAACCATCTCAATATCTATGTAAAAGAAAATTTAGATTCAAGAAAACAAAAGTGCTAGTTTCAAAAAAATGACATAAAAAAATAAGCAAATTAAAATAAAATAGGGCATAACAATCTCATACAAGTACACATCATGACACTATGTGGCTAAGAAAGCCACTCAAAAGGAAAAGCAATAATATAAGTTTCAATTACCTCCCAAAGGTAAGAGTAAAACATCAGTCTCTCCATATGTCTTCCAAAGGTTTACAAGGCTACATCAAGGATAAATAATAAAGGTTATTATTTTGACAACCAATAAAGGGTGGATGAAGGAACACATCATTTATATAGTGACAATTATGCATGATGAGCCCATGGTGTCTAAGATATTCATGGTGCACACACCTAAAATAATCAGGTGGCTACCTCATGCAAAGGGGAAAAGTGAGTTTTTAACTTACGAGAAGTTCTACTTCCTATCTCATGACCTAGTCTAGACTAATATAAACATAGTTATACTATACCCTTAAACCCCATACTTGCATCAATACCCAAATATTAGAGCAATGATGCAAGGTTACACAACATAAAATATTACTACAAGGTACTAATTTCTACTTACATAATATATGTTTACATGAACAAAGTTATTTTACACCACATTTTCAAGAATGGAAGTTACACGTAAGTTTCTTCACAATATATTCACTTTCACAGGAGAATAATTTGGACTTAATCAACACAATAACATATTGGGGTCATGACATACACACTATAAGATCACATAACATGGATATTTACATAGAGAGAATCTATTATTTGTAGGGTTTGTTATATATACAAAGATAAAAGAATTCACATACAGTGTTAGAATTACACATGTACATAACAGCTACAAAAGTTAAGGTTACACAAGTTTAGTTTAAGATAATTGTTTCCATCAATTTATAATCACACCATAATTTTACAATTTACTAGTATAACGTAGAGGGTAAGGTATCTCAATATCCACATCAACAATCCTAAAATCCTCCATATCCTAATTGTCATAGAATCCAACACTATCAATGTCAAAAGAAACACCATCATGGTCAAATATATCTGCCACCCATCTCCAATAATAACTGAATAGAACTAAATATGATGATCCTCCCATCCCTCACACAATTGTCTTTGACAAAGGAATATAATGGTATTCTGACAAATTGAGATTTGTTTTATTTTCATTTAGAATTTTAGAATTTGTTCTTGGTTCAAATTTTATCTTCTTTTCAAAAAATCCAAGTGTATGTTTTCTTTGTTAAACAAACATCAAAATTTAAGTTATATTTATCATAATTTTAAATGTTTTAAAAATGGAAGATTTATCTCAAAATGCCATGGTGAGTGATTATCTATAAATAAATATGTAAATTAAGATATAAAATTTTGTTCTAAGGTTGGAATATGAATTATACCCAATTGTAAGATTTCTACTAAGAAAAGAACCATCCTCAGTCTCAAATAAGATTAATAAATTTAGGATCCATTATTGAGTGCTATAAAACTTGTCAACATAAGTTAACATGGGTTTACTAAACCCATTTTTAAAGACTAAGATGGCTCTATAATTCATAAGCTCCACTTGGAATAACATTCATAAATATCATAAGAGATGACAAAGGGTGGATGATTGTTGTCTATGCTGGTGGATTGGGCTGTCAAAGTAATAATTATGCTGAAGCAATTGCTCTTCTATGGGGGATTAAATTGGATATCTCTCTTGGTATCAATAATTTGAGTATTTAGGGGGACTCTAAAATGGTTATTGATGTAGTTAACAATGTGTCGACTGCTAGTATTAAGCTGAAAGATATTATTAGGGATATACAGATTCTCCTACAGAAGATTACCAGGGTAGACATCTCACATATTTATTGTGAGGGCAATAGTGTTGTAGATGCCTATGCCAAACTTGGCCAATAATATTCAAATTGGTGATGTTGGTGCCAAATTGATCACATCCCTTTAAATATTAGGGATCTCATTCAAAAGGAAGTGATGTGTTAAGGATGAGTCAGATCTATTGGAAAGATAGCTCATTTTGTCAGTCCTTTTAGAGGGTGCTGATGTGGGTCTTGGAGTATGGGTCTTTTTGTACTTTCTTGATTGTCATTTCCACTTCATTATGCTCCTTTGATAAGGCAAGAAAACATCTTTATCATTATGGTGATTACCATGAAATTATGTTTAAGCATGGGATGAGTAAGTGTCATCTTTTATGGTGTTCATTATTTATGTGTTGTTTTATCCCCATTATTAATATCTATCAAGGGATTGAAGTTATGAAAAATATGACTGTGAAATTCTAGGGTTTTTGTGATCTATTCTATAAGTCAAACATGGGTGGCGATAGAATATGAACATAACCCATTTCTTGTTATGAGTTCAAAGACAAAATGGTGGTTTGGCACTATTGTAAAGAGGGTGGGATTAGCCCCTATTTGGAGAGGCTCAATGGGTATGATGAAAACCTTTCTAAACAATTCGCTAGGTCTTGGCAAAATTAGCGAGTCTCTGTGGGGGGAATTGGTTTTGAGATTTCATAGGATGTGATTGCTATGGCTACTGGCATGTCTACTCAAGGGATTAAACTACAATGGAAAACTAAAATTGTGGACCTTTCTAGTTAGAAGCTCTTTATTGGAGAAGATAAAGAACTTGTACCCTATTAGGGGGATTTGATCAAGCCAAGCTACCCAAGCCTTGGGATGGCATGTGTTTTCTCCTCATGAAGTATTTCACCTTAGAGGGGCACTTCACTAGGTTTTACAACTATCATCTTCCCCTTCTAAATCATTTTAGGCAAAATGTACACATTAGCTTTCCTTTTTATCTACTTTCTTCCCTTGAGCATTCTATCCTTAGGGTTAGAGATAAATTAGCTAAGAATCCTGCTAAGAAACCTATCCCCCTTCATTAGGGCCTTATCTTCTATCTTTACAATTTCCATCTTGCCCTTGAGCCTTCTAAGGACATTCATATTAATAGGGAGGAAATTTCTTCTAACCCTTTTACTACCACTGGTGTTGAAGAGCCTTGCCCTTCCCTTGTTTCTACTAAGATGAAAGAAGTTTCCTTTTCTACTCCTGAGGAGATTCCCATAGATACTCCGGGCTCTACTATGAGTACGAAGTGCAAGAAGAGAAAGACATATGTTGGAGAAGTGGGAAATGTGGGGGCTACTGAGGGGACCCAAACAAATCCCTATAGGACCCCTGTGGGACAAGGTAGTAAGTCTCATTCATATATTAAGGCTATTAAAGAGGGTTTCTCCTCAAGAGTTAGGAGATTAGGGCAAATTGCCAACAAACCTACTCTCAAGGCTAAGCTTATCGACTACTCTAAGAGTGCCCCTAATGAATCCACTTAGGGTGATGAGGCCAAGAACATGGATGTTAAAGAAATCTCTAAGGATGATGAGGGTAAAAAAGAGACTAAAGAATTAGAGGCTACTGATTAGGATGCTGCTGATTCTATAGAAAATGCTGGCAAAGATGTTTATGGAAGAAGTTGATGATGAAATAGAAACTAATGCTGGCTTGAGATCTGAAATTGTAGTCCTGAGTGGTTATATTCAAAAATTGGAACATAACCTTTCTATTGTGATCTAGAATTCTATTTTCCTTAACATTTTTGTGCTACAAGACATGGGTGATGATGTTACTCTGACAATGAGGAGAACCCTACGAATTTGGATGTTCTTATTAAATCCATGTTTAAGCAAGGAGAGAATCTACCTCCTTAGTTTTTTCTTCTATTTTGATTATACTCTACTACTCTGTTATAACTATCTTAGTTGATTGTAGCTATTTTTGTTATTTTTGCTAGGTTAATAGACTATGATGTTTCTGTTTTGAGGCACTTTTTGTGCTGGTGGCCTCTGTGGCTTTATTTTTTTTAAGGGCTCAGCCCCTTGTTTAGCCACCTTATTTTATCAAAAACATTCATAAATATCATTACTATTTTTGAAAGGTTCAAAACATAGTTTGATAAAAAATAAAAATAAATGAGAGGTTACCAACTATGCAATAAGAATAAGTACATAATATCTTATTAAAACATTGATTTCTTTATACTTCAAAGAGATAAAATTAAGCTATCCATTTAGTAAAATTTCATCAATTTTATAAATAAAAAATGAAACTATTGTTATTACCTTTATCTTAATAGAGAAAATTTATTTAAAAAACCATAATTGACTAAGTTATATGTAGGTCGGAGCTCAAATAATAATGATAATGAATCATTTCAAGAAATAAACAAACACCTCATGACTCATATAAGTTGTGAACATGTAATAAAATCTTATAAATCTCACAGTATTACCTATACAAATAACCGTTACACTAATTGAAGTTATTTATTACTTCCTTATGTTAAAATGAAATTAGTCTTTATAACATGCTAGCAATGTTATAATTTTTAGATGAATAATTTAATAGAGAATAGGTTCTTATTACAAGTATCCATATATATATATAATGTTACCATTTAATATTCATAAAAGCATGTCAACAAAATATAAATTTCCCACTCTAACCTCAACATTCACGATAGAGATAATAAGTCTAATCTAAATATGTGCTATTTTAATTCTTAATCAAGGTAAACAATTAGTTTGAATGTTGTCAACCAAATCAAGGTAAACATTAAAAAAAACTTACAGCATTTTATATATTCATATCATAGTAAAATATCTCTATTGAAAGTATTCAGACCATGTAGCTAAGGTTTATTGGAAACAAAACTTCTAGTCCACCTTTAGAGCAGAGTTATATATACTAAGGTATTAATAAAGTGTTTTATTATAGAGATGTCTCAAAAATGAATATATAAAAATTTCACAGTCATACCATCATTAATATACAATCCTATATACTTAAATATATTACACACTAGATATAATGCAAAATTTAATTTGAAGTTATAGACATGCCTACAAAGTTCTCAATTTAAAAATTCAAATAAACTTCACCCAAACACTAACAACATGGTCACATATTACAAATTAAGATCCAAGTTTTATCTGAGTGTAAACAACTAATAAATAAAATAAGAGTAAAAATCATTCAAATTCTTGCATAGAGTAAGTCTAAGCAAAGTGATGATAAGTTTCACAATTTTGTTAGCATTTACCAATTATAATCCCTAGAGCTCCTGGTGTTGGACTCAGGCTATGATATCAAAATGTAACACCCAAAATTTTAGTTAGATAAAACCCATAAAAACACTAACATTTTTTTTTTTAAACTGCTAATACGATATTATTTGCACAAGTAGACTAAGTCCATGTGTCACTATTGGTTTTGCTTTACTACTAGGGTTTCCTTAATCAAACAGATAACTTAATTAGACAATAAAAACCTAGTTTCATAAATGATATGCTAAACAATTATTAATTGTTATTTGTAAATACTTCAATATTGTTTACAATACTTATAAAATATAAATAATTATTATTAAGTTGTGTTAAGTGTGTTTTAATAAAAAAATTAAATAATCATTTCTAAACCCTTAAATAATTCCAAGAAAATAAATCCAAAAATAAGTTTTAATAAACTAATAAGTTAATAATTAATTTAAAATTTAACATAAAAATCAAAACATATTTGTTCCATTTAAATTGCATATGGGTAATAAAATTATCAAATTTCATTTATAGGTTATTATTTACTTTTAATAATTAAATATTATTTTTCACTAAAAATTAAATAGAATAATTTTATTTAATTATTAGTGTAGGAAGGTTAACCGTGAAAAAATTAAATAAAATACATTTCAACATTTATTTGAATACTTAATTATTAACTTTTACAAGATAAAATAATTAATTTATAAAGATAAAATAAAACTAATTCATTAATTCCATTGTTTCTCTTTTTTGCGTTGTTTTCTCTTCTCACAAGTTTTTAGGGTCAATGCTATGGAGAAAGCTAAAATAATACATTCCAATAAGAAGATCATATTACTTGTATATGTAAACTCAATGTAAATGTATTTTCTTACTTTATTTAAATTTTCTTTTTATTACTTTTATTTATATGTTTGTATATATAAAACCACACACACACACACACACACACACACACACACACACACACACACACACACACACACACACACACACACACACACACACACACACATCTATGTGTGTGTGTGTGTTTCTTTTTTTGTTTTGATTTTATACTATTTGAAATAGAATAACCGAAATCATATTTCAGCTGGCCCTGGGCCGACCCAGGCCTACGGCCATTAAAATAGCTAGGGGTGGGGTGGTCTATTGGCTAATCACCCTTTTCCCATCCTATATTGGATGGGAGGATTGGGGGTTTCATCCAGTTGGTCAACTCTGCCCCCTCCCAATCCACATTAATTTTTTTATTTTTCTTTGTTTATTATATATATATATATATATATAATTTTTATTTATTTATTTATTATTATTAATTCTTTATTAGTTTTAATATATCAATAATTATATTATATTATATTGAAGGTAAAAATATTATGTATATATAAGAATAAAATTTCATTGTTTCAAAAGGTAATATATATGAGATTATTATCATATTTTGAGATATATATATATATATATATATATATATATATATATATATTTATAATAATTTATATATATATATATATATATATATATATATATATATATATATATTCCATAAATAAATTTCAACTTAAAGTCTTACATGAAATAAATGAGCAAGTTTCTTATTCTTATTACTAAACAATTTCCATCTTATTTATTTTTGTCATAATCTAATTTACAACTTATTTCATCATGTAAATAGAAGGAAATTATTGTTTTCTCATAAAGATAATCTTATCATGTATATAATTAGTATTATCTAATTCATTAAATCACAAGATGATAATTAAATCATATACCAAAGCTAACTACTCCTAAACATGTTTGTCTAATATTCTTGTACACCAATATGAGGTTGATTAGAGTAATTTTCAGCAAGTTAAAACAAAATATTTATCATATGAATGATCCTAAGAAAGTAACATTTGCTTCCCAAAACATTTTTAACTTTCATAAATCAAAAGAGAGGAAGAGAGAAATAGTGATAGAGAGAAGATTATTTTATCATAATTAATGCAAACAATAACCTCTTTCAACACTTATGAGAGATATAAGGGATTACACTTTACAAGGAAACAACCTACAAAATTAAGAGATTAGCTTTTCATTTTTAGTCATAATCTTATTTGAGGTTCAAGGGAAGGAAAAACAAGTAATATATTTTCCTTTTAAAACTATTCAACCATTTTTTAAAATCAAGAGTATGCATTACATTCAAATTTTACAATGATAGATTCAACACCTCATTTTATTAACAATATTCTTATTACATATCATATCAATATCTTAAAACATTCTATTATTCATATGATCAACTTAAATAAAAATAGTACAATGAGTATACATTTTTTCATACTCATATATCAACAAGTAGCCATTTGCATTAAGAGGAAAATAACTTAAAAGAGGAGGTAGAATCCATTTTACAACACGTATTCAATATATTCAAGCACTTCCAAGAATATAAATAGGGATATAATTATAAGTTAATATCATAGTCTCTTACAATATTTTTAAGAATCCATAAAGAAAATATCCAAGGTTAAAAGCTCTAACGTGTCTTCAATAAAACCTTATTTTTCATACTAGTTCACAAGGGTAAACATTTCATCAATAACATAAAAGGTTTGGGATAACAAAACCAATAAGAAAGTATCCATCATTCTTCAACCTCAAGCTCCAAGATCCAAGAAGTAAATACCTACACTCAAGTAGTCTAGTTTTAAAGATATCTCAAGGACAGAAAAATAAACCAAAGAAAGGTGTTTGACCACCCATCCAATATGCATCATCGCTCGCATGGGATAATTAATTATTGAGGTCCATGCATATCTTCCCCCAATCCCAAGGGAAAGAAGCATGTCATCAATTCCATATGCATAGGTATAAGGGATTTCAAATATCACAAAAAGAGTACCAAAATCCACAATGAAAATTCAAGGGAACAAGCAAGAGAACATAAGTCACATAAAAGACACTAATATTTCATTAAGAAAAGAGAATAGGCTTTTAATTTCTTTGTCACATAAGTTTATCAATGTGTACAAGGGATTCCAAGCTAAATATAAAAGTGCTTATCAAGAATTAATTTTTATCCTTAGATCTCCTAGTGTAAGGGTGCTCCCAAACCCATTACCAATAATTTAAACAACAAAAAGAAAGAATAACAAGAAGGGAAGAACATGGAAATAATACAAGAGAAAAGAACTTAAGAACAAAATCTTAAATCAAGGGCATCAAATCCATCCAAAACTCTAATACATTTTCCATAAAGAATATTTATTTGGAAAAACAAGAGAAAGGAGAGAGAGCATTCAAACATAAGAAAAACACAATAAAAATACCTACCTCAAATCAAACTCTACTTGACAATCTTCTCCAAGGTTTTTTTTCTTTCACTAGGCTCCAAGCTCTCCTCCATCCAAAAATTCCTTTCCCAAAAGACAAAAACAAAATTATTAAAATAGCTAAGGCCAAAAATTAAGAGCAAATAGGGAAAAGACACTTGTCCATCCTCATCCCAAGGTGTGACCAACTTTCAAGAAAAACTCTTACAATCTAATAAATGCACTTACATACCTACATAGGTGTTCCTTGCACAAAACATACAAAATGCAACTCACTTGTATAAATTACAAGCTTGCTCATGGAGATGAAAACAAATGTCATAAATAAATTCCTTTTCATTACCAAAAAGTGGTCAAAAAGTCTTGAAAAACCATCCTACCTAATGGGTATGGGTAAGGGCCTAAAAGAGACTTGTGAGACAAGCTTTACTTATCCAAAACTCAATGTAAAAAGTGGGTGTAAGGAAAATTTCGGGATTAGACACATGGGTTGAGTTTTTGGGTCAACCCAACTCCTAGTCAAGGTTAATTAACCTCATAGAGGTTAGCATAAGTTTAGGGTAATTTAATTAGAAATGAGGATTAGGATTAAACATCCTAATGAAAGATAATAAAATTATAAATAAAGGACACAAAATTAATTTGATTAACAATTTAAAATAAAATGATTGGTATAAGGTTAAAGGTTGGGATGATTTCAATGGTGCATATGGTCCATAAAGGCATGCCTGAGTCCCTTGTAATCCTATCTTTGGTCCCTTATAATCTGCACACTCAATACAACATCAAATACACCTAAGAAAATAATTGATAGCTGAATGATATGCACATATATAATATAATTGTTAATATAAGAATGTCACAACATCAAATCATAATATTTGGTTAGTACAATATAATTAGTTATAAGTCAAAATGTATTATCATGTTATTCAACATCAAAATCTAAATAAAACATATATCCACTCAAGGAATTTACACTAAATAATCATGCATCTAATTAAAGTTTACTGAACTAGTATTATGGTACATAGTGATACTCCTACACAGTCCCTTACATATTCATTGAGATCATAAAATATACCAAAACATATAATATGAAATAATAATATAATCAATATAATATCAAATATCACATGTCAAATTTTATACACATCTAAGGGTCAACACACATGATTAATGGATCAAGATGACTAGATACATAGGTCTGACATAAGGGGGTATTACAACTGAAATGGGTGTACGATGAGATACTATGTTAAGGTAATGTTGTAAGGCTACTAGGTTATTATCCAAAAATATAGAAAATTCTATGTCACTTTGGTAAACTACCCAAGGCACACTAGAAGCATTGGAATGATGAGGATAATTCTCAACATTTGAGATATACTCCATGGATGGAGAGGTAGAGGAGATTGGATAATCTATAGATGGGTCCTGATTTGGTAAGTCCCTTTGTTGATGACTTTTAAGAACCATGAAAATAGGATGAAAATAAAACACAAAAAATATTAAAATTCAAATAGAGTGAAAGCAAGAAAATTATCAAGGAAATCCAACACACACTATAGTAATTTAAAATCTTGTGGTTAATTTTAATCTCACTTTTAGCTTATGCCTTAAGTTATGAGAATGTGTGATAGGAGTTGGCTTGTAGATCAAGTACTATAGAAGTAATATATGGTTGGTTTTAAGTTATTTAGGTGTTTAAAATGATTTTTATTAGGAATTGACACATAGTTTGGGATTGGGGCCTACCCCCTCACTTTACACAATATAACGATAAGGGTGTCGAGTGCTTAGCCAATATATATTGATTTCTAGAATTTATACTTAGCCAGAGAGCTGAGTTGGTTATTTCCTTTGTAATGAATTCCAAGTAGGATTATTGATAAAGGTTAAGGGTACCATTAGGTGATGAAATCCTAGTTAGGCCTTGTCTCAAGTTTGTTTGATGTTTAATTGATGAAAGTGGTTTGGTTTAGTGTGTACAACAAAAGTGATGTTATGATAAATTTTTTATGCCTTAATTCAAAGTGAGCTGAAATTAGAAGAAAGCAATGGATGCACTTAATTTTAAACCCAAAGATATTTTTATTTTCATTAATGAGAACAAATGGAGAGAAGAGCATATAGATGCAAAAAAAGGAAACCCAAAATAAAGACTCAAGGTTCCATCAGGCATGCTAAAATGTTTCAGTGAATTTTAGCTTATATTTCAAGATGAAAGAAGAAGAAATTAATTATGGGTATGGTTAAAAAACCTATTTTATTGTGAATATATTAAACTAGATGATTATGAAGAAATATTCTTTGACTTAGGAGGATGACTTGCAGATAAGAAAGAACTAAAGCACATTTGTGTGTTAGGCAGATAGTTGAGTGAATTGCCTAGCGATAGTTAGATCTTGAAAGCAAGAGTTTATTTTTGGGTTGTCAATGCATATGTTTTAACAATTAAGTTTATAAATAAAATATAAATTAATTGTATCAATAATTAAAAGGTTCTAAAATTGAACATAAGAAGTGCTTGATAAAAAATAGACTAGAAAGGATTAAAATAGAGATAAGATAATTAATATTATCTCTATGTGATTAGGGTTTTCTTTAGAAAATTAGGTAGAGATATATGAATATGTAGGGATATATAAAATCATATTTGATTAGGGGTAGGTAGGTGGAAACAAATTGCTAGAATTTTCTACCACAATGACCATTAGCAGTTGCGCTGACCATCAGTGGTTAAGGTGACCATCGATGGATAAAGTGACTATCAATGGTTGGATAGACCATCAATGATTGAAACAACCATCAATGGTTATTGTGTGTAGATTTGGGTTGGTAAATGGCTTATTGATGGGATCACAAAGTGGGATTCTAGGATATGGGTTGATGTTGGGTTGAGGGAAAAAATTAAATAGAGTAATTGAATGTGGTAAATCAAGTACTTATATTAAAAAAAGTTGATTGAGTGATTTATTAAGGAGGTTGACTATTTTTAGAGTATAGAATGATTACAACAAAGTAAAAATACTTGGCTCTTTGGTGGAGCGGTGATGGCAAGTTGGCTCTTTGACGTAGTAGCTAGTTTGCTATATTGTTGATAATGATTGGCCTATAAAAAGAGAATTCTTGATGCACAATATCTTGATAAAAATTTTAGATCCTTTTCACCTCCCTACTCCTCTATTCTTATAGGCAAGGCAAGAGAGTTGCAACAAGACATGAATTGGGATTCTTAATTTTAATTCACTCACGAAATGGCTTACACATGGATTTAGATTAGTTATATTTAGAAAATCAAGGTGTATGATTTGAATGCTGGTGGTTGAGGAGGTGGACCCTGGCCATCAATGATTGAGGGTGAAGGGTATGAGTAGGTAAAAGGTTGGGTTAAGCTAGTTTGAGTAAACTGGTTGTGGTTTAGGCTTTATTAGGGGTTAGAGGGTCAAATTGGTCCCAAATGGGTCCTAAGGTGGTCATAAGGAAAATTTAACATTAAAAATTATGGTGTTCATATTTTTAGTGTGTAAATGTGGTATCTTCAAAATTATAACTCTTTAACTCTTGCTAAGTGTTCCATTTCATGAATCTCAATGGTTTAACTTCCTTATCAACTCCATGCGAGGTTACCATGGTCACCTTGAACTCATCAAGAATATACCACCTAACCTCTTAGATTTAGATGAAAATGAGCCTAATGAGATCAATCTCAAGATACAAAGCTTTAATCTCTCTCCTCATCTCATTTATCATCTTTCACCTTCTTTGAAGCTGTGTTCCCATCAACCACCTAGTGATGATATACCTATTGTCTTAACTAAAACTTGACACTTCATTTATCACACCACTTCTGATGATAAGGTCATTATTACTTATGTAATTGATATCCATACACTTAACTATGATGATGGTTATAACTTAGATGACCCATATTTAGAATGTCTTGTTCAAGCCTAAGATGATGAAATCACTAATTATCATTATTTTTTGATTCAATATTTTCATATATCTTATCGTATTAAATCCTAAATAATTCCTAATTTTAACATTTTTACTCTTATTCATAGGGTAGAGATGGTGCCCAAACCTCTAGTTTTTGAATAAACTCATAGGAGCATGCTTATGTATCATTCTATGATTGGTCCTTATCACTTTTCTAGATACCAAGATCCCTATAGTTGACATTCCCTTGAGATGCTTGTGATTGTACTTTAGCCTTTTATGCATCTTGTCCCTCCCTCAGTTGAGCCCAATTTGGATCCTATTCACATTAAATCTCTATCTGAGTCTCTTCTTATTTATGATACTATTGTTCCTTCAATCGAACCTTGCCTAGTCTCTCCACCATCCCCACCTTTCCTTAGTGATGGTTTACTCCCTTTACTACAAATTGCTCCTTTGCCCACCAAATGGGTCAATTATCCATATTGTGATTTACATAGATTTGTCAGTCATTAGACTAGAGACTATCCATTACACCATCCTTCTCTAGCTTCCATTTCTACTCCCTCTATTAGTACACCAACAAGTCTACTAACAATAACATATATTTCTTCCACATTATAAACAATCATTTCTCCACATATTATCATAAGTTGTGATAATATATTGACACCTTGCATCCCATTATTCCTCATCCCATAGATAAGGATATAACTCCCCAAAAATTATTATCTAAATATATTCCCCAATATAGAGAGGTATATTATCTGTGGCACCAATGTGGTACTCATCACACTGATCATTATCACATCCTTAAATATCATCTCAAGGATCACCTCATGACCATTCTTGTGACTACTACCATTATTTCCATAACTTTCCCTTGTAATAAGGCTCCCCCTTCTTTCCCCATGATTCCTCCACCTATGGTCCCTTCTCCACATATATTTTATCCACCCATGATTCCCTGACCCATGGATTCTCCTCCACATGTGGCCCATTCTCCACTGATGACCCATTCATCTACTATAGATCCACTCCTATTCCTTTTTCTGTGCATCCCTTACATGATAGCCCTCATGAGCATGATCCTTTAGGCATGCCTGTATTTTCCATCAAGGAGATTCAACATGAAGTATTTTCTCAACTTTTCCTAAAGATCAATACTCTAGATACAATTCAAGTTCATCCTCATAGAGACTTATAAGAGTTTATGGATAATGTGTGTGGATAAATCTACCAGTATTTATGAACACAACATGGTGTTATTTCATTTATTTCTTCATTTAGATTGGAGATATGCTTTAAATTTACATTTATCTATCTTATATCATTTAAAATTGTGTCAAGTTCTTATTTATCTTACGTGGTTACTTATGTTTCACACTACTTGTGTCCTTTTCTTCCTTATTTTCTCTTATGGATTCTTTTTTATGATTACATACCTTTTTCTATGAGTTCTTTTTCTATGGATATCTTGTTTTTTTCTCATGATTGTTTGATACCTTATCTCTATGAACATAGATAGTCATTATTGTGACTTGGTTATACAAACCTTGCTCCCTTTAATCATTCCTTCTTTACCATGTGATCAATTAGAAAATAATTCATCTCATGATACTCTCTTTTTATCAGTCCATCTAGGATCTCCTATTATTTCCCTTTGAAAACTAATCATACACATTGTTGAAACTTGAGATAACATGTTGTTTCATAGTTAAGCCTAAGTGTTTTATTCAGTCATGTCTTTAGATACTTAAATTCATTTATCTAACTCCTAAAGATCATTTGTGTGTATCAATTTGTATCTCATGATTGGCCATTCCAAGTCCATATGAGGAGGAATCTAAAAATTAATAAAACTTCAAAATCCAAATCATTTAACAAAATTCAATGATCTAAAATGCAACATTAAAAAAATTATAAAGTCAAATCATACTAAAAGACATGATTCTAAGCAAATATCTTTCTCTAATTGAAGCTCAAACTCCACAGTTGGCCTCATTATAGACTCAAGGTCCATTTGGGTATGGTAGGCTAGTAGATTTGAAAGGGATAATAAAAGAAATCTCTTAGTACTACCTACTTTATCACACAAGTACCCAATCTTTGCAGTAGATCGACTACTCTGTAATAGGTCTTGAAGAAGAAGGAACACATTATGGGAAGGTGGGTCCATTTTAATTTTATTGTTCAAAACAACCAACATGATTTGATCTTAGTAATTCATTTATTTTCCTACATAGCTTTGTACCTATAGTGAACATGTATCCTTTGTATATTGATGGTCACTAGTCACTTTGTGTCTTTCTATGTCCTTAGTGTGCCTCCTATTTCATAGAGTCTTATCATAAGATGTCTATGTTGTGATTTTTACATTCCTTATTTTATTCCCTAAAATCCTAATATTTCCCCTTAATTAATACTATTTTGTTTACTAATCACTCCCCCTAGGGATCCTATTTATGAATTACGATGTAAGACCTTGGATAGGACTAGGCCTTCCTCACAAATTTATAAATTACCAAATTTTTACATTAACCTTCCAAACATCACCTTTAAAATATTTTTCCTTTTGTTTACACCTCATTTGTGTTCCTTTTTTGAGTTTCAATGTAAGACCATGGATAGGACTTGGCCTTCCTCACAAAATTTTCCAATACCCAAGTTACAATGATATTACATGTGTCAAATTTGAGATAAGTAGTGATTGATCATGAGTTACACATCATTCACATGATTCCCATATTGATATAGTATTTTTTATTCTTACTTTATTGATCTTTCACTTTTATCTTCTTATTTTCCAAATGAATGTAAGAATACAACCATTTCTCTTAAGTTTTTCATACTTCCCAACTTGAATTAGTGTGACCAATTTAAGTTCATTTTTCCAATTTTGTTTTTCTTTTATACTTCCCAACATGATTTAGTATGATTGTTTGACTTAATTGTTTTTGTTTTTATACCATTTTCATTTCATGTTTTTTCCATTTTATTACATTATTTTCATACTTCCCAATGTGATATAATGTTATTTTACTTGTTTTAATTTGTGCCAGTATTTTTCATGGTTTAAAAACATTTTGTCCCCTTGTTTACCACTTTTTGGTTTATTATTCTTAGTCATATTTTGTTATTACATATTTACCACCATGACATAGTGTGTAGTACATTTGTTTGTGATTAATTATACTTTTCCAAGTCTTTTTTGCCCATTTTTTTTAACCATGCATGTTTATTACATAATTCTAGAAAAGAAAACATTCCACATATGTTTCATATAACATATGCAACAAAAGAAAAATACATGTGCTACAAAGAAATATATCCATGCATAAACAACCACAACCAAAATATAACTCATGAGATTAAATCCAACTATAAAAATAACATATCTTTATATATCATGTGTTTTATATAATACAATAGTATACAATAAATACATCAATCTAATTCTTCATCTAGGCTCCATCATGCCTATCTCATAGCCTAGCCATGCTACCCATAGACACCTTAGACTATTCCCTCTGCATGGTGCACTATAATGAGACAATCCAAGATTTTAGTCCTTTTACCTCTCCTTATAGGTTAGCCACCTAATCTTGTACCTATCCAAGCTAGATCATGGTAGCCATGTGTGAAGCTCTCTCTTGAGCTAGGACATTCCAAGCTTGCACCTCTCCTTCTCCCACCCTTTTCAGTGGTTAAAATCCATCCCCACATGTTTGTAGTTACCTCACGACACCCCCCATCAATATAAACTAACCTACCAAAGCTGGGGTAGATGTTACCATATGATCATCTAGTGTGATGGGGTTGTATGGTACCAACACCTCATCTAAAATGTTATGGTGCACTATCATGATTAGGGATCCCCATTAACCTCCTCTATCATAGGTTATACAAAATCAAAAATCAGTAGATATCAGATACCATATACATTTCAAAATCTATTTATCTACCTCCAATCACATATAACTAGTATTCTATGTCAAAATTGAAAATTATAACATTTCTTACCAATTATAGTATCACCAATCACTGTCTCCCTATCTATTCATTCACCAAGTAAAGTATATCCATCTACCCATCCCCTGAGCATCTCATCCATTATTCACCTAACTATTAATGTAAATCTAGGAGTCACCACTCATGTACACTATGAACTCTCCTTAGAGGTTCCTCTATCAACTAGCTCTATCTTGGGTTGACTATCAAATCATCCTATGTGACCACCCTTATCTATGCTCAATCTCACCGATGGAATTATTTTTAGTAGTGTGTCCAAGGTGGTCTCTACTCCTCCTATTATGGTACTTACTATAGTACCTATTTCACCCTAGCATTCACATCCATGCCCTCTCTTCCTTCATCTATCAACTATCATGCTTGACCAATCCATGGTCTCACATGTTGTGGCTTGATCAGTGGTCTCTCAAATGGTGCTCCTCCCCCTCTTCTCCACCTTATCTATCTATCATGTCATGCCCCAAAATTAGGCACTACAAGAGGACTTGTTAGGTGTGAGAGTCCAAACTTCCCTATCAAGCATGTCACTAGTTATGGCTCTACCCACTAGGTATAATGGCCCATGATCTATGCTCTAGACAACCCTGGTACCATAGTCTCTCAACTAGGTCAAATAGTAAAAATGTCTGTATATAACTACCACACGATCTCTCCCCATGTGATCATTTATATCACTATAATGTGGGGCATGACTCATACTACCTAGTCTTATCTCCATCTCATCACCCAAGGTAACCTATCATTGACCACATGGGTCAACCTAATTGGTTAATACAATAGGGACCTCTAATATATCCATTTACTAAGAAAAACACTAGTCCCATAATCTTTTACCCTCTAGATAGCACTCCATACATATCATGCATGAAATGGACACAAATGATAGACCCAAAATCATAGAGTGCCCCTTAATGCAAAATGTATTAGCACAAGGCTATCGCATCCAACAATACCTTGTCATCCAAATTCTATCATAGCAATTATGATGTCATCAATGAAATCATAAAATTTTAGATGTCTAGAATTTACACAATATATACATAAAATAAACTAACCCTTAGCCCTTAGCATATCCTAAATGAGCACATCGCCCACCAGGCTAGTGCTTGTCTCTCCTCCAAATCATATAGTATCCTTATGATCATTGGAGTCCCTTGTATAGGTAGTCTAAACAATACATGGACATCCTCAAGTGTGATACCCACCTCTATGGTATCCCCATCTAGAACCCATTAAATTTTTTTGGTTAACCATTCTCATGACTCAAGGAACATGACAATGAGATCAACACTAAATGTGATGTGCCTCATCTCCATAATACTCCCTTACCTAATGAAACTAGTCTTGCTTTGTCCACATCTATCAAATACTCTAGAAAATCTAGTAACCATGATGCATCGACCAATTACCAATATCTTCAGTGCCTCTATAAAATATTAAACAAAAAAAGATGTATTAGATCTCCATGTAATTTATAATCAAAATACATTTTTATAAATTTCACACAATTTAGTAGGTTTGATTTAGTTTGTTCATTTTATACCAAATTGATATATTAAATACTAAATCAGCCCTATATTTCATCAGGGATACTAAATTAACCCTATAAAATTTATACTAAGTTGGACACCTTTAGTTTACAATATGAATTCATCCTGCTTCCTATATTGTAGTAGTATATTGGCCAATTTAGAAACAACTAAGTCATCCATCTACTACAAAGTCCACCCCCTTAGCCAACTAAATCAACATATTGCTACATAGTTGGCCTATTAGTTTTCTTTCCCTCTATAGACTAAGTTGACCTAGCTGGCTATATTATTCCACAATGATGACTTTTTTTCCAATTTCCATAAATGCCTTGAGCATTTATTGGTCTGACTCCTTTCTACCCAGTACCATGTTTGACCTATAGTGTCCCTAAACATTTTTTTAGGGTTCATTATGGTACCTAAATTTTGTCTTCCAGTCAATTTTTTTATAATTCACTCAATTTCAAATAAAAATATTCAAAAATTTGAAAATTTTAGTTTCTTAGCTATGTTGTAGCCGTTATGCATCCTCCCCATCTTAGCTGTCATCTCCTCACCATCTTGGCTCTCTAGTCTCTCACTAGGTTTATCATATCTCTATTTTCTTATAATAGTAAAAATAAAATGAGTTATTTTTCACCCTATTTATATTTACTATTAAAAATTATTTATCCTTCAAATATTTATCATTATATTTCATATTTTGATCATATCTTTGTCTCTACTAGTTCTTTTTCTAAACAACAAAATTTTATGGAATCCTAACATCATAGATATTCTTTTCTACTATTATATGTCTATATTGAAAAAACTAATTTTTTTCTCTTTTTCATTAATCTCTACAAGTTTACTTAATGTCCTCACATTAGATACCTTCACATTTCTTGCATCTCATTATTTATCTACAACACTATGGTAAGTAAAGGTATGCATTTTTCAATTATATCCTTTCATTTATCTTATTTATTCTTTACTGCACTTTATTCAACTTCAAAATTATGTATTGTTATGTTCTTTTTTTGAAGCACCATCCCATGTTTCACCTATGTGAAATGTAACCACATTCAATTGGGGTATATGTATATACATATTATATTCAAAAATTATCAATTATTGGCACTCTTTATCTTGTAGGAACCCATCAAGTCTCAATCTCTTTGAGTGCATGCCTTAAGGGGTGCACTAATAAAGGGGTGGGAAGACCATTGGTGCTTCACAAGATTATTGTCCCTTATTTTGACTTGATATATACAAAAACATCTCCTAAAAACATTCTCCTAAGCTTTAAATTTTATTTTCACCCTCTTCTAATCATTTACCACATTCATTATCCCTTCCCTAACTTAAAACCTTTTTTAACAGTTTACATTACACTTTCAGCCCCATCAACCTTGTATTCTAATTGATAAAAAATTATTAGGTTCTAGGTTGAACCCTGGCCAACCTAGTCCATGACATAATTTGTATTTGTCAATAACGATACTAGGTCGACCTTGTTAGCCTAAAATTTTGGAAAGGATTGGGGTTAGATCTACCTATATAAACACATCAATTTTACCATTTTTAATAAAAGATAATAAGAATTAATATGTATTGTGCATCTTCTTATCCACCATTCTACTTGAGGAGTAATCTTAGGGTTTCATACTTTCTTTGGAGATATGGATCTTGTCTTTTGGATAAGTATGTTGGATGAATATATAGGTTGTGCAGCCTAGAGTTGATTTATCCTTGTCATTCTTACATACCAAAACAACCTCTTACAAATCACCTTAACCAATGAAGAGATTGAGGCCCTATGGGTTAATCTTCAAAGGTAATTATTATAAAAATTTTCCCTCCTTTATAAGAGTAGATAGATATCCATATGTACTTATCTTCCATACATTAGGATTCTATATACATTTATGTATGTGTCTTTTATGTATGTTTACTTTTCATGTTTATTACCCCCACTTTGTTCCACAAATTTTTGTGAGCACTAGATTATAATTTTTAATTTAATTATTATTAGTTTAATGAATATGAAAACATAGGACCTAGTTAGGGTTATTGCATAGTTTTACTTAACTGGAGGCTTTGGAACCCTCCCTAGTGAATTTATTATGGTAAAAAAAATCCTTTAGCTAGGTTTAGTGGATCCATCTTTGTCATGACCATAAATATATAATGTATCCATAATAAAAAATTTAAGTAGGATTTATCTTCTCTAAGCGATGATTGATTTATAGATCTACTGTATTTTCCATTGCATACACCTATCACTAGTAAATTGATTTGGGAGTGCAATTTGATGAATGCACTATCTAATGGCTTCATGGGTGAGGTTGTAGGTTAATGAATTGTTACAAAATATCCAAAACCCTCTCAACATTGATTGTATTGAGAGATCACTTGGGAGTTGATATTGAATACGAAATCAAGTTATCTGTTAGGACTGATGATCTTATTCTAAGTTATATAGTCTCATTAGGGGCATCCTCAATATTTTATAGGTAAATGGGTAATGACTTTGTATAGGGTGTTATCTAGTTCTTGGGTTAGATATTTAACTCTTCCTCTTCATGGAAGAACTATATGGGGTCAAATTTTTGGCCTAATGATAGTTTTCTTTAATTTTTATACTCTGTTAGAACACAAAGTGTGGTTGAATGTGTGATGATAAAATCTATGTACCAACCCCTAAGACTATTGTAAGTTCATGGGAATAACTTCCACATCATGTTTCCTCCTAAAAATAAAATTGGGAGGGTCTATTATTAGTTTTTTATCCTCCAATACTTGTCGCTAGGATGCAAGGGAGGAGGGCATTCACCATTGTAACCCTTGAGTGAGACTCGAGAAAGAAAAAAAGATTTATTACTTGATTAATTAAGTTATATATATATATATATATATATATATATATATATATATATATATATATATATATATATATATATAATTTTCAAATTACCAAATTATTTGATAGGTGACCTATAGAGTAATTAATTAGTAGTTTCAATTTGGAAATCTTAAGGGGTGACCTAAAAGACAAGATGTTAGATAAAGACAAAATGTGTCAAAATGTGACCTGAAAGATAAGTTGTTAGTTTAAATTGATAGGTATAATCAATTAAGACAAAAATACTATTGAATTTTCCCCTATGAAAATTGAAACAAAATGGTAGTCCAATAAAACTTACTAAAAAACATTAAAAAATCATAATTTTACACTATTAACTTTTGAATGAAGGGCTAGGATGTAGGTGTTTGGGGGAAGAATCCCCAAATAGAGTTAAGGTATAGTTCCCCTTATGGGGTTAAGGGGAAGAACCTCTTATGGGGTTAAAGAACAATGCCCCTTATGGGGTCTATGGGTAGCACCTTATGTACACTCCCTATCATGGTATAGGGTAGGGTTGAGGGGTAGTACCCCCAATGACAAAATTAATTTGATACTTAAAAGATTCTCAAAATGACTCAAAATTCATTGATAGTGATCCTAAAAAATGCACTCAAAAGAGATAAATTTTGACAAACATAAAGGGTAATTCCAAATTTTAAGTTATGTAAAATTGCTATTGCAATAATAAAAATCATTTATACATAGTCAATGTTATTTAAAATCACTTTTAAAAATTCAAAATAACTTTTGATAAGTCATAATTGTAGATAATCATAAGTGATTTTGAAACAAATAGTAAACCATCATGGTTACCATGTGGTTAGGCTAGCCAAAATTGCTTATAGAATTTGCAAAATCACAACTAAGAAGCAAAATTGTAGAAACACAAGTGATTTTGAAAATCCTAAAATAGACTACACCAGTATCAGAACTACCAAGTCAAAACCATGATTTACTAGAGGGATTTTTGATAGCTATATATAAACTAAGATATTTATAATTTTTTCAAAGACTAAACAGACTTTATGAGATGTTAGGTTATGAATTTATCAAAATAAGGTTTTTATATGATGAAAATATGATTAAATAAATATTATTTAAAAATCACAAATGGAAATATGTGGCTTTAAACAATATCAATTTTCAACCCAATCCTATAAAATAGGGGTTAGATAGAGGAAACTATCTACATAAAAATTAAGAGATATGTACAGAAAGAAGACAAAATAACTTGCAGATTAGAACCTTTGGTAATCTAACACTAATCAAAATCATGGTTGAATATGTTAATATGACAACTATAAATCAAAAATTCAACTACCTAAAAGTGATTTGGCTTGAAATTTGAGATCTTGTGATTTTAGTTTAATAAAATTCTTGCTTGTTTCCTATAACCAACTAGGTTTGACATAGATTAAAAATTATAGAAAAACTAGATTACAATGTCTGACCACCTAATTAGAGATAGTTTTGAATTAGACACAAAACTAAAACTATAGAAATCAAAATAATAAATGGAATTCAAAGTCATAACAAGTAAAAAGTGGTTTTTCAATATTACAACTAGTAATAAGTGATTTTGTAATATTGTAACTAGGAATAGATGATTTTACACTAATTTTACAACTAATCAAACACATATCAATTAATGTGATGATTATGAATAAAATCATAACTATCAAGGTCAAATCTTGTAGATCAAAATTGATTTTCACCTAGAACATGCAAATTTTGAAAATTTGAACTGAAATTCTTCTTAAACATACTTGCACATTGAATTTTTTCAAGCTTAACACATAATGGTTAGTTTAAATGAGGGATCCCACTATGATCACCAAATGTGAGATGATAAATTTGAATAATATATTTTATTATGCAAATTATATTAAAATATACTCAAATCTATAATCTACTCCCTACATTAGAGCGATTAGATTATAATGCACAACAAAATAAACATTTATTAAACCATTATAAAATTTAAATCTAATTTCTCTAAATGAAATCAAGAAAAAAAAAAAAAATGATCATGGATTGGTTATAGACTCAAAATTTTAGCATGATATTGACTTGATGTAAGAATTGGATTAGATGATTGTCTGACAAAGGACTAATGGATGATTAAGAGATTATGGACCAATTTTTTTATGGTGTTTTCTCATTGACCTTTACATGGAGGATTAATTGGTTGTTTATAGAGATGAAGGAAGGAATATCAATGGACATAATTCAAATTTGGGTGTAGGAATATCAATGGTGGAGAATTATTCAAGGAATTAAAAATTCCTTGGATGATTCTAGAGGAAGGAATGTTCTAGAAGTAGAAGCCTATAGATTCTTTATGGATATTTAATCATAATTAGTGGGTGATTAGTCTTAAGATTATGGTATTATAGGGATTCAAATGGTGTAGGAGAGGATAATCATAGGATAGGGTAGGTGGGAGGGAATTATAAATTCCCAAATATTAGATAAATGGGGCTAGTTAGTGGATGATTGGGAATTAGGTGAATTAATTAGGTTAAAGGATGTTATAAGGTTATTATGTGACATTAATAATAAAGAGGGGGTATTAGACCAAATGGATAGAAGGGAATAGGTAATGTTATAATAAATAATGATGAAAGGGATCAATTAGTGAATCATTAGGAGGAATTAGTGACATAATTAGCAAGACAAAATAGGTGAGGAAATTATGTTGCATACACCTTCTTAAAATGGTCTTGCAACGGATTGTTAAATAATTTTGTTTCTAGTGATCACCAAGTTGTGAATCAATTCCTTGGGAGGATCATCAAATTCAACATCATGGTCATAATAATGTCTTATATATTATGCTTCAAGGTAAAGCATATGTTCGTAGAATGCTCTAGTCCCTAATGATAATCACAATAAGCATTTACATCATATCCTTTGGGTATAGGTCTATTTATATCAACCTATATGGGATGAGGGAGAGATATAAGATGCCACTTTACTAGTCACATGAGTAATGAAGTTGTAGACTCAAATAAATGTGAGAACTATCTCCTTGGTGCATCAGATAAGACAAGATCATTAGGTTTTTATGAGACTGAGTTAACTTGTAGTGGTTGTTTCTTTTTTAGGATTAGGAGGTTTTACCTTATAATATGGTTTGATTGTAAATTTTTTATGAGATTTAGATGAAGTTGGTGTGTTTGCTACATACTTGAGCTTATTCAATGAAATAATCTTCATTTCATGGTCTCATATAACATGGCATAAGTCATCAAAATATTTGAACTTTTTGAAAATAATGGACTCATGTAAAGGATCTAACAAAATTTTCCTTAATATGTCTTGCAACTCTTTATCTTCCATAGGATTGGTCATTTGAGCCAACGTTGTCTTATATCTCAATACATATTCATTTATAGGTTCATTATTACTTGTTTTATTTTAGAAATTTGAGCATAGGAAACCTTTTTAGAAATATTAATGGAAAAGTGTGTCATAAATTGATCTACAAGAGGTTTTAATGATTTTACACATTAGAAATTTAAATCAAAGAAACACCTCAAAGCATAGCACTTTAGGCCTCTTGGGAATAATTTGGTCAAAATTCTATCATTAGAGACATATTTAAGGCATGATGAATAAAAGATCAAAGATGTTATTTAGGATCACCTTTTCCATCATAAAATGGAAACTTAGGTGAAATAAAACAAGTTAGATAAGGGTGCAAAGATATCTCAACTGATATAGGGTTATGCAACACATCTTATGAATCAATAACATGAGGCAAATTTAAAGCATTTTTTTCAATATTTGTAACCTTTTCATCCAAGGTCTTTATAACTTTAAGGAGTGTTTAAATTTTAGACCCATTGAGATTTAGATTAACAAGTTTAGTAGTCACCAAATGGGATGTAATCATGGTTTGAACAGGCATTGAAATTGTTATTTGAGTTAAAAATTTTGTTAACCCCATGGTAGATGTAGTAATAGTGGTTTCAAGAAAGAAATTTTGAAATACATGTATCATGCCCCCATTAGAAGTATTATTTTTTAATGTGTTCAAGGGGAGGGTTATTGGTATATGGGGATGTCCCATAGTTTTAATAACATGATCAATAGATGGAGCTATTTGGCCATCTATATTTTTTGCATTCTTAGTTTTTAAATTTTTTTTTTAGATTTCATCAAGATCTTTAGGATTTTGACAAATGTTTTCATGAAACAATACAATTGATTTCACTTGCTCATGATCTATTTGTTCATGTGCATTGGTTTCATTAAAATCATGATTTTCATTATCATAATCTTCTTTTATGATAACCTCATCAATATGTTTTTTATTATCAAAATTAGCATCATTATGATCCAAAGGATTATATACCTCATTAGTGTTAGAAATGTTAGGTGGTGGGATGGGAAGATCAATATGTTCAATAGGCACACCTCCCAATCTAGTGTTATGCCTAGGTTGTATGTAAAATAATATAAGTAGAAAATGAAAAAGTATGACAATTTAAAACCTTAGATGATTGAAAGCCCTAGGAAATAGAAATTTTTGCATTTATACAAATCAAGTTAACCAAATGTTTAACCCTAAAATTTATAGATTGGGATTATCTAGGTTTAAAGGGGATAAAGATATCTTGAAGTACAAGGGTGATAAACTATCTCTATAGCAAGCCAATTATATGCTAAAACTTAGATATCACATACATTGAATTCATTAAACTAAGATAAACTAAAAATAGTAAATAAAGTTATACTAGATATGTAAATGACAAAGAATTAATATATATGGTTGGTTCTAAAGGTGACATAGTTATAAATTTAGAACATGTAGGAAGCAGATTGGAAGATGATTTTGATATAGTCATCAAATCCTTTTTGAGTGCATCTAGAGTTGTGGACACTAACATCAACCTAGGACAGTTACATTAACACTACTATATAAACTTAATATAGGTGTCTTGTATAGAATATGTACCAAAAAATGACATAACCACCTAGGTGCTTATGGGTTTGTCTTCACATTTTATATAGTGCATTCATATCTAGGTCATGAACTATTTCCCCTCATGAAATTTCAAAACCATAGTTCTTCATCTTAATAGTGAACTTGGGGGAAAATGGGTTAGTGGGCACATGGTGTCAAGATGACCTCAAATAACCCTATATCAATGAGCACTACCTACATATCTAATAATCTGAAGAGAGCCTCAGATTGGTGTAGTTATCCCCTATGTGTTGGCCTGTGTGTGAATCATGTAATATGTGGAAATTAAGTATAATAGTGACCTAGTTTGTAACTTGGAAAATTAGGATCTTGGGTTACTCCTTTAGTACTTTAGACCTATGTATGTTTTATTCATATGATTGATATGAAAATAGGATAAAATAAGAAAGTTTTTCATTATTTAATGATTGATTGAATAATTTTATAAGTTTCCTTAGATCTTTCTTGGTTTATGCCAAGTTTTTATAGATCATGAATGAATGAGGGTTGATCTTATATTTATATCAATCAATTTGAAGAAATACATCACATTAAATAACTTAAGATAGAATTAGGATACATTTAATTTGTAAATTAGATGAATTTATGGCATTAAAAACTTGTGTCAGAGTAGGACACCTACATTGATACAGGTGTCTATCTCAGACACTAGTGTCCAGGGAACATGAAAGTAAGTGCAAACTTAGAACTTACAGAGTTGGAAGATAAATATATTTTAAGCATTATGGGCAAGATAAAAGATATAGGTCATCAAAATAAGATTAGCTAAACCAAAAGATAGGCTAAGGGGCATAATGTATATTAGATATAAGACTTCCAAAACTGGGAAAAGGTCCAAAACTAAGAGGAATGGCCAAGGTCTAATTTTTCCAAGTGTAAAAGAATAAGGTGATATATAATCTATAAATATCATCTACAGATTGGTATTTTCTAGATGAATAATTAATTATCTTTAACTTATATTTATATAACTTATTTTGAAAAAATCCTCACATAAGGGTTAATGAAACATAATAGGATGACCATACATTTCAAAATATTTTCAAATTTGAATGTTTAGAAGGCATGGACACTTGTGTTAGAAAATGGATACTAGCATCGACACTATTATCCAAGTCTAAATTAAACTCTCTAAGAACATATTATTTTTTTGGAGATTTATAACTAACATAAAGGATATGTATTAGAATTTAAGTGTATTGTGGGCTACAAGTGATATAGATAATTAAAATAATAGAATCAGACTATAAGATAAAAATTTTAACATAGTGAGTGGTGAATGTGAACCTATCAGATGCTAGGAAAGTTAAGAACTAAAGGTTAGATCCTTGATTGATATTTGTCAAATGTACATGACTAATTTAACATTCCCCCCCTTTGTTCTACTAATGCATAATAATGAAATTACTAGTTTAAAGGAAAGAAATGTGTACCATGGTGTATACAACACACCTTAAATTTATTGATCCTTATGTGAATTTGAAGTATGTGTATCACCTATAATGAATAACATGTTACATGTGGATTTAGTGCACATAATATAAAAATGAATAATTGAAATTTGTTTGAAATAAAAGAGAGTAAGGAAGGAGTACACTTGTGTGTCAATGCAACCATTTTTCTCATTGATAGTTTGCTTTGGTAATGATACTTACTAGATAAAGCATTGGATATGGGTTCATAATTGAACCTTGGATATGTGCATAGGATAATTGAGGGTGATCATTACCCCAATCTATTATAAGTTTGAGTTGTGTCAAGTCCATCGAGAGCTCCGAATCTTAATCATACAACTCTAGTGTATCATAATCTAGCTATTCTTGCCCAAGACAAATAGTATAACCATATCAACTAAAAATAATATGATGCAGGAGCATCTACAGACATCTTGACAAGATGTGGTTACAATTCATGTTTAAATTCAAATTTCAAATTATTGTATTTTTCCTCCCAAAATATTATCTAAGGAGGAGTAAATGTAATTGTCAGAAATGAAAAGTGAAAAGGTAAAAAAAAATCAAGTAAGAGAATCTCCATGTTGGAAGCCAATCTTGGCTTAAAGAACAAATGAGGGGAGTGGTTGAAATCTTTCAACCGTAAGATATTAGTCTCTCCAAATTAGTATATTACTGGAAATTGAAAACTGTTTCTGTTTTACCTTCAGCCCAAGTTGGCGTAGAAGTTAGGAAGGAGGTAAGCCATTATGAAGTTTTCATTCAAATTTATATACAGTCCATGTGTAGACCATTCAATACAATGAAGGAGAATGAGAGGGATGTAGAGGAGAGGAAATGATCTCTCATCCCATGGTCAGAGATGTTAGGAAATCTGTAGCATGAGAGTTTGATCGACTACAAGAGAAGATTGACACATTTTTTGAAGAGGCTCATACTCATAACTCACATCCTTGTGCGAGAGATGTGACAGAAGACACTAGGAGTTCTTTGCAGGAGAAGATTGATGACACAGATAAGGATTTGGAAGCAACAGAGGACACAGGGAAAACCTTGTTAAATCCCAATACTAAAAATTGAGTTGATGTTGAACAAAGGAAAGATGATGAAAATGTACGAGAGAAGGAAATTTTTGAAGTAAGTAATGACAACAAAGAAAATGTTTTGTTGAGAAAGAAGCTAATGATGCTAGAGAGAGAACCAGGCATCGACTATGGAAGATCAATGAGTATGGCGAGGAAGAAGAGCTCGTTATAGAAAGCCAAAGCCGATTTGGAGGAGGAGGATAGTTTCAACCATTTGTGTGACCATCAGTCGTGTGAAGAAATGTTGTTGAGATTGGTGGCATGCTGTGGCTTCGTGGACATGGAAGGCAAAAGGTGAACTGTGTGTAATTTGTAAATTGTCTTTTGATGAATGTTGTATTGAATGCAAATATCCTGGTGATGACTGTCCCCTAGTTTGGGGTGTATGCACTCATCCATTCCACCTTCACTATGTAATTAAATGAACTAGTACTCAAACTCGACCACACTACCCATTGTGTCAAAGAGACTGTAGATTCAAATTGAGCCTCAATAGCTTAATATTCCATCCATATATTTATGTTTTAGATTTAATTGGTAATAGACATGGATTGTTTTTCTAGTGTTTAATGCACATATCATATTTGGACCTTCCCAGCTTGTAAAGAGATATTTAAAGATGCTTAGGTGTTTCTTCTGAAAAAAATAGCAGCATACCAAGTTTCAGGTTTAACTAACACCCATGCAAAATATGCATCTCGTAACCTCTCTTCCCTAATAAAGACAAACTTACACTTCTCCTAGAGCAGAAGTGGTTTAGTGTCATTTGATCATGATGAGACTATCATTGAAGTCTTAGAATGGATTGAAGCTCCTGTGAAAATTTTAGCAGTGGAAAATTTGACATCAATTTCATCAAATGCATCAACTAAATCGAGTTCAAGAGTAGGTAGTTCTAGTGAAAAAGTAGAAGCTGACTTAAGTGGTGAGGAAATTGAGAATAATATTGTAAGTACAAATCTAAAAAAAGACAACTGAAGATGAAAAGCTTGCTATTGAAAATAAATTGAGGAAATGAACCTTTAGGGTTCCTCTTAAGGTAATAGATGATATAGATGGCCCTAGAAGGCCCCTTTCCAGAGAATCATTCACAGAAGCTGGTGTAAGGCTTGCTGATCTAAATCAACAAGATGCAGAGCTGTAACTGGGTCAAGCACATCATTTGGTATCAAAGCTGTGCAAGATCAGTTTTCATCATTTGGTATCAGAGCTTGAAGCTCTTGGGATCTGCTAAAGAAAAGGTATGAATAATTTTGTTATTTGATTTGAGTTATTGTGCTGAGAAGCAATCAAGTGAAGAAGTTACAGGTTCAAGGCAGCCAAGCCATTGGGGCTTAAGAGAAGAAGAAGATCCAAGAGGAAGCTTGGATAGTTTGCCAAAAGACTAAGGTGAAATAGACTTAGGTGAGGTAAAGGATGCAGTTTGAAGAATTGAGAAGAGAAGCTCAGAGAAGCTCAAAAGTAAGGGAGCAAGTGAATGCTCAAAAGGAAGATCCAAAGTAAGGTAAGCTTGGATTGTGATTTGTGTTTTGTTGAAGTATTGTATAAAGAGTTGCTGTAAGATGGATCAAAAGACTAGGATGCAAAAGGCCTAGGTGAGATCAAGAATATTGTCAAAAGACCAGTCAAGGAGAAAGGCTTGGGTGAGACAAGGGATCAAGAGACCACAGTGGAAAAGACTTGGGTGAAGATCTCAGAGATGGAAGCATTGTTGAAGGCATTGTAGAGTAGAAAGGTACAGGAGGGCACCAAGAAGAAAGCAAGCATCAAAGGTATGACTAATGTTGATTTTGATAAAGAAGTTGCTAGTTTGAAGAAAGAGTTAGCTAAGGTTAAAGATGAGTATGAGTCTTGGATGCAACTGGATAGGAAAGCATGGGATGGCCAATGAGGAAGAGGTTGAAGTGGCCAATAGATCTCCTAATGAAGAGGAGAAGAAGGCAAAAGGATATTGCCATGAAGAGGGAAGCCCAAAGAGGCAAGAGGATAAGTAGGTTGCCAAGTGAGCAACAAGAGAAAGAGGTTGTGAAGAAGGTTCTCATTGAGGAGAACAAGAGAAGAGAAGAAAGAAAAGATGAAGTGCCAGGAAGAGCACTTGAAAAGATAAGAGTGTGGGTGAAGAGAACACTCATAGAGACATTATGGTCTCTTGTTTTTATATCTAATGCTATTTTTGAATGGGTAAGTGCAGGTATGAGCAGCCTTATGGAGGTCAAAAGAAAGGCCTTAAATAAGGAAGAGATTGGTGCAAGAGAAGACACCAAGTACACAAGTGAATGTGTAAGAGGAGAGAGAAGTGAGTTTTCTGCTGTTGACAAGGAAGAAGAAGAGATGCATTGGTTAATGCATAAAGGAGGTGTTGAAGAACCCATACAAGTAAGAGAAGAGGTAGAAGATGAAGCTGAATTTCATGATGCCATTGAATGCCAGGAAGAAGAGGAAAGAAGACAGCCAAGCACAAAGGAAGAGAAAGATTGCTTCGTGGAACAAGCTATCAAAGAGGTAAATGAAGTGTTAAGTGCTGATTTTGATTGTTATTGTGATCATGAAGATATTAATACATAGGTTAGAAGAGGCAAGAGGAAGATGAAGTCCTCACACAAAGTAGTCAATCATGGCTACATAATGCCTAAGTGGATGGTGAAGTACACAAGCAAGCAACAAGTAAGAAAGCGGGCAAGTTTACCTTATAAGATTGATTTTTCTCATATTCCTAATATGAATGTAAGTGTGCAAGAAAATAAAAGAACAAACAAATTTGTTTTTTTAGTAGTATCACAAGAGCATGGTTATAGGATGCCTAAATGGCTTGTGAAGTCAATTGATAAGAGAAAGAATCAGATGTGGGTGCCTAAGAAGGCAAAGAGTGAAGAAGATGTGAGTGTTGAGGCAACAACACCAAGAACTCAATGGAGGAAGGTGAAGGATGACACAAGTACATGGAAAGGTAAGTCAATTACTTGCAATGAATGGGATAATGATGTTTTTGAATCATTTAATGATCTTTTTATGGAAAATGAAGAATGGAAAGTGGCTATGAAAACTAATGTGCAGCAAGGAGAAAGTTCCAAATGGATGGATGATGAAAGTAGAGATGTGAAATCAGTTCACATGTTTGAAATGAACAAGGAGACACAAGGTAATAGTGCTCCTGTTGTTTTTGATAAGTATATTGATGATGATAAAGAAGCTGATTTGTATGAAGAAACCATAAAGTGGATGAATGTATTTATAGAGGATGAAAGATTTGATATAGAACATGAAGATTTGGATGAGTTTGTGTTGAGTGATGAGATGGAGAGTAAGGCTAGTAAGGAAGAAACAATCCTTCAGGTTGATAAGCCCAAGTTTGATGAAGATGGTGAGATAGATGAGATTTCACTAAAGGAAGAGTTGAGAATGTTAGAGGAGCTATTTGGTCATTTAAGAGAGTTGAAGGAAGATACAAGCCATGGTGAAGACACCATTGGGAAGAGTGGAGCAAGACAAGAGTAGAGCAAAGAGACAAAGGCAGTTTTGATCAAGGAGCAGAAATGTGAAGGCAGCCAAGAGGCTTCATGGCCTAAAGATTTTGATTCTAAGGTGGCTTTTGATGTTTTGTATGCATGTATGAAGGTTGATGAAGTGAATGACATACATGAGTCATTGAAGAAGCTCATGAACCAAGAAGAACAACAAGAAGATCTAGAAGATATGTATGAAGATGAAGAAGCATGGAAGTGGGAGATTGTAGTTGAGAAAGAGATGAGAAGAAGGACATATCTAAAGAGGAAGAAAAGCAAGATGAAAGGCAAAGAATAGAAAATAAAAATTCAAGCATTGACATTCACAACAAGACCTTGGGATCCAGGCATATAATGAAGACTAATGCATGGAGGAAGCATTTCATTTTAACTAAGGTTCAAATTGTTCCTAGAGGGAGAGTATGATGTAGGAGCATCTACAGACATCTTGACAAGATGTGGTTACAATTCATGTTTAAATTCAAAATTAAAATTATTGTATTTTGCCTCCCAAAATATTATCTAAGGAGGAGTAAATGTAATTATCAGAAATGAAAAGTGAAAAGGTAAAAAAAATCAGGTAAGAGAATCTCCATGTTGGAAGCCAATCTTGGCTTAAAGAACAAATGAGGGGAGTGGTTGAAATCTTTCAACCATAAGATATTAGTCTCTCCAAATTAGTATATTTCTGGAAATTGAAAACCATTTCTATTTTACCTTCAGCCCAAGTTGGCGTAGAAGTTAGGAAGGAGGTAAGCCATTATGAAGTTTTCATTCAAATTTATATATAGTCCGTGTGTAGACCATTCAATAGAATGAAGGAGAATGAGAGGGATGTAGAGGAGAGGAAAGAATCTCTCATCCCATGGTCAGAGATGTTAGGAAATCTGTAGAATGAGAGTTTGATCAACTACAAGAGAAGCTTGACACATTTGTTGAAGAGGCTCATACTCGTAAATCGCATCCTTGTGTGAGAGATGTGACAGAAGACACTGGGATTTCTTTGAAGGAGAAGATTGACGACACAAATAAGGATTTGGAAGAAATAGAGGACATAGGTAAAACCTTGTTAAATCCTAATACTAAAAATTGAGTTGATGTTGAACAAAGGAAAGATGATGAAAATGTATGGGAGAAGGAAACCTTTGAAGTAAGTAATGATAGCAAAGAAAATGTTTTGTTGAGAAAGAAGCTAATGACACTAGAGAGAGAACCAGGCATCGACTATGGAAGATCAATGAGTATGGTGAGGAAGAAGAGCTCGCTATAGAAAGCCGAAGCCGATTTGGAGGAGGATGATAGTTTCAACCATTCATGTGACCATTAGCCGTGTGAAGAAATGTTGCTGAGATTGGTGGCATGCTATGGCTTCGTGGACATGGAAGGCAAAAGGTGAACTATGTGTAATTTTTAAATTGTCTTTTGATGAATGTTGTATTGAATGCAAATATCCTGGTGATGACTGTCCCCTAGTTTGGGGTGTATGCACTCATCCGTTCCACCTTCACTGTGTAATTAAATGAACTGGTACTCAAAATCGACCACACTACCCATTGTGTCAAAGAGACTGGCATATTCAAACTGAGCCTCGATAGCTTAATATTCCATCCATATATTTCTATTTTAGGTTTAATTGATAATAGACATGGATTGTTTTTCTAGTGTTTAATGCACATATCATATTTGGACCTTCCTAGCTTGTAAAGAGATATTTGAAGATGCTTAGGTGTTTATTCTAAAAAAAATAGCAGCATACCACGTTTTAGGTTTAACTGACACCCATGCAAAATATGCATCTCATAACCTCTCTTCCCTAATAAAGACAAACTTACACTTCTCCCTGAGCAGAAGTGGTTTAGTGTCATTTGTTCGTGCTAAGACTATCATTGAAGTCTTAGAATGGATTGAAGCTCCTGTGAAAATTTTAGCAGTGGAAAATTTGATAACAAATTTCATCAAATGCATCAACTAAATCGAGTTCAAGAGCAGGTGGCTCCAGTTAAAAGGTAGAAGCTGACTTAAGTGGTGAGGAAATTGAGAATAATATTGTAAGTACAAATCTAAAAAAAAACAACTGAAGATGAAAAGCCTGCTATTGAAAATAAATTGAGGAAATGAACCTTTAGGGTTCCTCTTAAGGTAATAGATGATATAGATGGTCCTAGAAGGCCCCTTTACATAGAATCATTCACAGAAGCTGGTGTAAGGCTTGCTGATCTGAATCAACAAGATGCAGAGCTATAACTGGGTCAAGCGCATCATTTGGTATCAGAGCTGTGCAAGATCAGTTTTCAAGCTATAACTAGGTCAAGCATATCATTTGGTATCAGAGCTGTGCAAGATCAGTTTTCATCATAATAGAAAAGAGTACCAAGTACATTAAGATTACAGAATCTTGATCTCACTAATCAAATAGTCCAATTATTATAGAAAATAAAAGCTCAAACTCTGCATCTTGGTAGAGTTAGTGCATGAATATAGGTTTAAAGTGAATAATGTATATATAATTTGGTGTATTTACATGGCATATGTACCTTAAATATGTCTTAAGCTAAGGTATTTTTCAAAAGGTAAGATCTGATCTATAAAATGTGTATAATATTTATCACAAATCTAAAAACCTTTATCTCGAATATGTGCCAAATGTATATAATTTTATCCCAGTTGTATATATGAATTGTGTAAATTGAATCAAATTATGCCAATTATATCAAGTGTATGTATGTGGAATCATGTCTATATGATATGCCCCCATTTTGAAGTGAGTGAAATGAAAAACTGATAATCACCTTATAATAAAAGGATAAGATAACTATGTTGTATATGTGTGAATCATGTAGTAAAGAAACATATAGTAGTGTCATGTCAAAGTATATATATCAATTAATCTCACAGTATGCATATATAACAATACCTAAGATGTATCATGTTTATTATAGAAGATAAAAATCTTAGCAAACAATCAAGCACACATATAAGAGTATTTAAATATCATGCAAAGAGGGGTCTAAGGAAATCATAAAAGGGGGAATATTCAAATTCCACACACTCAAGAGGAGGACATATGCAAATGTCCAAACACCAAAGAAACAAGAAAGATTCATGGCATTATGGCCAACAAATAAGGAACATGTTCAAATGTTCCAAAAGTAATAAAAATAAGAAAATAAACTACACTCAAGTAATCCATGTGAAGATTTGAAGTAAATGAAATATAATAAAAAAGAATAAGCATGTCATACTAGTCCTTGCATACATTTGTTATCAAAATTTTATTTAGAATAGCATATCAAGTACATTATGTAAGATAACAACATGAGTATAGGCATGTGTAAATGACAGTATACAAGCTCAATGTTATAATATGTGAAAGATAATAAACATGTGAAATGCAAAACAATTTTATATTTTTCTTTATTTGAATGTTTTTGTATTTTGTTGAATTTTGTATTTTTGTGAATTTTTGAATTTTCTTTTGAATTTTTTGGAATGTTTGAAAAGAGAGTGCTAGTTGATGATCCCATCTAAGGGATGTTTTTAAGGTCATCTATAGTATGAATATGGTATAGTAAATTGGCCATGATGCCAAGGATGTGTCATATCTAGAATTAGAGAATTTGTAATACTATTTGTATGCTTCATAGGACTCTGTGGTTGTGAGGTACTAATAGAAGGCGTAGTGGTTTTTAGAACCCATTATTTAATGTTTTTTTATTTCTTTGGTGTAATATTGGGTCTTTGTACCCATTCTAAAAAAGGGTGCTATGTTGTCAATAACTATCTAGGTTATGGAGGTGTAAATGAGGATCTTGACGAGTTCATTATAGGTTTCTGATGTAATGGCTTCTCAAGTATTGGTCATCTGGGAAAGGGTATTGTATGTTGCTTACCCTTTCACATCTAATTAAACTTAGTACTTTTTATAATTAGTTACCATGGATTTTTTTTATAATTACCTTGTTGACATTAATATATTTAAAACACCCATGCACTATGGAAGGTACCACATGGAGCTTATAAATCCAAGGTCATCCCAATAATATATCAAAGACTCCCATATGTTGTATAACTAAAAATGTTGTGGTCACATGTGTTGGAATAACTTGTAAAGGTAAATAAATATCACCAAAAACCTTTTGTGTCTTCCTATAAAATGATTTGACTATTTTAGTCTAAAGGAATAAATCATCTCGTGTGTATCCAAAATGTCTGAGTAATGTCATGGTACATAAATTTGCACTAGAAATATTATAAACCATGTCATTATATATAAGTTGATGATCAATATGTGCCCTAGTAAATAAATTTATGAATATATGAATCATCATCCATAATCTCAATGTCATTAAATGAAATATAAGTCATATTAACCATATGAGGTATACCTCCTATAAGTGTACCAATAATCCCATCTAGTGGGTGCATATTATTGGTGGAGGAACATGCACATGATATGTCATTTACTCTTCTAGAATTTCCTTAGAATGATATTATAATGGATTGGTTAATATATTTTGAATTTTATGATCATTAGGTATTTATCCTAAATTCATTAGAGAATATTTAAAGGTGAGTATATAATTATCAATAAGATATTTTATCTTATGATTTAATTTAAAACATCTATTTGTAGATGACCCCACACATTGGTGATAGTGATAATAACCATTGACATCATATTATTTTGGTAGAGGTTGACTCATATCACCCACCATGGGAGGAGGAAGAGATATAAGATGACATTTCACAAGCTTTAGAAGTAGTGAATATGGAGACTCTAGGTAATCATGTAAATTGACTCTTAGGTTCATTGGATAAGATAATTCAATTAGGTTGTTGTGACATTATATTAACCATGGTGGTTATTTCATTTTTATCCTTAGTAGGTTTGACCTTATATCTTGGTTTGATATGAAACTTTGCATAGGATGTAGTTAATGTGTTCACTACATACTTAAGCTTGTTTAGTGAAATAAGTTTCATTTCTCTATCTCAAACAATATGACATATTTCATCAAAATATTTGAAATTATTCAAAATAATCAACTCATGTAAGGGATCAATCAAAATTTTGTTAAAAATATCTTAAACCTCTTTATCTACTATTGGATTTTTCATTTAGGCCAACATTGTCTTATATCCCAAGATGTATTCATTAATAGGCTTATTTTTTCCTTGTTAATTCTGGGCAATTTGTGGATATGACATCTTTTTTGTAATGTTGATTTAAAAATGTGATAAAAATTGATATACCAAAGGTCTAAATGCTCTTATAGATTGTATCGGTAAATCATATAACCATCTAAAATCATAGTCCTTTAAAATTTTTAGAAAAAAATGGTCAAAATTTTATAATTTGAAGCATAATCAAGGTATGCTGCATATAAATATCAAAGATGTTATTTAGTATCACCCTTGAAATCATAAAGTGTGAACTTGGGTGCAACAAAAATAATTGGAAAAGGGTGAAAATATATCTTAGGTGCTCTAAAATTATGCAATACATCTTTTGAATCAATAACACGAGTTTATTTCATAAAATTTTGATCAATGCTAATAAATTTAGCTTCCAAAGCTTGTTTAACTTGTAAAAGAGTGTGCATAGTAGACCCATTGGGATTTTGAGTTAAAACTTGAGAAGTCACCAAAGGGGATGAAAACACCACTTGTGTTGATGTAACAATTGAAACTAGAAATTGAGTTAAAGTATTAATTTTTCTCATGGAGGATGTAGCAATAGTTGTTTGATCTTTGGGGAATAATGGTTTGAAAACATGTCATGTTTCCCCACTAGATGTAGTTTACAATGTTGTGCTTAAATGGAGGGAGATTGGAATGGATGCATGATATTCATATCAATTAGCCCCAATATTTGTATCAATAGAGAGGAATGGTTATTCTCTAACACCTTTTGATTTTTTAGCTTCTAATATAATATTAAGGATCTTGTGGAGATCTCTTCAATATTTTCACAAATGAGCTCTCCAAATAATGCAATATATTTAACTTACTCTTGATCTAATTTTTCATGCTCCTTATTTTCATGTGTTTCATTATCCTCATGACCAGATTCATCTTTTATAAGAAATTTTTCATTGTTTTTCTCATTATCATTATTGGCACTCTCATTATTAGTAAAATTTGGCATGGTATTAAGTTGAGACATTTTAGCTAGCCCAAGGGGTAGCTCAAGATATTAAATAAGAACACCATTTAATCTAGGGTTGTGCTTAGGTTTTATCCAAAATATAAAAAACCTTAAAACTTTGAAAAATTTAGGGCAAGCTAGTAGTTACATGATAAGACTTAGAGTTTAGGTTTACCAAATATTTAATCCTTTTTGGAAATAAGTATTAATATGAAAGAGAGTAACCTAATCAACTAATGAGTAAGCTATTCTAAAAATCAAGCCAATTAATGAATTTATATTCCACTAATATTCATATAAGAAAATTTGAATCTAATCATATTCTAAATATATAAAGTACAATATTAAATATTTTGATAATAATATTATGAAGGAAACATTATCCTTATATTATACATTGATGCACATATAAATTTAATTATTGTAACTAAAAAAATAGACTATATAATGATTTGATCCAATCTTCAAATTCTAAAAATTAGGTTTCTATCACCATGGACACTTGCATCGATGCTACTATATGTGCTTCTATGCATATATGACTTATAGAATATTGATTATTGAATAAAACTTCCACTAGGTCTTTCTGGGTTTTCTATCACCTTTTAGATTATGTGTTTAGATTGTGCACATATGCTTTAGATATCAAAATATAGATCAAACCCTGATTTTATTATTAGGTCTTCACATATTACCAAAAATGGGTTAGTGGGCTCACAAAGTCAAGATAATCTTAATAACTCCTTTATCTATGAGTTCTTCCTACATAGCCAATACTCTAAAAATGAACTCAAATATATACAGTTTTCCCCTATGTGTTGGCTTGTGTGTGAACAATGATGTAAAATGTTATATGCAAGTGCATGTAGTGATCTAGATTGTAAATTGACAAATATTTATTGTGGGTTATTCATTGAATTATTTAAATTGTAATATGATTACTCTTATGACTGATATAAAAATAGGGAAGAATAGGGTAGTAGAACTCAATGATGCAATTGATTTAATTAGATTGATTAAGTGCTTGCTTGGTATTTGTTAGTGAATTATGAATTGAATTTAACTTTTATTTATACCACCTATTTTAAAAATGTCCTCACATAAGATTTAATGAAATGTAATAGGCCAACCCATACATTTCAAAAGATTTGAAAATTTGAGTGTTTAGAAGGCATGAACACTTTCATTGGAGAATGGGCAATAACATCAATGTTACTGTCCAATTTTGAATAACAACATCTAGGAACATATAAGGTTACTAGAGATCTATAATTTATATTAAATAATATATATCATAATCTAATCATATTATGGGATACAAGTGATATGGATAATCAAAATAACATGGTTACACTATAATCAAAATGACATGGTGAGGTGGTAATTATTGCTTGTCATCTACCAAGAAGATCAACAATGAATGGTAGAGCCTTGAGTGATATTTTTAAAGTGTACAAGAATATTTTAACATATACATATATATTTAAGTAGCTACACTAATAAACTCAAACTCCAACCTATACACTTTACTATTAAACTACCCTAAATTATTGTAAATGCATGTATGGGGTGGAGTAAAGCCTCATTTGAAATGGGAGAGGATAATTTTGGGTGTAATATATGGTAAGAAATTTGGATGGGAGAAATTTTTATATGATGGAGATTTTATAGAATTAGATATCAATGATTTGTACTAGGCAGATGTCAAATGTTTTATAAAATTTGCAAACATAGAAAAACTTGATGTTATAGTAATATAATTGTGATGATTTATACATACTTATGATTATGATTATTGTGGAGTTACTCCTTGACCTTGTGAAGCTTTATGTTTTATTTTTTCTTAGTTCCAAATCCAATCTAGTATCTACCTACAATACTACTTTATCAAATATTGGATTATGTTTTAAATCCTAATTAGACAAACTAATCATTAAATTAAAATGCTACATAAATGAAATAAATGACACAAAATAATTTAGAACTTGATAAATCTAGAAATGTGATAAATGGGGAAAGAAAATGGATAGATTAAGAATGTAGGACCGAGACTGAGGCTGTGGATATGATTATATAACTGTATATGATGACTATGAATCGGGGATAGGGATTCACTTTCTCTCTAGATGAGGCCAAATTAATCAAATAGAGTCATGTCATGTTGTAGTATATAGGGAGTGCCAACATCTGATATGGTTTTTACCCTCTATGAAAATCTAGGTATGTGTGTTATTGCCTATCTATCTTGTGCATGTTTTATGTGATGTCTGATATAATGCACAATCTACTATGTACCTTCTTATTTACTTGAAACCATAAATTGATTGAAAATTATGAATAAACAAGATAAAATGGAAAAGGGTTTATTAGTTGAATTTATGTTTGACCTTAACACTCCTATGTTGAATATTGCCTACATACCAATACTCTAAAGAAGGATCAAACTCCATGTAGTTCTCCCATGTTATAATGGTGTGTGTGAAATATTGGTGAAAAATACTAAATTTTGGTGGAATATTAGTGTGATTAAGTGTTTTTTACAATTAATTATGACCTTGGAGGTGTATTCATACTTAGCTTAGGGATATTAGGGTTTTGTGGACTCTAAATTGAGAAAAATAGATGATTTTCTCTTAATGTGTAGTTGGTTATTCTGGTAATTTTTCATATGTGAGCCTCCTAGTGCAAAATGGAATTAAGATATAGATTTATAGTGATATTTTTAGAATTATTTTGGATATTAATTTTGAAACATGTGGGACAACCCATTTGGTGAATTTGGATTTGAAAAACTAATTTTTATTTGGGAGGAGGACGTTGTTGGTAGAATTAGATAGTACTAGGAAGTGAGATAGTCCAAAGAGAGTAACATTATCTAAAGAACAAATAAAACTAAAATGGATGTGTGGATAATTTTGAAAGTGAGTTTAGATTTTTTAAGATTTTTTATAGGTACATATTAAGATCATTAATTTCTTGGATAAAAGTATAGGCCATCTTCATAGAAGTGAAGGAACAACAGTCAAAAGATTATGAAATGAGACATGAGCTAAGTGCGTATACTAAGTGGCCGCTAGTGAATTATTTAAGCTTGAATATTGACTTATGTGTCTAAAGTTTCCCCCATTTTATTTTATTAATGAATCAAAAGAAAAATACTAGAGTAAAATGAAAAGTGATATACCTAAACTTGCCTAGAAGAACAATCTTGAATGTAGGCGACAATGTTGAATTGTGCTTCATTCAAACATGCAATGAAACATGTATAAATCAGTCCTTACATAAGATGAAAATATGAAAGTAAAGATAATAAAATTATAGGTAAAATAATAAGTAATGAATAAAATTTATTAGGTATGAAAACCATTGGGTTTTCTAGTGCAAAACTAGTGATTATAGAGGGTAGGACCCTTAGAGATTTATCATTTATTGAAACACTTAAATTGGATAGTGCATGGCCTAATCCTCATTTATAAGAGATCATGCTTAATAAATCAAGGTGTAATTGAATACATAATTGCATACCCAAATTAGTATATTAATTTGTAATCCTTATATGAATTTCAATGGATCATTCTAGTGCAAAAAGAGTGAATCAACAACTACATATAGAATAAGATTAAAAATAGGTGAAAAACTAGCACACAATTGGTGCCAAATTAGCATAATCTATGTCTGGTGTATAGAACATGGATAATGACATAGATTTACATTCTATCTATTGAACTAGTATAAAAATTAAGGAGGTAATCATGTGTCATGCACATATCCCCAATATGATATCTGATCATATTAATTTTGAGACTAAGTAATATCAAGTGTATTCTTAAGAAAAAAAATTGTATAACTCTAGAACACATTCCACACATGATGCCCCCAATTTGAGTGAAATATGAGATAAACCTGAGTATTTATCAAAAATTATTTTGTATACCTATTGAATTTTTTTTTGTGATTGGTTATGATTCTGATTTTTTTTCAAAATCAATAAATCCTTCCTATTAAGACTATGGTATATTGTTTTGGACATGGTTATCCTATGTTATTATCTAAATGGAGTGTTGTTTAAAAATACATTATAGGTAAATCATGGGAATGTACTTGAATAATAAATTCAAACTTGTATTTTCATGCTTTTGTAGTGTACTATTGTAGCTTAATCTCTAATACAAGCCATTGTGTATGCCCCCTATTTTGAGGTGAGTTGTGAACCATGTGCAATAACTTAGCTCAAAATAATAAATTTATGTGAATGATATTATATAGAATTTATAAATCTAGTTATTAATGCTAGCATTAGAGAACATGGCATTATCATATATAAATCGAACAATGTGTTAGCATAAAATGCATGTAAAAACAAGCATACATGGTGACATTAACAAGATAGATGTTAGAAATTACTCACCTAAATAAGTGGTCATATGTTGAAGATAATTAAAACTAATTAGAAGAAATTGGAGAGGATGCATAATGTCCATCACGGAATCAAAACACTTAGAAGATATATTATATTCATCATGGTATAAAAAAATGGAAAACTAAGAAAACAAATGTCATGGCCATGATGCATACACAAATAACACACAAAATTACACAAAGCATGAAATAATACCAAGGTACCACATATAAGTGATATTTTCAAATGTCACTCACATAAATAGAAGCAAAATTAAGGCTTAGAGACACAATCAAGGACATGTTCAAATTTTCACAATCCAAATAAGTTGAATACAAAAAAACCATGAAGCAATAAATTAAACACACAAATCATGCATGAGTAAATTTAATTGATCAACATAAGTGATTGGTAACATTAGTATATTTAGTAAGTCAAGTATCTAATAAAATGATAACGTATTTGAGTGAGCTAATATCGATGGATTTTGTGCAATATATTGAACTAAAATATGAACAAATTAATAGTTAAAGAAGGATAAAAAATGTACAAAAGGATGTCCCTAGTGAAATTATTGTGATATAGACAAGTATAAATATTATGACTAGTTTGAATCTAGAAAATTAAAGCCTGTGTTCACTGTGATAAGTTCATTATAATTGGATAAGATCATAGGGTGTACTTACAGATCAGAGTAGTTTTATCTATGTAAAAATTTTGGGTTTGAAACAGTATCACCACCTACAACTACACATGCAAATGAAAACATGTATATTATGTAACTCACTCAAGTACACGTGTGAAGCATACTTGATATAGAATGGGATAGAGATAAGTAATGCATATGTTTTGCATAAATCAATTGATGCAAATGAACTAAATGTATCATGCATAGGTTATGTTTTTTTTTTAAAGTTGAAATATTTATTTTTTTAATTTTTTGAATTATCTATGATAAATTTGAATTTTAAGCATCAAATAACACATCCAAGGGATGTTTAATCAAATAGTAGATTTGGTGGAAGGTGTTTAAGTTATGGATATTGAATCTTTTCAAATTCCCATAGATCATCATCATTATGGTCATCATACCAGTCATGTTATATAATTGTACCCTTACATTTTGCGTTTTTATGAATTACATGCAATCATATAGCATGTTTCTCTTTTGTGTAATAAGCATCATGGGTTGTTTTTGGATATATCAACTTTTAAATTTTCTTATCATTTTTGAATTTGCAATTGTCAATAATACCACCATGAATAATATGAATTATATTATCCTTGAATTTGAATGTGAGACATTATTGTAACTTGTCGACTATAGATTCCATTTGGTGCAACCATGTTTGATCCAATGTAATGTTTATATGATTTATTTTTTGCATAAAAAAAAATAATGTCCACAACTTTGGGACCACATGCAACTAGTAGTGTAATGTGTACTATTGAATATAAGAAACATATAGCTTTCTAAAATTCATCTTGATCATGACCTATGTGGTAAATAAATGAAAGTGGACTTACATTTAACTTTGTGTCATCTTTTTTCACATGTTGTTTATATTTATTGTCAATAAAAACCTCAATGGTCAAAATATTCCTTCTTCAATGCTTGTAGTTTCCATGTAATTGACCCTGATTTTGAGCCCTAGTAGGTTGTATTATGGGTTGTATAATATTAATAGTGCCTTTATCCTTATATTTGTGAATTTTTTATTATAATTTTAAACAATTATCAATAGCATTCCCTATTATTTTATGAAAATAAAAAAAATTATTTCCCTCTTGATTTGATAATCTGCTAGTAGATATATGCTTTAATGTTGGCAAAGAAATTAATTCCTTATAAAGTAATATATAAACATCACATGCATTCTATCATGTTAATTTTAAGATTTTATTCTAATGGCTGGTTCTATATTCATGAGCTCAACATTATTGATTGATTCTATGAATAGTGCCATGTTTGTAGCTATAATGTATTGGTCTATATATTATGCCTCTTGTTCTCTAGAAATAATAGATTTGACAAAAAAATTTAGACCATGGTTCCCCTAATAAAATATTATTATGTGTAATATTTATATTACAACAAATATTCTTTCCTTTATCCACATCTAAAACCATTGTTTGTTTTTTATTCATCATCACAATAATGATTTATTTTGAATTATCTTTATATTCCTCTTGACCAATTGGTGTAAAATTCAAACCACATTAATAATTATCAATGTTCATTTGTATTGAATTTGTGTCATCATCAAAAGTAGCACTATAATCACCATTGACATCCTTTATAAAGATGAAGTTTAGATCCTCTAAATTGACTAGTAAAGGTAATTCATATACATGTTTCTCTTGTTCCTCATTTTTAGGTGAAATCTATTATGTTGAGATCTTTGTCTATGGAAAAAATTAATCACTTTTACTATATTCACCAACCTCATACGTATACATGTTTTCAATAGGTATTTTTTCTAGTGGAAACACTATGGAAAATTGGGATGCCTCTAACTATGATTGATTCTCACTACTAGATTTTATAATCTTACAATTTTTGAATGGTTGATTATCAATAAGGCATGTATATAAATATACATCATGTAAAAATTTGACACATCTATGTAAATTAGAATGGAAAACTTTGGATTGCATGTATCCATGGCCTACCCAATAGTAAATTGTATTTTAAGTGATTAGAAATTACTTGCAACAATGTAGATGTTAGGTTGTGGAGCTAAAAGCTTCAGCTACTTGCAAACAAGGTGGAATAGAAGGTTTCTGAGATCCAGGATCACCGGTGTCGATAGCATGACCAACGTCGATCGTGAGCAGTGCTGAAGGCCACCGGCGACGGTAGGAAGTCGGCCGACGTCGGCAGAACCAGACAAGCAGGGACCGGCATCGGTCGCCTGTGCGTTCCAGAAGTGCTAGTTGCATGGACAGTTAGTTAAGTGAACGAAGAGTTTGCATGTAAAGACCAGTTAGAGTCTTGCGCTGCATGGATAATTGTCTAAATTAAGAGTCTAAGTTAGTGTTTAAGTTAGGGATCTATTTATAGACCCATTGGCATGTATTGTATAAGCATAAGATAAGGAAGGCAAGGAAGTACCTTCTCTGTGTGTGTATGATCATTGAGTTGCAGGTTGTTGCAAGCTCATAGGAGATCCACATGTGAGTATGGTCTGTTGAATTGCAGGTTGCAGGTTCATGGGAGATCAGCTTAAAGTACTTTTGAGTGCTTGGTGAACTGGCAGGGTTATTACTGACTAGTTGGAGAGGTGAACACCAATTCGGTTTGTGAGTTGGTTGTTGGGACCATTTTTTTGTGTAGGAGAGTGTGTGAGAAGAATTACTGAACACTTGAGGTGTGGCGGCTCTTTGTTGTATTCTTTTCTGTATAGTGTTAATACAAGATAGTGTATTGTCTCTCATATTCTGTGCTATTGGTGAATTCTAGTTACTTGTGCTTCTGGTTATTTCCACATATTTAATTGCTTATATATTTGGTAATCATACTGTGCTCTTTCTGAGGAGCAAGATCCAACAGAGGAATCAAAATAGGTGTGTTTGTTCTTGGACTTCCCTAACAAGTGGTATCAGAGCTCTTGGTTGGGATACTAACAGATTGGATTAGATCTGGTTAGTGTGTTTTGATTACAGGTTACTCACAGGGTTTATGTTTGAGTGGGAGTTGAGCAATGACAGAAGACAGTCAGCTACGAATGGAAAATTTTAATGGCAAGAACTACCAATTGTGGAGGATGCAGATTGAGGATTATCTGTATCAAAAAGATTTGTACTTACCGTTGGGAGGGGTTAGTTGCAAACCCTCAGATATGAAAGATGAAGAATGGGAGGTTCTTGATCGGAAGGCTCTGGGATCTATTAGATTGAGTCTTGCATCATCTGTGATTTCCAGCTTATCACAGTGTAAGACAATGGTGGAGTTGATGGAATCTTTGGCAAATTTATATGAAAAACCCTCAGCTTCGAATAAGGTATTTCTTATGAAGCATTTATTTAATTTGCAAATGTTGGAAGGTGGATCTGTTCATAGCCATCTTAGTGATTTCCATGGTTTAGTAAACTAGTTAAGTTCAGTCAATATTGTATTTGATGATGAAATAAGAGATCTCTTAATCTTGTGTTCATTACCTGAAAGTTGGGAAGGTTTGGTAATGGCAGTTTCTAATACTGTGTCTCCTTCAAAAGTCTTAAAAGTGGATGATGTTGTGAGCGTGATCTTGAATGAAGAGATACGCAGGAATAGCACAGGTGAATCATCAAGAAATGCTTTGAGTGTTGAAGGTAGAGGAAGGCAAAGAGAAAAGATAGAGCATGGGAGATCAAGGTCCAAGACAAGCAAGAGATCCAAGTCCAAGTATGGTAGAATAACCTGCTGGAAGTGTGGAAAGCAAGGGCACTTAAAGAGAGATTGCAGATCAGGTGAAGATCGGCATGAAGGACATGAAGAAGAAGCAGATGTTGTAGATTACGTTGCACAGGATGCTCTGGTATGTTCTTTGGATAAAGCAAAATCTTGGGTTTTAGATTCTGCTGCCTCTTTTCATGCATCCCCACATAGGGAATTTTTTCATGAGTATGTCCAGGGAGATTTTGGAAAAATTTGTGTAGGGGATGGTAATCCTTGTCAGATTATTGGCAAAGGGAAAGTGAAGCTGAAACTGTAGATAGGTAACACATGGGTGTTAAAGGAGGTCATGCACGTCCCAGTTCTAGAGTGGAACTTAATTTCTGTTAGAAGTTTGGGTGATGAGGGTTGCACAGTAACTCTCACAGCGAACTCTTGGAAGGTTACCAAGGGTACACTTGTCATAGCTAGAGGTAAGAAAGTAGGTACGCTTTATCTATCTACTTGTACTACTGATTCTCTTTTTGGGTTTTCTACTTCAGCTGTAGATTCAGAGATGTGGCTTGATAGGCTTGGTCACACAGATAAGAAAGAGATGTTTGTTCTTGAGTCAAAGGATATGCTTTCAGATTTGAAAGGTATGGATCGTGGTTTCTATATGCAGAAGAAGAAGGTGACGTTTCTTGAGGAATCTGATGTTAGTGACAAGAACAGGAAAGCCTTGGTTTTCAAGGAGAAAGTGACAGACAGAGTTCAGCACAAGATGCAGAGGAATTCTGAGAAGAGCAAGGGTGTTTTGGACAAGGGTTTGATCCAAAAGGAGCTCGCAGGAAAAATTTAGGTCTCACTAGAAAAACACAGAGACTTCGACAGGAAAACTGGCATCGGCGTCCAGACAGGGACCGACGTCGGCTATGTGCAGACCGACGTCGGTGACTCAGGGCAGAAAATGACCGGTATCGGCTAGGGGAAATCGACGTTGGCAAGGAGGCAGTCACAGGGAATTGACATCGGTCGGCTGTAGACTGAGATGTGACCGGCATCGGTTACTGAGATGAATTTTGGGTGGACAGCAAGCTGTCATGGAGTCTCAAGCGCCCATATGGAGGACTGAAGGTGTAAGTAAGTTCTTAAATTTGTCATTTCCCTTCTTTACACTACTTGTTGCTCACTTATGGCATAGGACCAGGAAGTTATTGAAGAAGCAGAACAGGTAGATCCAGGAAATAGTGGGAGCTAGGCATGAATGAGGATGTGATTCCTTGGAGGAGAACCAAACAGTTGTTTTGGGTAGTGTTGCCAGCTGGAAGTAAGCACTGAGAGACGAATGGATGTTCAGGATGAAGAAGAGCGGAAATGGATACGTGAGATGGAAGATTATGGTATATGGTCTTGTATTAGCTGCAGGGCAATAGAGGTTTGTTCATTGTGTTTCACTTTACCAGGTTGGATAGTATTAGCTACACTATCCTATTACTGTATGATGTGCTTGTTGTAGGGTTACATATACAGGTATTGTTGAACTAAAGGTAAAGCTAGTTCAGGTGTTTGTCATGGAGAATCTGGGAGCAACAAGATTCTTTGGCATGAGTGTGTTCTAGAGACATGGTAGGTCACATGTTGACTTTGTTTCAAGATGATTGTGTGAAACCGGTTAGCACACCGATGGTTGGACAGTTCTTTGAACAGGTGTCTTGATTTACATAATGAGGTTGAGTGCATGGTATGTACTAAACTTGAGTTTTCCCAAGCAGTGGGAGTTGTCACAAGTTAGGAGCCAATCCGAGAGAGAACCATTGGAGGGCACTTCAGTGGATTCTTACAGGGACTAGTAGCAGGTGCACATGCTATGCAGGTTCAGGTGATTTTCTACATGTTTGTAGATGTGGATGTGGCAGGTGATTTGGATGATAGGTTTTGCACCATGGATTTTGTGGTGGTTGGTCTTCAAGGGTGATTTTGAAGATGGATACATAGCCAAGGGAACAAACTAGACGGAGTACAGGTATATGTACAGGTTGTAGCTGTTTATCTCCAAGTGGGAGATTGTTAGGTTGTGGAGCTAAAAGCTTTAGCTACTTGCAAACAAGGTGGAATAGAAGGTTGCTGAGATCCAGGAGCACCGGCGTCGGTAGCATGACTAACGTCGGCCATGAGCAGTGCTGAAGGCCACCGGCGATGGCAGGAAGTCGGCCGACGTTGGCAGAACCAGACAAGCAAGCACCGGCGTCAGTCGCCTTTGCGTTCCAGAAGTGCTAGTTGCACAGATAGTTAGTTAAGTGAATGAAGAGTTTGCATGTAAAGACCAGTTAGAGTCTTGAGCTGCGTGGATAATTGTCTATATTAAGAGTCTAAGTTAGTGTTTAAGTTAGGGATCTATTTATAGACCCATTGGCATGTATTGTATAAGCATAAGATAAGGAAGGCAAGGAAGTACCTTCTGTGTGTGTGTATGATCATTGAGTTGTAGGTTGTTGCAAGCTCATAGGAGATCCACATGTGAGTATGGTCTATTGAATTGCAGGTTGCAGGTTCATGGGAGATCAGCTTAAAGTACTTTTGAGTGCTTGGTGAACTGGCAGGGTTATTACTGACTAGTTGGAGAGGTGAACACCAATTCGGTTTGTGAGTTGGTTGTTGGGACCATTTTTTTTTGTAGGAGAGTGTGTGAGAAGAATTACTAAACACTTGAGGTGTGGCAAACCTCTGTAAGGTGAAAGAGTGTGGCGGCTCTTTGTTGTATTCTTTTCTGTATAGTGTTAATACAAGATAGTGTATTGTCTCTCATATTCTGTGCTATTGGTGAATTCTAGTTACTTGTGCTTCTGGTTATTTCTGCATATTTAATTGCTTATATATTTGGTAATCATACTGTGCTCTTTTTGAGGAGCAAGATCCAACAGAGGAATCAGAACAGGTGTGTTTGTTCTTGGACTTCCCTAACAGTAGATACTATTTTAAACCCTACCTTGATATCCAAAGTGATAGAACCCAAAGCTTGTTGAGGTGCATCTTCAAAACCTTTCATATTTTTATATGTATTTTTAAGATAATCTATGTTAATGTCCAATATCAGTAATAATGAAAGATTGAAAATATTCAAACCTGAACCATTATCAACCAAGATCCTTTTTACTATTATAATTTTGATTTAAGCTTGCATGTACAAAGGAATATTTTGATCAATGGTAGACTATAGGAAAATCCTAAGTTCCAAAATATATCACATCCTCAATATCCTTAAGATTATTCACAACAAATGTAAAATAATAAGGCTCTATGTCATGAGACATAAGTGTATGATTTAATGCTTGATACAAGATATATTTAAAAGTAGTAGCTTTTTGAAGTAATTCCAACATAAAATTCTTAGTTGGTGTATTAATTAATTAATCACTAATATCATATCCTTTTGATTGATTCATTGGTCCTATTTGATTAGATTGGGAATGGGGAGGGATTATTTGTGTTTTTTCCTCTTATTTTTCCTAATGAAGCACTTAACCTCATATAATGATGATAGCTCAACCCACAAGATATATTATAAGCCTAGGGTGAATAGCAAAGGTAGAATAAGACCCAAGATAGTTGTGATGTCTAATGGCATGATAAAAAACAGGAACCATCTGAGCCCTTTTCCTTATGGTGGTAATAGGTGGTAATTCAAATTAATCCATGTAATAATAATCATCATATAATTGTTGATTATTAAGTTCTTGATTAATTTAGGATTTTAGCTTTTTGTTAAAGTTTTGTATATGTGAATTTACATAAAACATATATATTTTGCATATTAAAAGGAAAGATAAAAAAATGAGATTAAGAAGCTTTGAACCATTAAATAATAGATACGTTTAGTCATTATTATCATTATTACTATAAAAATCAAAAAATTTGTAACTCAAAACCCTAATGGGAATGCTAGAATGAAGGAAGAAGAATCCTAGGGTATTTAGGGTTTGTGAAATGTTCAAAAATAAATGGCTTCACCAATATTTTTTTATCAAATATTAGATTAAGTTTGTTTTTAATCCTAATTAGACAAATTATTTAATAAATTAGAGAGTTATGGATAAGTAATAAATGACACAAACTGATTTTGAACTTAATAAATTTAGAAATATGTTAAAATGGGGGGAAACATGGATAAATTAGATATCTATAAAATCAAGAATGCATGAATGAGAATAATTTTATGGAGTTGAATGTTTGATTATAAATAATTGTTGTAAATCAGGGACAAGGCTTTGTTTGTTCTCTAGATGATGCCACACCAATCAAACATAACTACACCACATTGTAGTTTGTAAGGAACATTAACTTTTGGTAGGGTTTTTTCCTTTTATTAAAATATATGTCTATACATTATCACTTATTAGTCATATGTATATGTTATGTGATGCATAATATATTTCACAAGCCATTATGTACTTTATTCTTCACTTTAAACCCTAGCTTGGTAGGCAATGATGAATAAATGGGGTAAACCAAAAAAGATTTTAGCAGTTAAATTTTTGTATGACCTCAACACCCCTTGTGTTGAGCATTTCCTACATAACAATACCCTAAAGAGGGATCAAAATTCATGTATTTCTCCCATGATATGGTAGTGTGTATGAAATATGGGTATAAATTATTAAATGTTAGTGTAATTCTAGTGTGACTAAGTGCTTTCGATAATGAATTATGACCCTAGAGGTGCATCAAAACTTATCTCAAGGATACTCAAGTTGTGTGGACTCTAAATGGGGGAAAAAGATGATTTTGTCTCAATGTGTAGTTAGATATTCTTGTACTTTTCATGTGTGAGCCTATTAATGCAAAATGTCTAGAAAATATTGCTTTATATTGATCCTTTTAGGATTCATTTGAATGGGACTTGTAAAATTCATTTGATGACCCATTTTGTTAATTTAAATTTGATAAACTAGCAATTATTTCATGGGAATATACACCTAGTAGAAATAGATACTACTAGGGAGTGGGATAGTCTAAAATCAGTGGCCCTATCTAAAGAGAAGAGACAAATAAACTGGAAGTGTGGATCTATCTGAAAGTGAGTTTAGGTTGTTTAGGATGTTGGATAGGGATATTTTGAGATTGTTAGTTTGTTAGATAAAATTATAGGTCATCTGAATATAAGTGAAGTAATGGTAGTTAAAAGACTATGAAATGAGGCATGAGCTAAGTGTGTATAAGAAGTGGTCACAAGTGCATTGCTTTTGTTTATATGTTAATTAATGTCTACAAGAACATACAATTTGCCTAAATTTTTTCATATTTTTTTAAATTTTTTATGTTGCAATATTAATTTTTTGATATGTTACAAGCACTAAAATTAACAAGAATTTTCAAGATACTACAAGATTAAAGTCTTCTGGTCGGTGCTCTGATAATTATTTATGTTCATATATTGAACGAAGGGGAGACAAAATTTTATTTTTTAGCTTCTCTACTATAGAGTGACTTTAATATATAAATAATGATTATAGGATTACAATGAGATTTTTGTGGGTATGATCATTTTTATTTGTATATCAAAACTCATGGGTAACTACAGGTAAATGAAAACATTTTGGAAAATATTTTTCTAGCCAACTTACTGCGATTGAGGTAGATGACTATTACCTCTAGTTTTTTTGTGAGTAAATAACCATAGTTACTTGAATAAAACTATGTGTAATAGCCATCAACTTAGTAAATGCTTTAATTAGTGAAACATAAGGAATAGGGTGAAAAAATGTCATTATTTAATTTTTTATATCATGATTTTCTACTTTACAACCTTCCTATATGATTTTATCATTCTCATCTAATAATATGAAGATCACAACCTGAATCCATAAATTTAGTCATGATTTAATATTGAAGTTTTGATACTAAGGCTCAAGTTTTTCCATGGGTTTTGATAAAAAGGAGTGAGAAGGAACCTATTAGACTACTAGAGCCCAGAATGTTGTATCTTGTGTAGTATGTTATATGGCATGAATGTGATATTTATAATTTTATTATTATTCAAGAATCAATATATATGTATTGTTTTTTACCATTATAAACATTTTGGTAGTGGTCTATAAAATTTTAAATCTCCAACATCCACATTTTCATACATTTGACAAAGGAAATCGACAACATACAAGAAATACCCATAAAATTTGAATAGTTTAAACTTTGAAGTGCAAATTTGAGAGGTAAATGCATATAGGGTTTAATTATTATTTTTACCCATTTTATTCCTACTTATTTATTTATATATAGGTTTTAATTTTTTTAAGTTTGTTTTATAGGGTTTCAAGTTTTCAACTTCAAAAATGGAATTTGGTTCTTATAGACCTAGTAAGTGTAATGACCCATCATGGAATAATTATTATTAGGATCCAAAGAAAAAATATACCATAATAAATTATTTTGGATTTAATATGAGTGTAGACATCAATCACCTCAAATACCATAGCACAAATTCTACGTAATGATGTACAGTTATGCGACAAAGTGCCATATAAGACTCAAAGAGAGATTGTTATATGAGAAGAGGGAAAAAAGTAATATTAAAGAAATTGAAACCATAATTAATAGGGGAAAAAAGAGTTGATTTTTATGATTTATGAGTCTTTGGTTATTATATTTCCTGAAGGGTAGTTCAGGGATGGGGCTCACCCAGTGGAGACAATTAAGGTTCACCTTTACAAGGTTTTTTTCCTTGAAATACCCTTGGGGAACAACCTTCACTTGAATATATGGATTGGAATAGGGAATTTTAAAATGAATCAAGGATGGTTATGTAAAAAAATTTCTACTATAACAACATTCCATTCAATATGTTAAAAATATTATAGGAGGAGAATTTAATAAATGCTTTGACCATTTCTAAGATGGGGTTTAAACCACATTCTCCTAATGATTTGAGAGGCTTAATGTTGGAAGAATCCATTAAAATTATAAAAAATATTATAAATGATAAAAATTATGACACCAAAAGGGCTATATCATTTTATATAATGGGTGGATAGATGGAAGGAACCACACCTTAATTAATTTTATAGTTGTTTCAAGTGGGTAGTTGATGTTTTCAAATTCAATTGATGCCTTTCAAAAAATAAAAATGAAATCACATTGTGTGATATGTTGGATGAGGTGGTCATGGAGGTGGGTATAGATAACATCATCCAAGTGGTGATAAATAATGTATCAATGTATGTAGTAGTGGAGAGACTTCTTGAGGAGATACTCCCTTCACTTTTTTGGAGCCCATGGTCAGCTTATTGCATTGATATCCTACTTGAAGACATATGAAATATGACTTGGGTGAAAAATGTGGTTGAAGAGATGATAAATATCACAAAATACATATAAAATAATCCTTGGGTGCTAAGCTTTATGAGGGAATCCACCAATAGAAAGGAGGTTGTGCAACTAGGAGCCACATGATTCACTACAAACTTT